>CAAE01015013.1:282617-387227 GCA_000180735.1 Tetraodon nigroviridis
AACTTTGCAATAAAAAATGCAACAGCCTATTTCTTTCTCTTGTTTCTTTTTTTTTTCAGCACTGCCGGCTTTCTAATCTTCACCTGGATAAGAGGAGCACTAAAACCCAAAGTTTTAGCTAAGAATTTGCATTTATACCTGAGGGTTCTGTTGGGAGATGAAAAAAGATTCATCCCCACGTTAATGACAGCAGTTTGTCAGGCATGAAAGACGTGTAAAAGTTCCTGAAAATTCCACTGGCATTTCCATTCTGGTAATAAATTCATGCAAATATACATTTTGCTGAACCACCAGATTCGTGACGTACTTCCGTTTTGGCATAGGTGGGCAAATAATTTCCGGTTTACTTCCTGGTTTAGTCACGACAGCGGTAAAATTAAAAAACATAACCACGGGAGCGCTGCGAGAGTTACAAAAAGGACAAAATGTACTACTAAACATGTTTTTTGAGTTTAATCAACGGTTGGTGGACCTAATGAACACTGTGGTGTCCAGCTTCCACCCCTGTCCTGAAAACGCCGTCCTCTGACTGGAATACCAGCCTGGACACGGGAACCTGGACCAGCTCTGCGATCTAGGCCGCTGTTTTAAAAAAGCTGGACCAGCTCCGGGACCTGGGCCAGTCGCAGGTTTTTTATTTATAGTTTACAGTCAATGGATCTCTTTGGAAGCGGTGGAGGCCGAGTTCGTTGCCGTTGCCATCGTTGTGCCGTAAAACGCTGCCTCCTTTTTCCAATGATTACATCGGATCTGTCACCATCCGTTATAAAGTGGTTGTTAAAAGGATCTGAGTTGAGAAGAAAATCGGTATTTTACACTCTTTTAAAAAGCTTTGAAGCACGTAAGTAGCCAGTATTCTTCTATTGCCGTATCACGCACCCCCTCATCAATGCTACCTGTCGTAACCAGGTAGCATTGCTACCAATGCTACCCCGTGTTTTTTGTTTGTTTGTTTGTTTTTAACTCTTGATCCAGTTTTAAATGCTTATCGCAGGATAAACATGTAACTAGTATGTGTAAGCAGAGTGGGTTTTGTCCACGTGTTTTAACTATTAACCCCAAACGTTAACCGGGGGGGGGTATTTCACGGCGACACCTGTTCAAAGTGGCCCAATGATGCATAAAATGCACCCGCTGTTACAGAAACCTACAAGTATCCCTGACATTACTTTTCACCTTTTTTAAAAGAAGATGTTGAGTGCTGGGGTTATGTTGGCTTGGAAGTCGGCAGATCTGCCTCTTTCATGGTTTATAAAGGGGAGCTTTTCCACTCTGTTTCCGCAGTGTGATTATCCTTGAATAATTGTTTTTAATCGTGCATCCTGCCTCGTTATACATGCTGCTGAATGATACCAAATCACTGTGATGCAGCTGGTTAATGCTTGTACTCTGAGCTCCTTCACCTGTGATTTTTCTGTTTTGTTTCTTCCTTCAGGCTGTGGAAACCAACCTGGCGTCCAAGGACAGTCACTGGGTCTATGCCAACGAGGTGAGGCCAGACACAAACTAGACACAGGAAAACTCAGTCCTGCCGTTTGCTTCTCGTCTGTTGTCCTTTTTGGTCGAGTATCTGGGAAATTGATCTTTTATTCGGTATTTCATCACTGTCCCCGTTTGATGGGTTGAGTGCACTTTTTCTTCTTGGTAGCACCGCCCAACACACTGACCTCAAGTGACCCAAGCTGCACAAATGAGGAATTTAATGAGCTGAACTTTTAGCTGATCATTTCCAGCTCCTGGTGGTTAATATTAATGCACACACCCACAGTGATTCGAATATTAAAAAAACCCCACATTATTTAGATGTTGTCAGAATCCAGAAATAAAGACCAGTCCTGACTTATTCCCATGTCAAACAAGTTAAGGTTTTATGAAGGTGGACCAACCCTGACAACAACGTGGAATTTTTCTAGCCTTGTCGCATATTTGTGAATAAACATTAGCAGATTATTCTCAGCCGATGGAACTGCGCAGCCATGTTTATTTGTTTCCAAGCGTTGTCCTGTGACGTCCCTGCGGATTCCAAGTGATTTCAAGAAAAGTGTCTGTAAAAATTAGCCTTAAAAGCAACGACCACAGCGAGTTGGATCGTTAGCCATGTTGTGCGAAAAGAATACTGGGAGAACAAAACATGCAATATTTGCAAGGAAAACACTTTAATCCTAAAAAAATATTGATCCGGTGTCTGCAAAGAACGGTCTGGATGTATTTGTGCTACTTTGGAACTGCCACGTTAAGACTACTGGGTTGCTGATGATCCCTCACGTGATGATCCCACATGTTTAAAAAAACCTGTTTGCTCATGTGCACAGAAAGTTTCTGCAAGTTCATTTTCCCTTTTTCCACCCTTTTGGAGCTGGTGTTCCCAAAAAGAGACTGACAGAAAAGCTGCGCTGATCAACAAGTCTTTGTTTTGCAGCGACGCTCCACATCAGGAGAGCTGATATAAGGAGCCTCCCACACAGAATAACACAATAACTAAGTTTTCCCATGAAGCCATTCTGCTCTTAGTCCCTACGTTTATCAACAACAGCCTCCATGTGGATGAAAAACAAGCATGTAATGAACTGCAAATGATCAATGCACAGTTCAGGCTTATCTATAACGGGAAATTCGGCAGAAAGCTCGGAGCCAGTGCCATTTGTCTGTGATTTGATTTCCATGAAGCCCACCGCTGATGCCACAAAGATTATACAAAAGCTTTTTGTATCATTATTATTATTAATTCAACCACAAAGGAACACGGAGCGGCTGAACACGGCCGTTAGCGTGGCTCAGAGTACACGGTGGCCTAATTTAGGCCCTTTATTTCAGCGGCGAATTCACCCTTCACAAGTCCTCCATTACTGTTTGCTCCCCTCACAGAGACGCTGTTAGTTTGAGTCTGCAGGGAAATAACAGCTTGGTGTTGTCAGCTCCTCGTCCTGCACGCCTGGGAGTCCGGCTTCTGTTCTGCTGCCGGCTCATGGCTCAGGCGTCACATGCAGTTAGACCTGGTCACCTCATCCCAGCTCCTTCCATACCAGGGAAGAGCAAATCCTCCACCTCTCACAGAAACGAGTAGCTGCAGCCGTGCCTGAACCACCTGTGAATCCAGGGGGCTAACGCATTCATCTGCTAGTCATCTGAGCAATCTAGATGGATCCCGCGTTCGGTCGTTACCCCTGGTAACGGTGGCACCTGCAGACTGCGTGATGGATGAGGTGGCGGCGGCGGCGGCTGTGACGGAGAGAGTCCAGGCGGACAGCTAGCTCCTGATGGATGTTCCTGCCAGTCAAGTAACTGAGCATCTACTGCCGCCATCTCGGCCACGCCACGCTGCTGGAGAGCGTGTTGGATCACCCGAGAGGCATCCTTCAATCCGATTATTGCCTGTTGAAGTGACAGCGTGGTGCCGCATTCATCAGCTGGGTTTGGGCGTCGCAGGAATTAGATAAATGATCTTCAGCGTGCTGTTGACTGGAGTCCACAGATTCGTCAGATTTAAATCACTTTGTTCTGACGTTACAGCAAATCTCATCTGGGCTGTTAGCAGACTATCACTGGGAACATGTTTCATGAAATATGACACGAGGTGTTATAACATGAACTAATAGTGATGTAAACACAGTTGTAGCAGGTTTGGGTGCTTTAAATAGCCTTTAGCTCAGTTGTAGTTGTAATCTAGCATTGCTGCAACATCCAGCCTGATTTGTGACTTTTGTTGAAGAGATGAAAGAAGTATATTAACATTTATTCAAGCTATAAAATCAACAGTTTTGCTTTTCTATGCCAGGTTGTCATTTACTGACTTTAGTCTCTTGACTAGGAAGAATCTTTCCTGTCATGATGGAAAAAATCTGGATTCTGGATTGAACATCTGTGACGATTATGTTTGGGTTTGTTTGTTTTTAAATTTCTGAAAGGTTATGTAATTGTTTCTTAAGCGTTTTAATTTGGAGTGCTCTGATATTCTTGAGGGGCTTTTACAGAATGAATGACATCAACAGATTTGCTTCCGGGAGAGCCGCTGGGCCGGCGCCATGGCCTGCTCAGGTTATGACACAGACGTCAGCCTTGACGCCCGGGTCGGCCAGCACCGCCGCTCGTTGGCGCAGACCTACGGATCTGGCTCCTGGAACCATGTGGTGTAATTCATGTGATGAATGTCTCTTGACAAGGCATACATATTCAAACTTTCCCTCTGAGCGATTGTGAAAAGACTGAGTGAGAATCACCTGGAGAATAATTTCTGGCTTCCATTCAGCTCATAAAGTAATATTATTTATGTTTGAAACAGCAAATGTGTGGTACGTGAGCTGCGTACGAGAGAAAAAAGACAAAAGTGAGTAAATCAGGTGTGTTCCATGATAGAAGGCAGAGGTTATAGCAGGATGGACAGGCTTCACCGGTCACAGAAGAACGAGGAGATCCGCAGAAGCTCAGTAGCTGCAGACAGGTCGATGCAGAAGATGGAGATCAAAGCGGCTGATGAGCAAAAGCAGGTTCGGTTCAACGCTGAGCTGCTTTAGTGGTAACCTTGGCGGCGACCTCACGCCTTTGTTCTCACTGTGGACCAGGCATTTCCAAGGAGATCGACCGTCCACCTCATCATTGACCCCCGCCTGGCTGTGGACACCCGCAGGCAGCACTGCAGTCCCATGAATACTGATCCATCACTGCACACACGCTGAGCTTTCAGATACCGGAGAGATCTGGAGGCAGAGCCGGTTACTGAGGCAACCAGCGCCAGTTCCCTTCCAAACATTCCCTTTGAAATAGGAAGAAAACAACAGAAGAAAGGAGTCCTGACTTAACTAAGCTCTGTCTCTCTCTCTCTCTCTCTCTCTGTCTGCCTGTTCTGTCCTTCAGGAAGTGAACGATGCAGATATCATGGAGCTCATTCACAGCTCTCTGGGCCGGATGACCATCATTCGGCAGATCTTCCCATTGTGGAAAGACACTAACGTGCGCTGCATGAGGAACAATCATCGCATTTCCTCCTTACTCTGCGACCCCCAGGAGGGCTACCTGCAATCACTGGAGGTAACGGTTAAACCAGCTCTTAGAGCTCAACATGACTGCAATTTTAATTTCGGTAAAACCTTTAAGGGCAGAGTAAAACAAGCTGTGTCCCTGCTGAGCTTGTTCTCAATCTTGGGAAATCGGAAATACACAAAATTGCATGAACAAATGAAAAAGTAACTGACTGCCATTATGTAACCCAGCGGGGGGAAAACTGAAGCCCGGGGGCCACATGTGACCCCATAAACCAGGCATGGGCAAACTACGGCCCGGGGGCCACATGCGGCCCGTTAAACGTTTTAATCCGGCCCGCCGAACTTGAAAAAATTAAATGACAGTAATTTAAAAAAGGCACATTTTATTCATTTGATTATTAGTGTTTTGAGACTCATTCCAAAGTCAGTCAAATGAGGTGGGGTACCAAAGCACTCCATCCATCTGCTCCTGGTCCGGCCCCTTTGTCAAATGTTAGAACCCATTGTGGCCCACGAATCAAAAAGTTTGCCCTCCCCTGCCATAAACTATTTAATCTGGCCTTCAAAGCCTTCAAAACCCTTTCTCTGAAAGCCCAATGAAGGGGGTTGTCAGCTTGATGGGTTATAAACAGGTTCACACCAACCCTTCACCTAGCATGTCCTCATGTCCTCTCAAGAAGGTGGGGTCAAAGCATCATTTGGAGCTTCATCATCCATCTCTAGTTGGACCAATTTTCAGGCTTTTCTAACTATTTTCTCTGTCAAAAGTCCATCAAGCAGCATTTTTAGCTAACCTTTGAGCGTCATTGGGAGGTTAGCTTCTAGCACCACCAACGTGGCCCGTCAGGCTAAAGAATTGCCCACCCCTGTTCTACCCAATGCCCGACCTCTGACCTTTGAGGACGGTGAGCGTAGAAACAGCACGCTGGAGCGGCTGTATCTGACTGGTGGCAAGGTTATCTTGTTTTCCCCTCGTTTTTCACCCGTTTTCCTCAGAGTATTTATAGACCAGCAGCCTCACATGTTCCATCCACTCTCTTCAGACGCGGATGGGAGGGTCACTGGTTACAGTAGCAGCCAGAGAAACACAAAACAAGCTTGTTTTTAGCTCTTTAGCACAGGATCCAGGAGAAGATGAGAGAATGAATCATGCTTAATCATAACGCTTTTTAGTTTCAGCTTATCCTCAGCCAAGGTGTCAGATGGTAGGCGCCAGTAACGGCCAAGTTCTCCATTCAGACAAATCCAGAGCCACGAGGAGGAGCGGAGGACAGATTCAGCTCTAGATAAGCTAATGACCAGCACACCAATGTCCCCGAGTCAAAATGGTTTCTGGTCAAAACCACTGACTGAGTATGAAATGATTCCATAGAAACAGAAGTTTGTTTGAGGTTTGGAAAGGTCACAACCTCACCTTGATGTAGCTGGAGTGTGTGTCTTGCAGCGCCGCTGAATTCTTAGTTCTTTGTGTTCATCAATTTCTGGACAGATGGCAACACCGTGTGGCTCCTGCACCCACAGTTTTTAATAATGGACATAAAAGTGGATCAAATAGAGAAAATGACAATGCGGCGTTCATTAAAACGGTGGGGTGGGGGAGGTTCTTCCTATCTCGCCTCTTCGGTTGTTGAACGACCTCAGGAATCCGGAGCAGCTCAGACCCTGACTTGGCGGCCTGGAGGCGAATGATCTGGGCTCATGTCTGAGCAGAAAGAGGCTAAAGGTGTCATGAGCTCAACGCCCAAAGTGGCAGTTAGTGTTTCTCCCCCGCTGATCCGCTGCTGTAGAAGGACTTGACTCGACCCAGAGGGGCCTGTCAAATCAGCTGTCACGCTGAGACGGGAGGAGCCGACATGACTCCTGACAGAGTTCACTGCAGCCACGGAGAGAACAGAAGTGATGGCAATAAAATGAACTCTGGTGGAAGCAGCATAGCTGTGGCTTCCAGTTAAAACCACTCCAAAACGGCCAGTTTAGATGATGAAACTGGCCCGCTGCGCTTGCACGTTATTCTTCATCTTCACACCAAAGTTGCAGCCGTGATGCTGGCAGACACCAGGAAAAACTCACCAGTCACCTCGTTAGTTTTCCTCTCGCTAAATTAAAACTAAAAGGCCTAATAAATCCTAGTTTAGTGCTCAAAAAATGTATAAAAATAACATCTCAGGCCTGGAGATGTTGCCTAAACGGAGATGCATCACTAGCGGCGAGGCTAAAGGCAAACACGAGCTTGGCAGAGGAAAGATAAAAATCTTTTTAAAAAAGGAGTGAGAAAGCATGCTGACAAACGCCCCTCCTCTGCCCTCCCCGCTCAGGTGTCCAACCTCTACCTGTACGACAGCGTTCTGATGCTGGCCAACGCCTTCTATCGGAAACTGGAAGACAGAAAGTGGCACAGCATGGCCAGCCTGAACTGCATGAGGAAGTCCACCAAGCCCTGGAATGGAGGATGGTCCATGCTGGACACCATCCAGAAGGTATTTCAGCTCAGACACACGTTAGAAAGGAAAAAATTGAAGACAGATTCTACGTTTTCTTGACCCCGCTGCCTCCAATAGCTAAGGCTGACTTATTTGAACAAATCCTGGAAAGAAACTCATTTATTTGATTTGCAGGTTTGGCTTTGACATTCAGATTCTTGCTAGCCTTTTTCACTTTTCTTATTTCAATAAGAATCCATATCTTAAGAATCCATATCTTACCAAGCAGCTTGACTTTTGTCTACTTCCAACTGATAATGGGATTTTTTTTGCTGTTGCCGGGTTGCTGTTTTCATCTCCAGGCCGATATTGGATGCCTGTGTGGGGCTGAGAAAACAGCAGAAACTGTTCACATCAAATGTTCCTCTTGGTTTCACTTAAGCTGCAGTCTAGCTGGGATTCTGTTGCAGATTTTACAGGGAACCAATCTCCAGTTTCTCGGAAGGAATGAAATTGGTGCAGCTCCAGTTTGAGCTCAGACCTGCTTTGTTATTTTCTGCATCACAGGAAATTAAAATGATAAAGTTGGTTGTTAAAATCACCTGTTTGTGTTTGTGCCTGTGCCCGTGGTGAATTTTAGTGGTGAGAAGGGTGGGGGAGCCTTCTGTCCTCTCTGGCTCCTGATGTTCCCCGTTCTTGTCTCTGCAGGGGAGGATCAGCGGCCTGACCGGACTGATGGACTTCCGCGCCGAAGGCTCCAATTCCCACGTGCAGTTTGAGATCCTGGGGACCAGCTACAGTGAGACTTTTGGGAAGGATGTCAAACGGGTGAGTCCAGCTCTGTCCTATAGCACACAGACTGCTGAAATCCCCAGCTTGAATTTAAGAAAGACAACTAACGAAATGATGACGTGATGCACCGAACAGCGCCCCCCTACTGGCGTCCTTCAGCTCTTAGCTTCTCAACCATCGGCCTGCTAACGTTTCCCTGCGCTGCCGTTTGACTGCTTTTCCAGCTGTAATGTCGCTACACAAACAAACTGTGATTGTCCTCAAAAAAGGGTTTTGCTCTGCTGACATGATGAATCTGTCTGGCTGATTTGTTGGTGCCTGTGGATGGCCTGGTTCAGTCAGGGACTGGCTGCTGAATGAAGAGAAATTGAGTTTCTTGCTAATCTACGTCGGGCAGGAATGACCAGCAGTGGTAATGAAGATTTAATCACCACTTAGCTTAGCTGAGGATCATGAAGGCAATTTATCATCACGTGGCCTTTAGCATTTGCTGAGAAAAGACGCATTACAGGCGGGCTCTTGGGGGCATGTGTTCTATTTGGGGGCATTTCAACACAGCAGGAGACAAAAAAATGGACGTTAAAGCCCTGTTGCTAAGAGCCAGCAGAGAGCAGAGGTCACAGCGCTGTGTAGCTGCTTGTTCTGTATCTCCGAATCAGCCAGAGAATAGGATGCCTAATACATTCAGCGCTTGTTTACTACCTGGACGTCTATTTGGGTGCCTGTCGCCTGCTTGGCAGAGCGACTCAGTGAGACGGCGCAGGCGGAATCAGGCAGCCCTCCACGTCTCTTTATGTGTAATGGGATGTTTCGATTCACAATCAGCAAGTTGTGCTGGGTAAAATTGGCGTCCACCGTGGGGAAGAGTCACGCCATTACACGACGGCCTCTGCAAATGCGCTGTCACGTCACATTAACGTGTTGCTCTGCGCACTGACGGCGCGTCTTCTATCCGCCGTCCCTTCAGAGTCGCCCTCGTTTTGCGCCGCTCTCATTTCGTCTTCTGTCCTTATCCTGTCGTCTCTCTTCTCTTCTCCCCTCGCTCAGCCAGCCTTTCCTCCCTCTCCATCATCGTTTAGCTGCGTTCAGTCCATTTTCTCCTCAGCCTGATGGTTCTCAGATGAGGCGTCTTTCGGCTTAGAAGCAATAATGAAGACTGAAATACTATTTCCTGGACGGCTGCTGTGAGTTTCTGCACCACCCTGTTCCTGCTGCAGAGTGATCGATGCTCTTGTTGTCTAGCTTTCCTGCTCTGCTCTTATTGATGTGACAGTTTGCCTCTAATCAGATATTACTAATGACTTTCAGCTTAGCCAAACCTTTCGTAGACAGACTCCTTTCTTTGATGCAATTACTCCTCCTAACCGAGCAGCTTCGCCTGCAGAACAGATGCTTCAGGAATAACTGGTCTTTTGTTCTCAAAGTCAGAAGTGAATACCTGCCCCCGACTCGGTGGTACTTGGAACAGTCAAAGCTCTCTGAATCGGTGGAGCTGCGTGAGCTTTGCTGCGTCCGCCACCACTTTACTAACCTTTCATGAGTCTGTGCAGCATCTGCGCCGTTACAGGCCAGAGCGGTTATTCAGCGTGCTGGGTAATCATCTATAGAGATGCCGTTTATAAAGGGTTATTGCTCTATTGCCACCAATTATTGCCACTTTCAATAAATAATTACTCATCTCTGAGGTGCTAATTATGTTTTTTAGGTTCATTTGTGAAACGAACGCAATACATTTAATTGCACATCGGATGATCCGGAAAGGTTTTGGTGATGAAATCCAGCAGTTACATAATGATTCTTTCAACCGTTTGAGGAAAAAGATCTTTAAATTATGATGTTAGAATTATGGAAGTGAGCGGTCGATGACAGCCGGTCGTGTCGATACGTTTAATGAGTCACTGAGAGGGTTGTGGTTCGATGGAAGCTGGGTGGCGAGATGAGCCGGTCAATAAGCACAAGAACGGAAGATGGGCCGAGAAGAAGCCTGTTCCACCTCCAAGGTTGGAGATGTAGCAGCAGAACAGAATCTTTCCTGCTTCCGTGACTTATGTATCCTGATGATGGTAGAGACGTCTCATTTTGCTAGGTCCTTGACGGTTGTCTGAGACAGGTGTTGGGAAAAGATGCTAATTTGGTTTTGGCGCCAGTTTGAGCCGTTTAAAGTGCATCCGACGTGCTGCTGCTGCTGGCCCAGGCTGGGACTTTGAGACATTTGTCTGCTCAGATCTGTACAAGCGCTTGACTCCAGTGTTCCACAGTTTACCCAGCCAAGATTGGAGGACGGCGCTCAGAAAATACACTTATTTTTCACGCCGCGCGGCCGTTCAGTCCTCGCAGCCGTGGCAAGGAAGCTTAATTGTGTTGACATTGATCCGCTTCATAAGTCCCCTTCCTGTTTTCCCTGTCTGCAGAGTTTAGATGCGGGCGACGCCTTCATCCACAGCCACGCCGGGTGGCAGCTGATGCCTCACTGCAGCACGTTGAAACATGAAATATGGAGTTCTTTTCTGGGTTCTGGAGTCGCTTGTTCCCTCACCAGTGGGTCCATCCACAGCTGAGAGCTGTTGTTGCTGGCGGGTTTATCTGGATCCGCCGCACTTTGCTCCTGATAGTATGATCCTTTGCTTTGTCAAGTGCAGGATTTGTAGCTAAATCCTGTAATTCCTCTTGACTTGGGGTTGGTGAACCATTCCTCCATCCTCTGCTGTCCAACAGTGATCAAGCACTGTCCCAGTGGGACAATGGGAGACTTTGCTCTTCAAATCAGGAATATTTTGGGAGTCGATGGAAGGAGCGTGTGGGGCCGTGGATGCTGTCAGTTGTCAAAGCCTCTTGTCTGGCCTTCAGCCACCGTTCTTGTCCTGTCAGCTCACATCTCCTAAACCATCCAAATGATGTGTGTTTTCGTAAAAATCCTTGTCCAGCTCGCAGCAGAGATTAAGAATTGAACAAACGGCAGCACCAGAACTTGAGACATGCCTCAGAACGTCTACAGCGTGGAAGGGTTTTAAATGGGGGTTTGCGTGTGGAATCTGTCACAGTTTTAGTCTTTTTCAGTTCAATCTGTCACAATCTGGGGACGTAACATTCATATTTCCATCTCTACACCTTCATCAGGCCAGGCACAATGCTGTTTTCCTCATTCAGTGTTGATATTTTATGGACAAACGAGTGAAGAATCAACACCAAATTATTCACATCACAGACGCAGGACGGATTTTTGCTTCGACTCAGCTCGTTTGATTAATATCACTTGACGATATTGCTAGCATGCTAATAAAATCACACCATCTACCTCATGGGCAATATCTGTCTATGTGCAATATGGTCATAAATTATGCGCAGCACCGTACTTGTGTTTTTATACAGCATTAGCCATATTTTTCATTCTTCAACGTTCTGCTGCTCCCGCTGTGGGACGAATAAAGTTCTATTCTATTCTATTCTTATTTTTCTGAAGTTTTTAAAAAGTATTTATTTCCCAATGTGTGCTGCTGCTAGATCACTGCAATTTTCCTATTATAGAATAATAAAAACACATTCTATTCTCTTCTGTTCTATTCTTTTCTAATCTAAGAGCCCTCCGTGTTTCAGACGTGCCAGGAGCAGGGTTTTTTTCCACCTTTACAGATTTGAGCCACCTCGCCTGTTAGGGATTGTGGGGCAGGATCCAACGGCGACACAGGTTTGAGGGTAGAAACACACAGGGTTTATTCAAAAAATAAACCGGAAAACTGAAAAACTTGACACCAAATTGGTGAAAATCAATCGTAGGCACGAGGAACGCTCGGTGCCCAGGAACAAAACAATCCCATGAACTAAACAAGAGCTAACACAAAAACTGAAACCGAGCTGAACCAACAATCTCAAACGGAACTAGAGATGTGCAACAGAATTAACAACCTGGCTCAGCGTTTAAAGCTGCCGCGATTGCTCACGCACACCAGGTGTGCAGGTGTGCCAGCTCCAGGGAGCAGCAGGTAGGGGAGGGGCTGAGAGCCGCACAGGCTGACAGCCATGACATCGTCACGCGGACAATCGTTTGATATGTGCAAATGTTAATTACACAATAATTATTGAATGTGAAAAAGGGATGGTGATGTTTTAATTAAAGCGTTCAGTAGAAAACTGAGCCCAGAAATGGTGAAAATATCTAAATACCACCTTCTGTTTTTGCTTGATTAGACAGAATATGAATGACTTCTGCTGTGTGTTTATGTTCCTTTTTTTTTTCATCCGTTCCTGGTGTATGTCTTCTTTTTGCTCCATTAGCTGGCAACTTGGGACTCCACTCGCGGTTTGAACGGTAGCCTGAAGGAGAACCGGATAGAGAGCAGCATGCAGGGGGTGACGCTCAGGATCGTAACATTGCTGGTAAGTTGTGGGAGTTTGCTGAATCCGTTAATACCTGACCTGAGTAGGCAAATATCTGAGAATATTACTGTGAATTCTCTGCAGCCAAATTGAAACAAACGGCAGAACTAAGACCTGTCTCTGCTAGAATGAGCGTATCGGTTGTTTAACGCTGTGTTGTATGGATTTTTCCATGCTGAGAGCAGGTGATGGCTGCATAATGTCGATTCCATAATGCCTTTCCAACAAACTGCTGTCTCCCTGCAGACTCTGTGTTTTCATATCCTGTTTACCAGCAGCAGATACACACGTTACATTTCTCTGCTCTTCTGTCAAAGATGTCTGCTTTGCACACGTTCACCATCCATACGTCCAAGAGGGAAGCAGCAGCATTCTGAAGATCAATCAAATCAGCCACAGTGGGTGTGGGTTATGAGTTTCCATCAGCACCTCGCTTCACACCCCAGTTCTGGGATCGCAGCAGTCGCTTGTTTTTTCCCCAAAACTCTCGAGATAAATAATATTCTCCCTCATCTAGTCTGTCAGTGTGAGGCATGTCGGCCTGTCAGCGGCTGAGGAATGTGTGCGGACCGGTTCCCCGAAATACAGACGCTGGTTCTGGCTGGAGAGGCAGGGCTGATGGCACATGACAGCTTCTGCAGAGTTCGGGAGCGTGTAGCCAAGTGATTTAAGACGCGTTGATACACACAGCAGACTCAGGAACCTCTGCTGGGACAGGCTGCGGACGTTTGGTCTGCTGATAAATCCTCCTCATCACGTCCTTTGTATTGGGGAGGAATACAACTTAAGTAGGGCCGTCGCCATTGGAATTTTCAGGAGATCATTACTTGTCAGAAAAACAATCACGGTTGAAGAATATATCGATTTTTTTTTTTGTTTTTGTTTTTTTTTTAAACATTCTTTTAGGTTTAAAACCAAAATACACCCACAGCGGTGCTGTGGTACGTGGCTTTGGAACCACAACCTCCCCTCTCTCCATGCTGTTATTATCCTAGCCATAGCATGTTGTCTTAGCCATCGCATATAATCCCAGCCAAAGCTCACTGCCGATTCAATACAGACCAGAGGTAACGTCATGTGGTTGCCATGGTGACACTGCTGCTGGCGCAATGCGATGACATCAGACTTAGATTCGCAGTTATTTTATGCAATTTTTGTGGATAAAATATATAGATGGTTTAGGAAAATTAATCACGATTGTCGGATATTGTAATATTCGCGACTGCCCTGGACTTTAGCTTTAATTCTTGTGCCAATTTGTCTTTTTGCTATGACCCCTTCCCCCTTTGGCCCACCCTTCCATCCTTCTTCACCTCCATTTGTTCTTCTCCACAAAGCAGCAGCAGCAGGGCTGCAGCACATTTAAACCAGCGGTTTCCGCAGCGACCACGCCGAGCCACTGTGTTACAGGTCAACAGATGCTGAGGAAACGGTGGTATTAAGATGAAGTTCAGCTTAGATCACTTCAGAAGCTCTTCATAAAAGTGTCAACCTGAAGTTCTTAATATGACTGAATGTGTCCTCGGCTGGGTGGACGACGGGCCCTCAGCAGATTACAGCGCATCCTGATAAATGTCAGGCCTGTGATTTAAAGCACCCGTTTCCCCTTTAAAGGAGAGTTTGAGGATAAATCCTGAGCAGAGAAATGCACCAGGAGCGTTAATGTGTCATTGCCTCATCAATATAATGATGGTCTTCTGTTTGATTCCGACAGGAGGAACCGTTTGTGATGGTGGCGGAGAACATCCTGGGTCAACCCAAGAGGTACAAGGGCTTCTCCATCGACGTCCTGGATGCTCTCGCTAAGATCCTGGGCTTCAAGTACAACATCTACCAGGTGGGAGATGGAAAGTACGGCTCTGCGCTCCCAAACGGGTCCTGGAACGGCATGATTGGAGAGCTCATCGGAAAGGTTGGCCTCCCTCTGTAGGATCCAGGCCACAATTTCACATTTGGGAACAGAAGCCAAGATATATCTGTAAAGTGGAAAAAAATGAGAAAAAACCTTTTTGCCAGTCAAAAGTCCATATCTGCCAATCTGGTTTCTCCTGTGGATGGTATCGGAAAGTTCCAACCTGATCCCATTTCTGCTTTTTGAACAAATGCTGAGAAACTCTGACAACAAATTATGAAATCTGGGCTTCTGCTGATGCTGCAGAGAAAAAAGAAAAATAAAGTTTTGGTTCCACACAGGAGAAAAGCTCTGGCAGTAAAAGTTTAACGGACTAGTCAGACCGATGTAACTTTTCGTCCACAGCAAGCTGACGTAGCCGTATCCGCCATCACCATCACCCCGGAGCGGGAGAGCGTGGTGGACTTCAGCAAGCGCTACATGGACTATTCTGTGGGAATCCTCATGCGCAAATCAGAGGAGAAGATCAATATTTTCTCCTTGCTGGCACCGTTTGACCTGGCGGTGTGGGCCTGCATCGCCGCCGCCGTCCCCGTGGTGGGCATCATGATTTTCCTCCTCAGGCGCATCCAGGCGGTGCGCTGCCACAACGGCGCCGGAGGCCACCCCTCGCCGTCCGCCTCCGCTTCGCTCCAGAGCGCCATCTGGATCGTCTACGGTGCTTTCGTACAGCAAGGTGGGTGATAGGTGACACAAACTGAGCGGCGAGGCGGCATCTGTGAAGGAAATCACGCATGTGTGAGCAGCGAGCAACGCTGACTCAGTTGAGGCTCAATTTGGAGGCTGCACACGGCAGCTGTTTGAAAGGTGCCCTCGCCAAGAGGACGCCCCACCTCTGCTGACATGTGGCTGAGTTTTCAGACTATTCAAGGCACGCTCCCTCTCCCTTTGTGGCGTGTTTGTGAATCTTTCCTTCCTGCTTTTTGTTACTGTTTTTTTAGCTGCTGGATTTTCACCTGTTTCTGTGCTGCAGGAGCAGCGCAGCTCCTTGTGAAACAGACTAAAGGAGGCGTTCACTAGCGCTTCTGCAGTCTTTGCGTGCATGTGTGTGTATGCAACAAGCTGAATGATCAGTAAATAGAATATTTTTAGAACCAGTTTTTCCGTTTTGCTGCTGCTGCAAATATCAAAACAATTCTGAGATGCAGTCAGGCTCATGATGACAGGCTGAACAGGGAGCCAGCCTGCGCATCCTAATGGGCCCTGGCCCAACACCTAGCCCTACCTCCTCTTCCGAATAAAACAAAAGCAGCATTTTAGCAAACTATTTTACCCACAAAACCACCTTTCTGTGTGTTTTTTCAGTAAAAACTAATTATTTCAACCTTTGTTGCGCTTTTTTACCAAAATCGTCATCAGTGTGACTCTGATTAGGTTCACAGAGAAGATGTTGGGGAAAGGTCAAGGTGATCAGGGGCAGACGGTCACACTGGCATCAGGTATCAGCCGTCCACCAAAAATGAGGCTTTTGTTCCTCTGTCAGTGTAGATTTGTTTGTTTTTTTTCATTGTCGTCCTGTGCTCAATGGTGTTGTTCAAGTTTTCTTTAGGGGCACATTTGAAATGAGAACTGTTGAATATCAGGATGAAAAGAATTTCTTGCATTGAGCAGCGAGTTTAATCAGCGAGTCTCACAGATGCGGCCACCGCAGATGAGAAGGTCCCCAAAAGTTTTAGGACAAACATTTCACATTCAGTGACCTTGAGAAATCAGTCAGCGCCACATGCAATAAAGATGAGGGATGCTGGAGGTGTGTGTGGGGGGGGGGGGAGTGGCCTGCAGTTCACTGGCAGACTGTCCTCCGGGCGCAGCTGTGTTGGGACTGACGCTTTGAGACAAACGTGTTTTCATTACTTTTCACATCCTGAATGTCTCAGTTGACATTTCTGTAGCTTTACTCTTGCAGATTAGGATGCGTGCTGACATTTTTCTCATGCTGCCCATAAGCTTTTGAATACGTAAAGAGCAGGAACAGGCATGAAAGAAAGCTAACGTGATGAGCCAGTCTTTCTCGGAAGACGGAAGCGGTTTGAAGACGTGATGTAAAAAATGTTGAAAAGGCAGAAGGAATATTAAAGGGACCGTGCTGGGTTGTGGGTTAAAGTCCCTCTGCTAACACGGCTCCTTTCCACAGGCAGCGACTCCATCCTGGGCTCCGTGGCTCTACGCATCGTCATGGGCAGCTGGTGGCTCTTCACGCTCATCGTCTGCTCCTCGTACACGGCCAACCTGGCCGCCTACCTGACTGTGTCACGTATGGACAACGCCATCAGGTACCGCCAAGCTGGAGCCAGCGTTTCACGAGTGACAGGGAGAGAGTGTGATGAGATCACGTTTGATTTGCCTTGTTTAGTCGAACTGATGACGAACAGCTGCTGATTTGCCACGTAGAACTTGTCTACCACCCAGATCTTTCTGCTTCCCGTCCGTGGTGCCTCCTCATGTTTCATTATTTGCCCAGAGGTTGAGGAAATACATTTGTTTTTATATGCTGGAACTGAAACTTTTTTCCTGCGAGAGGAGATATGGTTTTTGTGTGATTGTAGAAAAACTGGTGGACAGACGGGAGATAACAAATTTAAAGAGGGACTCAGGTGAATGTCCACTGACCTGGGGACAGTTTTCTGTGTTAACATGAAGCGTAATAAGATTTCTGCTCACCTCAGGCCTTTTTGACAGCACAGCCGCTACATTTTAACTGTCATTGTGGAAGATGATATTACTGTGTGTGTGTGTGTGTGTGTGTAGGTGTATGTGTGAGTGAGAGAGTTTCTACTTTAATCAGAATTCAGGTGACCATATGCAGGAAATGCAGAGGAAATCTGATTTCACGCTCAAGAAAACCTGCAGAAACTGGGTCCACGGTTCATGTGAATGGATGGAAACCTGCAACTTTTACACCAGAGTCACTAGAACAGCCCCCAGGACCTTAGCCTCAGCCTTAGCCAGCCAACGCTCCCTAAATATCATCACCGAGCAGCTGCTCAGGGCAGCTTCTGTAGAGGACGTGAGGCCACAGAGGGACCTCCACCGGCTGCAGATCTCTGTTGAAGGCTGTCAAACACACTTCACCACTAGTTCAAGTCTGAAATGTTGACGAGCAGGAAAAAAGAGAAGTGTTTGATTTAAATATTGCCAGTGGAAAGATGCATCTGCCTGCAGATCAAACAGTTGTGTTAGCAAACACGGCGGTGGCCAGACACGGAGGCAAGGTTGCTGTGGGAAATTCAAATTTGAGAAAACCACAGGAAGGCAGAGGAAAAGCCACAAGCGCCGATATTTGGGCTTGAAAATCCTCGTCTACCCGTATCGTCAAGGTGAAAGGATGGCCCTGCATGCATGATTTACCGCTGGCTGTTTACCAGCGTTACAATGAGATTAACGCTGTTGTTGCTGTTAACAGAAATTCTCCTTTGCAGGGTCTGACGGCGCTGGCCATTAACAATTAATAACTGACAAAAACATGCACGGCTGCATCGAAGAGGCTCCCGCTACAGCGGAGCCTCTAAAACTGTCATTGTGTGGTTGTGGCTGCTCTGGGTGGTGATTGCAGGAAGAAGGATGTTTTCAGGGCCCAGCGGGACCTTCTAGCATCTGGCAGCAACAGGAAGGAGAGATGAGGGGATGAGAAGGACTTTCAGCAATCAGGCTGCTCTTGCTCCTCACTGAGTGCTTATGTGCTCAGACAGCCGTCGAGAATGGACTGATTATTTTGCTGTGCAGGTCACGCTGGGAGCAAAACGTCCCCACAAACAGTGAGGGCGCTGGCTTCGCTGAGCCTGAGCTGCTCCGGTCACACGGGCTTTTCTTCCCATGTGAAAAGATGCTCACACGCTAGGTAGGTGGTCTGTAGCAACCTCCGCGCTTCTTACCCCAACCCCAGCTCACCCCCCTGACCCAAAGCCAGTTCTAACCACAAGCCTAAAACCAA
Organism: Tetraodon nigroviridis; assembly: GCA_000180735.1. Classification (NCBI taxonomy): domain Eukaryota; kingdom Metazoa; phylum Chordata; class Actinopteri; order Tetraodontiformes; family Tetraodontidae; genus Tetraodon; species Tetraodon nigroviridis. The sequence continues at coordinate 301,026 of CAAE01015013.1, forward strand.
GCCTGAACTGACCAAAAGGTCCTCACTTTGCTAGTAGAATGTGGATTTTGGTACTCAGTACGTCACAAGTACAAGAACACACACACACACACACGCACACACAGTGGGCTTTTATCCTTTCTGTGAGTTGATGTCCTCCCGTGTTCGTCCCCCCCACCCACCCACCCATCGTGACTCATTTGTGGGGTAATGAAGGAGCAGCTGCAGCTCCCGTACCTCTGATAGCATCAGGACCGACTGAGCTGGACTCTCATTGTAAATCAGAGGAGATTAGAGAAATAAAAGCACCTTAAACAGCTTCCAGGTGTCCTCATGGAAGCCTGCTCTAAAAAGTCCTGTTTCTTCTTCTTCCCCCGTTCAGCAGCTGGTTCTCTCTTCTCTCCGGCTGTGTCAGTTATTCACATCTGAGCAGAGATGCTGCCGGGCCCCTTCGTGGATCCTCTCATCAGAAGGTGTCTCATGAGCGTTTAAAGCTGTCAGGATGAGCGCTCAGACAGGAGCCGGGGCTCAGGAGGTCGCCTGGCCAGGTTTGATCACTCACCTGTGCTGAGCTGCCTTTGGGACCGAGGCTGAACCTGGTGTGACTGGACCGTCAAGCCTGCAAACCGTGGGCAGGCAGGCAGTCACACGAGCTGACCCCTGGTTTCAGGCTGTTCAGAGGCACCAGAGAGCTTTGGCTCCAAATCCCTGATGAAGGCGCGATGTCAGAATGTCTCTACCTTTAAGGTCATGTGTGTTTGCACCATACTTCCTATTAATTACCGATTGCCTGGTTTTTCATCCAAGTTTGACCTTTTTAACCCAGTTCAAATTCCTCTGGAGTCCAGACAGAACATTCATTCAGAAGCAGAGACGGGCATCACAAGCCTGGATGAACATGGACAGAAAGCCTCAGTCCTGGTGCTGCTAGCAGCCAGCTCCTGGAAAATCAAACCAGGCTGCGGGAGAAAGTGCCAGGCTCATGTTCCAGGAAGGGCCTTCCCAGTCTGGGTCAGGCTGGGAAGGCATGAGAGAACGACACAGCTACTGGAAGTCCTCCTTAATTTTCCATCATTTTGTAATCGTTTGTTTGTTCTGTTAACTGCTGACTGCAGGTCGTTCCAGGACCTGTCCAGACAGTCGGACCTGGTTTACGGGACCGTAAGAGAGTCGGCCGTGTTCGAGTACTTCAAGGCCAAAGGCACCAACCCTCTGGAGCAGGACAACACCTTCGCTGAGCTCTGGAAGACGGTCAACAAGAACAACGGCCTGGAGAACTCCGTCTCCAGCCCCTCAGAGGGAATCAAGAAGGTCAGAGCTTCGCCTGGGGGTCGTAGTCATGTGGCTTGGTTGCACCCTTGAATCCAGTCTGAAGCTTCTCCAGGAAGGGGGAAACCTCAGGAGGCAGGCTTAGTTCCCTCAAACATTTCTGCCATTTTTAGCTCCGCTTTTCTTGTTTTGTTCACTGTCTTTTTCAGATTTATTTCAGTTGTTCTCTAATTACCCCGGAGACAATTACAGCTTCTTAATTTGCTCTCAAAAGGTGATTCCACCAAAGTTTCACGACCAAAGTCCAATCAGTCACAACAGCAGCCTGCAGCCGGCTCGTAGAAACGGTGTTTTTATCAGAGCACTAAGGAGCGGTTCCGTGGGAAATCGGTGCGGTCTGTGCATTCGTTTTCACCTCAAAGCAGTGTTGACATGTTTGTCGATGCAGGCGAAGCGGGCCTCGTACGCTTTTCTGTGGGACATGGCGGTGGTGGAGTACGCCGCTCTGACCGACGATGACTGCACGCTGACGGTAGCGGGAAACAGCCTGAGCACCAGAGGCTACGGCATGGCCCTGCAGCACGGCAGCCCTTACAGAGACCTCTTCTCTCAGAAGTACGTCCGCTTTTAGCGCTCCTGACGCCGTCAGGATTTATCGTTCGAATGACGTTTTCTCACCGTTAGCCATCAATTTATGAGGCAGACAAACCAAACATCATCGCGCTGATCGGCTGTTTGAAAAGTGCCTCGTGGAAACTGCGACAGCCGTTATTTGCGCCCGGAACAATGTGTCAATATCACAGCTCTCACTCGGCTGTTCAAGCTGCAGCTTTTGCGAGGATTAGAGCTCTCTAATGAGCAACAACGCCATGCTAATGCAGAACATTAACTGTAAGTGTTTTCCTCTTTACTTTTATTTGGGCTGCACAAACCGAGGTTTAATTAAAGTCGGTCAGGCTGATATTGGTTTGGAACTCTGGTTTGTGTCTGTCGTTGGGAAAATCTTTGATTTTCTCACCCGTTTCCAGCAGATTAATAACGTCTTTGCCCGTGTCAGTCGTCAGGGGCGACCTGGGTCGTGACGGGAACGTTTTATTTTGCCTCCTCAGGATTTTGGAGCTTCAGGAAAAAGGCGACCTGGACATCCTGAAGCAAAAATGGTGGCCGAAAAAAGGCCGCTGCGACCTGCAGAGTCAGGCAGATGCGCAGCCGGAGGGACGGGCCCTGCACCTGCACAGCTTCGCCGGGGTTTTCTGCATCCTGGCCGCGGGGCTGCTGCTGGCCCTCCTGGTGGCTGCGCTGGAGACCTGGTGGACCAGCAACCACTGTCGCAGAGAGCAGCCCAAAGAGGTGACCGCCGACTCATCGGGCCAGGGCCCAGTTCCCAGCCTGCTAACCCAGAACCGGGCCATGGTGGCCACCGTGGGTCCCCCTGCCCCACCGAGGCCCCGGTCGAGACCCAGACCCCCGGGCCCCCCGGTCCTGCCCGGAGACGCCACTGCCACACTCTACTTTATGGATCCAGCAGGCGCTGACGCCAGCCCCGATTTAGTAGAGCTGCAGTACACGCAGTTATAATAGGTGTGCCCCGGACGGCAGTCCAGACATCATGTGATCGACCTGCTCATTCTTTTCCATGTGGGAGAGAGGTTGGGGGGCTTCGTCCAAACTTCCGCGGCTTCTCTCATCCGGGACATGAGAAACCACCAGGATGGCCTCAACGGCCATCGGCAGCCAAGTTAAAGCCAGAGAAGCGCAGCAGGACAAAACCACGCTCGGCTTTTTCCCAGTCAAACTTTGAAGGTTGTGCGCCGGCTCTTTGGCTCATCCATTCAAGTCTTAGAGCTCTAGAGCTCCGACTTTATCTCGCCCCTCTGCACGAGGCGTCCAGACGGCTAAGGCTTGACATGGATCCCTAAACTAAAGTGTGAGCACGAGCACGTACGGTAGTGGATCTGAGCTCGCTACCAGTCTGACCAGTAAGAATCACCAGTTCAGGGAGCTGCTAGGATGGAGGTCGTCCTGAAGGCCAGCACCTCAAACTCCGACCCCGTTTCTGGTGGCGAGGTCGAGTTTCTGCCATCCGCTTGGACGCTCAGCTGTCCGCCGAGACACACGTGCATCAGCACAACGTGTGGACGGAGAGGGAGGGCCTGACCTCGCATAGGGGCGGGCCAGGGGGAGATGCTACTTTCTCATCCATCCTCTCATCTCATCTCATGTCTGGGACGTTGTGTGGACATTTATGTGTCAGCATGAGCAGATTCTCCTCCATGCGACCACGTGACCACGCGACGGTCCTTGGTCACCTCAGACACCCGTGCACGAGGACGCTTCTGTCGCATGTGCGGATGAAATTCAGCCATTTGATTTGAGCGCTCTCAGATTTGCTGCCTCACGGGGACCTAAACTTCTTCACGTTCTTCTTTTGTGGCGTTCTTCAGTCGCTTCTCGTTGTGCTAACACAAACCCGCGATGAGCTAGCTGCTAACTAGCAGGACTGGAAACTGCAGCGTTGTTATTCAGTGCAAAGCTTCTTCGTTGGCGGTTCAGATAACACGAGACCACAAGAAGAAGTGAAAACGGGAGAGAACCTGCGCAGCATGACCTCATCTTGGAAAGAAGGTGATGGAATACCCGTCTATAACCTGTCTTTCTCTCTTTCTCTGCCATCAAGCATCTTCATCTCCCTCCTCATCACCCTCCTCTGTATGTCGCCCCTGCTGCTGCTGCTGTCTCCACATACTAAACTGTGGCCTCTTTCACCCTGTAGGACAAGGAGGTGAACCTGGAGCAGGTCCACCAACGTTTGAACAGTCTCCTGGACGAGGACTTGGCCCACAAGCAGCTGCCGGGTCAGTCCATCGAGATCTCCGCCCTGGACATGAACAGCATGCAGCCCAGCCAGTCCCTGGAGGCCCTGTCCGCCCGGGACTACCCGGCCCACCGGGGGCTGCCGCGGCTCTCTGTCACCACCTTCCTGCAGGAGGGTCACGGGGCTGGAAGGACAATGGGCGTAGGCGCTGGCAGGAACTTGCCCCTGCCCCTCAGCAGCGCCACCATGCCCTCCATCCGCTGCAAACACCGGGCCCCCAACGGGGGGCTGTTCCGCCAGAGCCCAGTCAAGACCCCCCTGCCCATGTCCTACCAACCAGTGCCAGGAGGACCCATCCCCAAAGCCAGCGAGCCCAGCCACGGGACCTCCATCTGAGCTCAGAGAGGAAGAGGCAAACCCACGCGAAACAGGCCAGCAGCTCAGCCTGGGATGTACATCCGTGTAAATACCCACAGAGAAGTAACATTAAAAGTGTATTTTGAATATTCAACCTTTGAGTTTATAAAACTTCATAGTCTCCAAAAACTGACTGTTTGAATGGCTTTGTAAATTTTGTTCCGACAAATACGGTTGATATTAGTTTGTGGTTGTTTTTTAAAGTGCCAAATTCTTTAAACGAAACAAAAAAAACCTGTTTTGTTTTTGTTTTTTTTTTTCAGATTAACTGAATGTACTGTGAGAATTTATGAGAAGAACCATTTCACACGTCAGATCTGTTGGAAGAATTGATTTGTTTCTTACAGAAAAAAATAAAAAGGGTTGTTAAAAAACCAGCCGGAGGTGTGCTTGAGAAGGTCCCGGCCTGGCCGCGGCTGCCGCCTGACCTCATCCTGCTCTCTTCTCTTTCAGCTCTTCCCTCACGCACCGCCAGCATCACGCCCGCTGACCCAAACCGCAGGCCGGTCTCAAATCTGTCTCATCAGACACGCAGGCGGAGCCATCTGTCCACGTGTCCCCGAAGGCAGCCGCCTCTGCCGCGCCGACGCGGCCACCTGTGTTGGATGAGCAGGTGGGACTTCCTCCGCCTTCAGAGGAGCGTCGGGCTTCCAGAGCTGGAGCCGCGGCGGCGGCGCTCCCGCCAGCTTCCCCTCCTCCTCCTCCTTCGGCTGAAGTTCGGAGGCCACGTCCCGGGAGGAGCCGCTGACCTCGATCTGAGGAACGATGCTGTTTCGGGGCCCCATCTGAGGGGCCACGTTCCTCAACGCACGAGCAGCTAAAACGCCCTCGTGTCGGCGTTTGAACAATGTTCCACACAGGAAAGTAAACGACCTAACGGACTCATTACTTAGAAAACTGAAATCTCCATCAGTTTATCTTTTTCTGCTTCTCTTTCCTGCGCGTGCATTAGCATACGGACAGGGTTTTTGTAATTACACACTTTTGCCATACAAGACTCGCATGAATAGTCTGTATAATTAGCTCATGTGGGCAGTGTGAGGCAATCTGCTGTGAAATAACTCGTCCCTGCGGGGAGATCGTTGACCGTCTGCACACAGCGCCTCCGCCTGCCTGATTACCCATTCTGTGGCCGCGTTACTTGAGTGCATGCAGCGCTTTTGCTTTCATGGCCTCGGGGAGAAACTTTGCCTTTTTAACCTTCTAATTTTGATGACCGACTCGCTGATTAGTTCATGATTTAGCACCTGAAGCAGGTTCGGTTTAAAGTAAAAGAAAAACAGAGCTGCAGCATCATTTTTCTCCATCTTTCAGCTTCTCGCCCTTTCACCACGTTGGCGTCTTTGCTGTGACGATATTATTTGAAAGGTCCATCTGTTCCCAACAAAGACGACATAATGATTCACTAAGTTAATCAAGTAGGACTGGCAGATGGAGCGCGTTAATGAGAAAACATAAATTGACTAGGCTGCATCTTTACTGGGAATATTTAGGGAGATCATCTTAATTTCTACCGTTGTGGAGCGACAGATGACGGAGCCAGAAAGAGGAGGCTCCAGCAGCTGGCTCACTTAGCTTAGCATCGAGCTGGAAATGCTAACCTGGCTACAAAAACAGCCCACCGATCCAACCAGACTAAACCACTGAAGAAAAAAAAAGAGCAAAAACAAAGAAAAACCCAGAAACAAAGAAGGCAGAGATTCGGGCTGGAGGCAATAACTCAGCATGTGTTTATTTTGGTAAACTGTGTCAGGGCAAACATACTTAAAAATGCCATTTATCATCCCCAGAGGAGCAGCGCTCTGATCTGAGCCATTTTCATCATTAAATACATCAAAAAAAAGTCAAAGAAAATACAGGCGTAGCCTTGATAGTTTCACCGTTTCTGATGATTTTAACAAAGTCAAAACCTTCAACTTGAATAAGGCAAAAATGTTCAAAAGCAGCAGCATCAGGGTCTGTGCTGAAGCTAAAACTAACTAGCGACAAGCGCCAAGGTCTTTCTAAGCACAGGAGTTGTCTTTTACGGGTGTTGTCACAGCAGGTTCTGCTCTTTGTGGCTGTGTGGCCGTTTCCTGGCCGCTGGGCCGTCACTCTGGGTTCAACAACTGCTGAAAAACCGCCAGAAAAAGTGCAGTTTGAGAGGTGGCTATGTATGATCAGCCCACATCAAAGCATCAAAGAAGCCTGGGTGAAGCTGCGCTCTGGATGTGGGCGGCAGCGAGGGTGGCGTCCAGCGGGGGACTTGGGCTGAGGTAAAGACCCTCTCGATCAGCTCTGATCCTGACTCGGTTGATCCTGACTCGGGTCCAGGCGTCTGATTTCACCTCGTCTTTATTCTGCTGCAGCTGAAGGTCAGCTGAGATCCAGCTGAAGGCCGAGGAGAGCTTCCCGATCCGCTTCCCAGCAGACGAACCTGGACTCAGCAGCTTCCCTGTGAGTGTCCCACATCACACGCACACACACACATTCTCTGTCTATACATGCAGAAGAGGATTTCCTGTCACTAATCTGAGCAGCGAAGGTTTGAAAGGCACTTATGTCCCTGTGGACGAAGCTGATGCCACCACTTAAAAACGTGTTGAAACCAAGTGAAACTGCGGATGGTTGCTGGTAAAATCCATCCCTCGTCTCTTCTCCTCCTTTCGAATAAACCCACAGATGCGTCTGGTTAGGGTTTCCATCCCTCCTCCTTTCTCTTTCGGGCTCCGCTCGCTCCTGCTCAGGCGGGATGCTGGACTTTTTCCCAGCAGCCTCCCAGTTAGATGCTGGAAACCTCCCAGTCCACCACTGGGGCTGGAAAGAGCAGGAAGCTGCTTGTGGCGCTCCAGCGCTGGTCCCCGCGTCCCACCGCAGACCACATCAGCTGAGGTCAGCAGCTGCAGGACGAGGACACGAGGACACGCAGCGTCCACGTGCACGTTTCACGTGAAAGTTCACCCTGACACCGTGAATCAGGCTGTCCTCTAAAACAAACAGTGTGTGTGTGTGTGTGTGTGTGTGTGTGTGTCTCACTCATCAGCACGCAAGTGTGTGTCAGCAAGGCAGAACTAAACTCCTGCAAGCCTGAGTAGCTGCAGTGAAAATTGAATTTGAGTGGACTTACGGTGAATTAGGGCTGTTGAACAGGGATTATCCAGCGCTTTGATTCAAACGCTCCTTCCAGTCACGCCTTCCTTCTCCTCTCACCCCAACACACACACACACGCACACACGCACACGCGCACACGCACACACACACTCACACACACACACACACACACACCTGCCTCCTGATGATGAAATGATTAATAGCATCAGGACAGGATCTGCTGCTACAGAAGCCTGACGGGGACCAGTGTGTGAAGGCCAGGCGGCGTCCGTGTCTGCTCCTCGGGGGGGCGGGGGCGTGGCTCTGCGTCAGCTCCCGCCCACTCGAACCGACTGTCGTCACGGCGCCCACGGCCCAGCAGATGTCCTCCTCATGTGAAGCAGAGAGAGGACGCAGCTTAGATCTCATCAGCTGACTCATCGGTGTCCTCGCCCCGGCGGGCCTGAGGCTCCGCCTCCCACCGGGAGGGGCCGCGTGACGCCGAACAGTTCCTGTCCCTCTCCACATCCTCTGCTGCTGTGAAAGACAGGAACCTTGTGGGAAGTGAGGAGGCTGGAAGATGTCTTGGCTGCTGGGCCAACAGCGTGGGGGGGCCGAGAGGGGCGACCTGCTGCAGCCCCTCATGCGCGGTCATGTCTGCGGCGCTGCGGCGCCCCGAAGCATGCTGCCGAATTGAAATGATCTGATTAGGTTCGGCTTCCACCTGGATGAAGGCGCTTTTGCCTCATGCTCAGACTAATTGGGCCGTGATTACAGCAGGATCTGAGTCTGCCGCAGACCCGGAGCCGCCGGGGTGACCGGGGGGGTTCGGGGCTGCGGAGGATTCGGCCCGTTTGGAGAGACGGGCCGGCCTCTCCGTGCTGATGTCCCGAGAGACTGCCTCTCTTTCAGAGCCTCGTGCAAAGTGACGTCCTGCCCTCCGTCGCTCATCCCCGACTCTGAACGCAGCCTCCTCCCCAGCCTCGTGTGCTCCTGGGTTACCATGGTGACTTAAGCAGGAGCGACACCTTGGTCACACCCGAACCTCCGGCGCTGACTCGCTCTCCTCCTGCAGCTCTTGAATGCAGGAGCTGCCTGTCGTGACTTTAAAATCCCCCAAACAAAAGTCGCCGTCGTTGTTTTGGCCTTCGGAGCGTGACTCTGTTCTTCTGGCTCCTCTCAGCTAGCTCTGTTTTCCTGCTCCGCCGATCGATGGAGTGGCCCCGCAGCTTCTCTTTTCCCGCTCTCCGTCCCACTCGGCTTACTTTAGACGCTCACGCTTCGCTGACCACCTGGAGTAGTTTCTGTGGAATGAACAAAGTTCAAGCCAACGTTTCACCTGTTTTTGGCGCCAAAGAGCCTCTGAGACGTTTGCGTCTTTGATCTCCTGGGGGCTCCGCCCACCTGCAGCTGTCTGAGCGGAAGCCAGTGGGGAAGGATTCCAACCTGCCAACAGCGGAAGCGGACAGCAGCCATTCACCACGTGTGTGTCGGCGCAGCCGGGAGGCGTCGCTGGACGTCACAGCTGACAGCTTTGATTAGCAGCAGGGGGCCTCCGGAGGACAGAGCTAATGTGATGGAAAAGCAATCCCCCGCTCACGCCGCAGCCGCTCCAGCGCCGCTCGGGCTTCCCATCAGCCCAATCAGGCCTGGCCCACTTTAGAAGCCCACTGTCACACACACTCTCACACACTCTCACACCAGCAGCTGCTTTTATGGCCTAACGAGCTGCCGTGTTTACGCCACCTCAGACCTCTGAAGCACATTCTCCCCCGCAGCAACCAGTGGCCGTCCCATTACCCCCAGCTACGGTGTGTGTGTGTGTGTGTGTGTGTGTGTGTGTGTGTTAGTGACATTCATTTCTGTCGTTTCCAAGCCGTCGTTTCATAAATGTATTAAACCAATCTTAGCATGCTAATTCCTTATAATGAAATATAACTTTAAATTACAACCGCAACCGCCGAGCTTAACTTTATATTAACTTCTGCTCTGAAGCGTGTCCGTTGTTAATTAGCTGCTGTTGTTAACGAGTCTGCTTCCAGCTTTGTTTCCTTGTTCCAAACTTGGTTCTAAAACAGATGTTTTTTTAAAAGTTAGCGTTCAATTATAAATATTAGCAAGGAGAGCTGCTCTCAGTGGTGAGATGGATGTGGCGCTCACCCAGCCGGCGTCCCTCCAGCCACCGTCCTCTGGCTTGCTGGGCCCCAGCTGCGGGGCCACTGCGGATCCTGGTTTATGCTTCGGCTGTGAGGTCACTGCGAGGTCAACCCCGGAGGCTCAAAGCACGACTCCGCCCCCTCCGGCAGCGACCAATAGGAGTGAAGATCCTGCTGAGCAAAGTTCTTTGAAGCCGATGCTGCGGTCCTTTGATGTCCTGGTCCAGCTCCAAACTGGCAGATCAGTTTAATGAAATCGATTATTTTGGATCCTTTTGTAAATGCTGGAGCTGGATGAGGAGGACTACTGAGGACCCGAGCGAGGCCGTCTCACCATTTTCCTCTGGTCAACAGCTTTCAGAAGGAAAGAAAGAAAGTACCCGACCACGCTGACCTCCATGCATCACCATGGCAACGCTCTATCCTTATCTAGAGCCGTTTTTCGGCTCAGCGCTTTGTTTTGTTCCGTGGAATCATACGTCCTCCAACTCTGATGAAACTCTGCAGGTTTGACAAGAGAACCGTAAAAAGGCTGACATGAACTCTGAGAATCCGAATCCTTGAGATCACAACAAGCTGAACAACACAATACTGATCCCATTAACAGTTTAGATTCTTTACACACACACACGTGTCAGAACCCGGTCCTCAGGGCCGCAGTACTGCCAGGTTTTCTGTCCTCCTGAGCAGAAAATGGCTGTTAAAGGGCACGTTGAGCCCGTTTCCACTGGGTTGCTCAGAAAACCTGGTCGGGTCAGGGGACCGGACTGGGTCTGGACATTTAATTAGATGGCTGGAGCCGCCAAGGCGCCAGTTTGGGAGTATTTGTCAGCTAAGCTGTTTGGCTCCCCTGGCTGACGATGCTGTGATGCTGCAGCAGATTATTTCTAGAGCTCCGCTGCAGAATTGTCTGTTTTTGGTATCAATAATTTGTCAGAGCTGTGCTCTCCTGGCTCCTAAATAAGTCCTTTGAAGCAGCGGTTGCCGTGGCGTCCCTCGGTGGTACCCCCTCTGTCTTGATCTCTTAATGTCTCTTTGTTTCTCGTCCTCCTTCTTCAGATCATTTTGTTAGAGTTATTGCTTACCAGCGCTCTGCTTCACATCTGTCCCCCTCCTCCTCCTCCTCCTCCTCCTCCTCCTCCTCCTCCTCCTCCTCCTCCTCCTCCTCCTCCTCCTCCTTCCCACCCTCTGAAAAGGAAAAATAGGAGAAAAAAAGGGTTTAATAATCAGCAAGAGCTGCAATAAATTTGAAATTAGTTGCAGAACTGTAATTAAAGCAGGAGGCTGCTGATTTCCATAAAACAGGAAGCTGGAAAAACAGCACGTTTGCTAAAAAACGTCCTTGGATTTTGGCTGCAAGCAGCCGCAGCAGCCGCAGCAGCCGCAGCGAGGGTCCTGCGCCACAGATCCTGTATCGACTCAGGTCTGTTCTGGAAAAGCCTGGTGACAGTCAGGATGTGTGCGCTCCAGTCACATGACCTGTGAAAATCAGAGTGAAAGCTGGATTAAAACTGCGGTGACGCGATCAAAGCAGGTTCTAGAAGACTTCAAAGCTAGAAAACCATGGTTTATTAGAGTCTTTAACTTGCCTGAAGTCTTCACGTCGGGTCAAAGGTCAGGGCGACGTCTTCAGAATGTGCCTGGATCTGAAGCTGGCGTTTCATGCGCGGGAGCCTGCGAGAGGCCCCGGGGCCCCGGGGCCCCGGTGGGAGAGGTCACTCTCTGACCTGTGCTGATGAATATTTCAGGCAGAAAAGTTTTGCCTCGTCTCTCTGCATCAGTTCACGGCGACGGGTGCGCTCACACACTCGCCGACGCTAACAGGCACTCGCGCCCTGGAAGACGGCGTGCTGCCGCTGCAGCGGACAGCTAACCTTTTCCTGCTGTTACTCCAGCTGCAGGAGGAAGTCAGGAGGGATAAAGTCACTTTGCTGTAATGACAAACGCTCCGTGAAAAAGCTGCTGTGCTGCTGTTGGCGTCCTCGTCTGGTGTTTCTGCCTGAACAGAGTAAAGAAAGAAGGCGGCAGCTGTTTTTCTTCCCTCGAATCTGCAGCTTCTAAATCAGACTCAGTCGTCTGTGTAACACCAAAAACAATTTGCGTTGTCATCGTTTCATTTTGGGAGGTAAAAATCTGCATGTGTACTGGGCCGATGGAGCCCCACACACACCAGCAGCTACGCCTGACCGCTCCACAGAAAACACTCCTCTGGGACCGCCACTGGCTGCCACGGCGGCTTCTGTTGCTGTCAGAGGGGCCAACCCAAGCGTGCACGACAGCAGCGTCAACCGCAAACACCCGTGCCTGCAGTAAAAGGCGCATTTTTAATCATCAATCATTTAAATCGGTCAGGAAAAGGAAGAAGCTCCGGATGCGGGAACCCGGTCTGTCAGCTGAAGGTGAGACCAGCTGCAGGAGCTCGTTAGCGACGGCCGCTTTGACTGTCTGACAGCTGCTTTCAACAACCACCTCTTTCATGTCTTTGTTTCATGCAGAATTTATAGGCGACAACAATAATTTTCTTTATTTATGCGCTGTCTCACATGTTCACATTTATATTTGTGTCGTTGCAGAGTTTACCGGGAAGTTTCCTTTGTGGGCTCCAGCGTGACGAGCAAGACAAACGGAGACCTGCAGGAGCCCAAGCTGATGGGGGGGTTTGACCCCGCAGACTGAAGGCCACACACCCGCTGTCAGTCATGCAGATGGTGCAGCCCTGAACAGGCACGACGGGGATTTCCTCCTCTTGCTCATGGACTTGACACCCGTCCACCTGCGGAGGCACTTAGCGGCTCTGCATCAGCGGAAACCTCCGCTTCCCACGTGCTCTTGAGCGCTGCGCTGAAAGGTGCCAAAGGTTCAAACTGCTTTTTTGCTCAAAGTCCTTGAGAAAAGGTTTCAGATCAAAGTTTCCAGGTTGATTCCAGGTCTGGAGAGCTCCCTCAAGGCTGGAGAAGCTCTTCTTCTCTCCCTGGTCCTCCGGCAGATCGCCGCTCTGAGGCTGCAGACCTTCACCGCTTCTATAAAGCGCTGACGACACTTTTGTTGTTGTGGCCGTTGATTTTGAAGGAAGTATCAAATGCGACAGGGTGTCGCAGCTTCTTCTGTCAAACATTGGCGGAAGGTGAAGGAGCCCGACAGGGTTTCCGCTGCAGAGGAACCTCGGTGTGATTGCGTCTGTCCACCAGCGGCTCCTCGTTTCCCGGCTGGAGAATCAGACCGTTAATGTTTGCTGGCTGCAGGAATGTTGGTCTCCGGCGCTGGAGAGTTTCTGCAGCAAACGCGTAGAACCATCTCCTGTCCGGCCTCCGACGTCGGCTCCAGCAGCAGCTGCTGCCGGACTGGGCCTAAACTGGGAGCCGCATGCATTATGGATCTCCACCGAGTTCCTGCTGTTCCTGAGTGCTGCTCAGCAGATGCGCTTCTGACTTGATCAATGTTGGCCAGGTGGGACACACCGAGGTGATGGAAACACCTGCCAACGCAGCCAAACTGGCTGATCTGTTACCGACAAACTCTCCCCTGAAAACCTGGACCTCCAGCAGAGCCCGGGGAACCAGAGAGAAGAAGTGTGAGGAAGGAGCGGAGCGAAACATCAGCACAAACGAGCAGATCCAGCGATCACGTGACGCTCTCCACCACGACCTTCCATCCATCCATCCATCCATCCATCCGGAGGTCACAAACGCAAACCTCGAAGGTTGGACGCAGCTTCGTTCGCCTTGGTTATCTGACATTAACGCGCTCAGAGTCGCAGAGCCGCCTGACAGCAGAGATAGAAATTTATCAGCGTGTCACCAAATGTCAACACAAACACAGAGTCAAACGAGCGGAGCCTCAAACACAGAGTCCTACCGAGCAGAAGGACGGGAAAGAGCAGCTCTGCCTTCCCGGCTAATTATCAGACCGTCAGAAATGTGCACTCGGAGCTAAAGATGTGATTGGAATTAATCGGATTCAAGGATCAACGGTGGGCGAAATTTAAATAGACCTTCATAAGAAAAGAAAAGGTTTCACCCTGGAAAAGCTCAAGCCTTAAAAGAAAACTGATGGATGGATAAATTATAAGTTAGTGCTCATTAAACAGGAGTTTGAAGGCTGAAACTGGAAATCTAAGAATTACAGAGGACGCCTCCGTCTCTGAAACCGAGGTGGCTTCTACAGAAACGGTAGGAGAGCTGCTCGCTGAGGCGGCAGGCAGCTCTTCCATGGTTCTGACCTGCTGGAGGGACGTCTCCGGGCCGTTGATCAGTGTGGGTCCACACACACGGTGACCTTCCCAATGCTTCCGCAAACTAACAAACTACTGGGTTTGTGTCCTGACAGCTGCAACTTTGTTTTTCTGTAGATGAGAGGACATGCGAGATGTTTGCAGCTGCTGGAGAAGTCCTGGACACCTGGCGCTGAAGGAGGTGGTCTCCACGCGGTGGAGCGGTGCTGCTCCTCAGCGCTTCCAGATGATCTGAGGGGCGTCAGAACACCGGAGGAACCAGGAGGACCTGCTTGGCTTTGAGGTGAGCCACAAAGACAGAAGCATGAACGAGTCTCACACAGCTGGAGGCTCTCCTCAGCAAACACCCTCCGCTCAAAGCCAGGACGGACGCAATTAGAGGGCAGTTTCAGTCGCCATGGCAGCAGCTTTTCAGCCCGCCGCGTCCATTAGATCATAAGTGTTGTTATGCAGCCTGACAACAGGCAGCCAGGTCTGATGAAAGGTGATGTTTTTTAGCTGTGGCAGAGTTCCCGCTCGTCTCCGGAGGGCCGCCGTTTAAAGGTCGGGGGCTTGTCAGCGCCGCAGGTTTGGGCCTGCGGCTCCTCGTCTCCGCAGTAGCTTCGGTGAACCAGAGGAGCAGCCGTGGAGGAGAAGAGCTGCACTCGGCTGCTCTCCAAAAACACGCGCGTTACATGCTGACATGAACCTGAAAAATCTGCTTGGAAGCCTGAGAAGTTCTCCTCCAACAGGTCACCTGAAGCTAAAACGAACGGCTGAAGCGCTTCCTTTCGTCCTTTGTTGTTATAAACGGCTCCGGCAGCGGCGGTAATGTAATTACCCACGATGGTTCATCAGCGTGGAGTCATGTGGTTCCTGGTTCCCCCGGCCATGAGCAGCTGCAGCCATGCGGGGCCCCGGGGCCCTAAAGGCCATCTCTGCTCCTGCAGCACCAGTTCTTAGTTTTGTTATGCAGCTCGTGTGCGGAACGATGCGATGGAGCTAAAATCCAGATTTAAAAGATACTTGCAGAAATACTGTCGCTGAGTTCCATCAGCACCACGTGGGCTGCAAGGAGGTTGTGGGTTCTATGACGGAGGCAGGGGGATGGGCGGGGGAAGCGCTCCAGTCCCACCAGTGCCTGCTGGGATGGACTCCAGTCCCACCAGTGACTCAGGAATAATGGCTTCTCACCTGGTTCTGAACCTGATCAGTTATCCTGAATTAGCTTCCGTCCTCATCATGGACACACGTTAAAATAGGGGAAAAAACCCACCCGCTGAATCACAGCCGTGTTTTATTTCTACAAAGCTTTTCCTTTTCTGGTCTCGTCCTTGTCTGTCCATCGCCATGGCGACCTGGGCCCTCAGACTGGGACCAGGTCTTCTGGGGATGGATTCAGACAGTTCAGCGGTGGAGGTTCTTCATCTTCAGCTGCATTCCTGCTCATGAAGACCCTTTTTGAAGCAAAGAAAGTGAAAGTAAACATTTACAACTTAAATTAGGAATAATAAGGAAACGGCTGTTTTTAGTCGTTTAATGTTTAACCTCCGAAAGTGCTTCAGATTAGAAAAGCTGCATTAGAGTGTAGCCTCGGTGTTTCTCTGCTTCACATGTTCCACAGTAGCCTGAAGTCAGCAGCTGACAGGTGATGAATACAGGATTCTTCATCGGCTGAGGCTGAACGGCGGATCTGGGTCGGGTACCGGAGTAAAGCTCTTCCCTGCTGATCCTTCAGCCCAGAAACCACGTTCATCAACAACGTTTGATGCATTAAAGCGCTAACGGTGTTTGTTCTGTGGGCCAACCAGAAGCTAACCCGAAAAACCAAAAAAAGGTGCTACAGCGACCCAGCAGACGGGCCCGGCGCTAACGGGCGTTTGCTAAAGCGGGCCTGGTCTCCATGGAGACCCTCAGGACTTGTGCATAGATACGCGGCAGCGGTGCAGGTGCAGATGACAGGTGAGGTTGCAGTCGCGTCTCCTGTGTGTTCCGGTCGTCAAAGACGCTTGGCCTTCTCTGTGTTCCTGCCTAGAAGTCTGTTTCCTGACTAGCGTTAGCCAACAGCCGCTAGTGGCATCGATCGCTGGGCCGGCTGTGGTTGTGTTGTGAGCTGGACTGATCAGCTGTCCTGCGTCGCCCGGCGGCGGCATTGATTGGAGATACGCGACGCTGCAGAGGGAAAGAAGCGCGGCGCCGCTTGGCTTTCCCTGGCATGGCTTTGCCTTTGGCCTGTGGGCGCACACGCACGCGCGCGCACACACACACACACACACACACACTCCGATGCTCTGGCAGCTGGAGGTGTCTGGAGACACACGTGCTCAGACAGCCCCACCAACATTGGGCAACATTGATTTCCTGTTTGGCAGGACTAAGCGCGGAGCGCGGCAGCTGAGGGGATCAGGGTCGTCTCCGGACGCACCAACCAAACTCCTCCGCTGCCAGGAAGAGCTTATCCTAATCAGATCAGCCCCGTCGCTCATCTCCACATCTCACGTCCCTTCTTCTCTCCACTTGATCCCTCTCTCTCTCCTCGTCGGCGTCGTCCTGTTCTGAAAACCCTCTTCCAGGTTTCCAAGCGGGTCTGGTCCTCCGCAGCTGGACTGGCAGTTCTGGCACGTCTGAGCGGTGGATCTGTGGGTGCTGATTCCCAAACAGCCCAGTCCTGCTGGAGCTACCAAAGCTGCACACTGTGGAGTGGCAAGTGTGAGGCGACGCGCGCGTGGCCTCAGAGCCGCACGTCTCTTTGAGTTTGGGCTGCGCTGCTGTGCATGCGAGCTGTCCCTGTGGTTGCGTGCGTGTGGACGTGTGTGGACGTGTGCGCCTCCTCGCTCCGGCTGTGTAGGGTGCCTTTCTGGGAGCAGTAGACCGGACAGTGCCGGCGGCGGACACCACGCGGTCACGGGCGTGACAGAGGAGGCAGCAGAGCTGTGTCAGA
Organism: Tetraodon nigroviridis; assembly: GCA_000180735.1. Taxonomy (NCBI): domain Eukaryota; kingdom Metazoa; phylum Chordata; class Actinopteri; order Tetraodontiformes; family Tetraodontidae; genus Tetraodon; species Tetraodon nigroviridis. The sequence continues at coordinate 317,883 of CAAE01015013.1, forward strand.
AGGCCTTTTTAACACGCTGCTGCGCTCCGTTTGGGGAGCGTTTGACTGCCAAAAGGCTCCACACAGGAGAGATAAACACAAAATTCCCACCGAAACGCCACTAACCCCCCCGAAGGCTCCCCCAACCTCCGCTGCGCCGCGCTCACGTCTTTGATGTTCCCGCTCCTCAAAGAGACGTGCGGGAATGGAAAGAGGAGCTGAGACGCCGCCAAAAAAGACCTGTCAGCTGACGGCGACGTGTGTGTGGGACGATGGAGACGACGCATCGAGCGGCACGGCAACACCCCCCCGATGCGTCAGACCACTCCCACCGTTCCCTTGAAACAGACGCCACTTTTCACAAGCGGAACCTGAAGCTGACCCTTCTGGTTTTGACCTGGAGGCTTGGAGGGGGGTTCCGGGCTCCCGACCCTGGAGGCCCCCCCGACCGGGCTAGTCCAGGCTGGTCCCCCTGGCATCCCTGGGGGGTCGGGAGGCTCTGCGGGGCTGGAGCAGCGAAGCGCCACACAGGCTCCTCGGGTGCACCTGAGGTTCAGCGTGGAAGGACGGGAGGCCTCTGGAGGGAGGGGGCAGCTGCCGGGGCGGGTGGGCCGCTGGGCTCCCTGACCTGAGAGCGGGAATGCCGGCGGTGGCTCCTGGCTTGAGCGCAGGCAGAGCGACGCGCTTCTGAAGGCGAAGAGGCTGCAGCAGGCGGGGGCAGCTCGAAGCAGCAGACCCCTGGAGCATTGCAGCGGGGGAACCTGGACTGTCCCTGGCCTCCGCCTCCGCCTCCTCCTCCGCCTCCTCCTCCTCCTCCTCCTCCTCCCGCGAGGCTCCTGGGCCGATGGCAGCGCTCAGTTTGTCAGGGTGGACCGGAAGGTCTGGGACAGGTGGGTGGGCACCTGCGTGGGTCCCTGGGTGGGCTCTGCTGCTCCTGGGCTCACTGCGGCCCTCTGTGGGCGGAGCTTTTACTGCTCTTGCCTGCTGGAGGTGCTCGCTGAGGTGGGGCTCGAGAGGCTGTAGTATTTGAGGCTGCAGAGGAGAAGAAGACAGGTGGATTAGGATTCCGGAAGTGCAATGAAACGTCTCTGCTTGCAAACCGGACTCGCAGCTTTCATCGACCTGCTCGTTCGCTCTTTAATAGCGACGCTACTTCAGCTGCAGCAAAGTCGCAGAGGAGCTCGGAATCAGCATTTCCAGCAAAACAAGCCGAGAACGACCTTGGCCGCGCGTGTGCCTGGAATCTCTTGAAGTCCCCCAAACTCATTGTCGTCGGTGCTACAGCGACGCTTCAGGACAATCAGACTGAGAGCTGCAGCTGGTGCGAACGCAGCATCGCAGATACGCGATCAGAGGGGGCCCCCCCCGGCTGCTCTTCCAGGGCTTCACTCGACGGTTCCCAGCTGAGAGCAGCAGCTGAGACGCTTCCACCGCGCAGAGACCAGCGCCTGGACACGAATCAGCACATCCGCAGAGAGGAGAGGAGGCTCCTGGAGCACCAGAGGCCCCTGAACAGGCTCCACTCTGCTAACTGATCAGTGTTAGACGCACGCGCAGACAGCGACCCCACTGATGAATACAGCCGAGGTCAGATGGGTTTCTGTCGCTGCCGGCGGGGTGAAGACCGGGGCCAGAGCTCCATCTCCTGGTCCCCCGACCATTACTGCACCCACAGCATGCAGACGCGGAGAGCAGGTTCGTTCCGGCGCTGGACAGGACAAATGTGATCAATGACGGGTGAAAACGTGCAAATCGCTGCTGAAACAGCCTCGCTGTGCTTCAGTTCAGCTGCTTTGGCCACCCACGGCGGCAGAACGCCGGGCCTGGAGTCACCGGCAGCGACGGTTCCGTCCACAGCTGCCTGGATCGTTCTCAGCTCTTCACCGCATTATTAAAAAAAGGAGAAAAAAGTAAAAAGCTGGCTAATGACAGCGCCGGTACATCAGCATTCTGGCCCAGAAATGCAGCCTGAGGAACCTGGAGGACGTCAGGCAATCAATCCCCAAACTCCGACTCTGAATCCATCGGGAGAAGGGGAGAGGAATATCCAAAAGCTGAGGAAGGGAGGTGAATTATCTGTGCTCTCTGCCAGAGGACGATGAGAGTGTCTGCCTGGCGCTCCACCTCAAAGCTACATTAGACCTCAGAGCTTCTTTATACTGGTGCTTAGAAAAAGTGATTTAGTCTGTGAATTTATTAAGCTCTGGAACTGCCGGAGAGCAGCCTGATTATGGAGATCTTTTCTTTCCTTCTTTAATGGCTTTGGATAGAGGAGCTGGAGTGAAAGAAAGAATAATTGCACGCGGCTATTCCTCGACACAGCTTCTGTTCCAACCACAGCGACACCAACATGCTGGAGTTTCCTCCAGAAGAAAACAAAACAATTACGTGAAATGAAAGAAGGAAAGAAAAGGACATTTAAACGAGGCGTCAAGAACGTGGTCCCAAATGAAAGCATCACTATGACGACCAGAGTAGAAGAGCTTCAAACTGGAGGTAGACGAGAAGAACGAGGAGAAGCCATGCAAACGGCAACAGAGAGGAGCATGCTTGACATGCGGTGTCAGCGGGGGAGCTGAGCGCTGGGGAAGGAGAGAGGTACTGTACCACGCCGTGTCACGGAAGTACTGCACCAGCCGCTCCGCTCCTGGTCGCAGGAACATGTGTGCGGAGGCAGAGGAGGAAGAGGAGGAAGAGAAGAGTGGACAATTCAGTTAGTCGCCGGAGCAGAGGGGAGGCGTTAGCTGGCGGGCGGAGGCTCGGGAAAGCACTGCCTGGGGAAGCAAGCCCTGGATCCCTGGCAGGGATCCCAGACCTGTGGGAGTCCTGCAGATTCCCCTCCCAGCAGCAGCTACCTGGCTCAGCGTTTCCTCCAAACCGCCCAAATACCAGCACAGCAGGCTGCAGGTGGGCTGCAGCTGCGCTTCCCTTCATTGGAACGGCTTCATCCCTCCTGCCCTTTATCTGCCGCGTTACAGGCCTTCCTCTGATGGCCTGGCTTCCTTCTAATTAGACCCAGTCTGGAGAAAATGGACTACGTATTTGACACAAGCGTTAATATAAGAGAGCAACTGACAAACGAGCAGCCTCAGAACTCCTCAATCGGCGCCGTGTGACATCATTCAGCAGTGAGCTTCACGTCCTCTGCATCTTTCATTTGTTTCGTCCTGCTAGCTTCTTTCTTTCCTAGCTCACAAGTGCATGCGGAGGCGTAGCCAAGGATTCACTGGTGTTTCTGCAGATGGGTTGACTGGTAAATACAGAGTCCTGGTGCATGCGCACATGGACCAGGACTCCAAGCAGGACTCGGACCTGCGCTAGGTCCACGTTTCCAAGCAGTTCCAGGCAACAGGACGCGTTACGATGTGAAATGATGAGGTGCAGAAGAGGTTGTTAGTGACTCACTCGGTGTGTGCTGGAGCATGCTGGCACAGGTCAAGCCCTGGTGCTGTCCCTGCCACGGGGACAGCAACTGGGAGGGAAGCACAGCCTACACGGAGGAGAAGACAGAAAGGCTCACACACAGGCGCAGAAAACACACACTCAGCATGGTGCTACTGTTAGATCAGGTCAGTGAAAACCTCCGTGCATGCGTGTTAACCAAGAGAAAGCGTCTCTGATGGGTCTAAGCCTGGACGCCACTCGTGTCTGAGACAGAGAGCTCGGATCCAATCTGCCACAGACAAAAACACACACGGGATGAACGCGGGAGGAGACTCGGCAGGTCCAGCCGAGCTACTTCAACGCCCTCGTTATCAAACGGCTGGAATGGATTTCCCTGATGGGCTCTTGTCTCTGTCCTTCCCGGAACGCCAGCGAGTGTTGAGGTGGAGCTGCGAGCAGCAGCCTCCCGCAGAGGCGTCGTTTGCAGAGAGAGCAGCCTGAGGCGAGGAGAGGAGAGCCTCTCCAGCCATCTGAGAGCGCACGGCAGCTTTATTACACCTTGGCTGCAGGTTAGTCTGCCCATTTCTGCACTTTTCCTTCACCGTGAGTGTCAGAGGTTGACACGAGCACCGGAACAGAAACTGGGAAAGTGAGATTGCTACTGTGACAGGATCAGCACATTCGTTTTCACAGAGAGGCAGTTAGAGCCCGTGCTCCTGGAAACAGCTGTGTGTTCCCTGGAAGCTAGCAGATGCTACCGACACCCACCTGACTTGAAACATCCAGGGAGGATGGTTGAAAGAGCCTTCCGCTCTTTCAGACCAGTGCTGTGGTTTGGAATCCACTTCCTTTGTCTTGCTGCCACATATTCAAGTGGGAAACAGCCTAAACCTCCAGCTAATTCCAGCCTGTTCGCCTGCTGTGGGATTGAGGATCCTTTCAGTGGTTCTACGACCTGTTTTAGAGTATTTAAAAGGAACAGATCTCTGCCTCCATCAGGGTTTCTCTCTGCTCCGAGCCTCAAATCCACTACAGCTTATCTGGGATGGCTCAGCTAATACGCCAGGTCGAGACACAACATCTCATTTCTCTGACTCTGGTAATTAAATCTGCCTGTGTGTGTGTGTGTGTGTGTGTGTGTGTGTGTGTGTGCGTGTGCGTGAGGGCTTTCAGTGAGTGGATGGAGAGATACTGTGTCTTTATCTTCGGTCCTTTTTTCTTCCCATCCACATTCTCACTTTTGCTCTCAAGAAATGAGCAGAGAATAGAACACAAACAATAAAAAGACATGAATGCTGGTGATTCAGAAGAAGAGGATGTTAAAAAGGCAGAGAGGGAGCAGGAGGACGCCGCAATTATCCTCCGCTGTGTTGTGTTCCCTGTTGTTCAACCACAGTTGCTCACAGGCACATTTGTTTTCTGGGTTTTTAAGGCATTAATTCTCAATCACGTTTAATAAAACACAAAAGATGCGTGTGAGCCAAAAACAGAGACAAAAGGGCCGCTGCAGCCCCCCCTCCGGCAGGACTAGTCACATGGGGTTTCGCCTGCCCCTCCTGAGATGTGCAGGTGAAGAGTCGCCGTAAACACACCAGAGTTGTTGATCATGTGAGACAGTAAAGAGCAAAACATAAAGCCTGGGGGGGGGGGGTTGCTAGGGGAAACAGGCATCCAGCACATTCAGGTGTCAAAGGTCATGAGGTTACTCCGATGTTCCCTGGGGTCCTCCAGGCAGCTGTGGGCAGGATTCAGACAGGATCTTGGCCCAGACCTCCCAGTATCCCAATGGAAATTTCAACCTTTGGACGACTGACAAAGCAACGGCTTTTCCAGCCGAAGCTGTTATGAGATTATGGCTTCGACCTTTGACATCTTCTTAGCGGATTCTTTCAGCGGGCGGCTGCCGATGCTGCCGTACAGCAGCGGTTTACACGCCGCAGAAGAGGAGAGTCAACAGGAGAGCACATTTAAGGGCGGAAGAGGAAGAGAAAAGGGAGGGAGCGATAGGTAGACGCCACCCCCGCCTGTGCTGGCGGTTGTGTTGAGGATTACCAGATGATTTAGGGAGGACGGGGAGGAGATGAAAGGGGAACAAAGGAGAAGAGAGTGGAAAGAGGTGTCTTCAAAGGTGCCAGACCTTCAGCAGTGGTGAAAGCTCTGATACCGGCTCAGGCTCAGATAACAGCGATTGATCGGTCCTCATGGTGCCAAACGCGGAATAAAAATCCTATTTTTGGCTTCTAATGCTGCATAAGAGAGGACAGAAAGGTCTGGGGGGGCAGAGGCTGGGGAGGCGTACAGGGGTAAACAGCCCAGGGATGAGGAGGGAGGAGTGGGAGGCTGTCAGCTGGTCTCGGCTGCACCAGTTGAATCACTTCATTACCAAGTTGAACTGTCTCCGTCACCAGCACCTTGGCTCATTAAAGCACGGAGGGGGATTCTGCGGGTCACTGCCAGAAGCTGCCATCATGGAGAGTTCTCCCAATGTGTGGTTTTGATTGTTGCCATAGCAACCGTTAAAGCAGGCAGGGCCCCTCTGTTCCTAATTGTTTGTGAGTTTGCTCCGTTTTGTTTCTCACTTCACCGTAAAATAAGAGAAGGAACAAATATTCAGCCGCTTGTTGCGACCTGCTCCGTGCGTTGCCTTCAGATCAGCGTTGCACCCGTCCGCTGACTCAAACTCCTTCCTTTGTTTCCTTTGTGGAATCGCTCTTGCCTATGTTTTTGTGATGCGGTGTTCACCAGACCCCCCTCTGTGACGCTCCCGCTGCTGAGTCAATAGCAGGCTCCCTCCGAGCATGCTATTAGGGCATGATACTGCGCACCTTTACCCACCTCTGGCTCCCCTCGCCGCCTGTCTCTGCCTCCTCTCTCTCCTCAGTTCGCCGTCAAACATCTACACTCGCCGACAGACTGACGAGCCGTCCGCCAGCCAGGAGGCTGAAGAGCACCTGACAGTGCCTGTGCTCACCGTGTGGTTGGGCGACCTCCAGTATGTCTGCGTGGCCTTGTCATGGCGATGCTGCGTCCGTCTGTCGGTCGTCTGTCTGTCCCCCTGGCGCAGGGAGGAGGGCGCCCTCTGGTGGTGGCACTGACACCTGCTCGGCTGGCCTTGAGGAGGCTGAGGAAGAAGCAGCAGTGTGCAGAGCTTATTTACACTGTTCAATTCATAGACAGCACCCAACTGCTACTGCTAAATGATTTAGCAGATGTTTGCGTGAGAACAAAGATGAAAAATGAACTGTCATTTCCAGTGGCTGCGAAAAGGACAAGAAGGAAAATGCAGATCGGCGGCCTCCCGACACAATTTGAGCGGGTTGTGCAGCCCAGGAAGGCGGGTTCTGCTGGCGTAGAACCCGACAGGGTTGCTGTCTGGATCTCTTCTAACGCTGCAGCACCTAATGATAAAATCATGAGCGGGACGCCGCCGAGGCACCATCCAAAAACAGAACATTGTCAGGACCATCAGAGATGCCTCCACTTTCCTCCCTCTCATGATTTCTTTTTTGTTCCGGTCTCATTCTGCAGACAGAACAGACGGCCACACGCGGCTCCGCCAGTGTTTTCTCATTACTTCAATATATTCGTTTTCACTTTCTGTCTCTCAGCAGTTTCACTCGCCTCCTCCGCTACTGCAGTAAAACCTGTAAACCTGATAAAATAAACAGCAGGTACAGCAGAAACAGGAATGATGGATGCTACGCCTGCTTATTCCCACAAAGCTGTGAGTTGATTCCCACAAATTAACCAGAATATTCAAATGTTTTTTAGGCTGCAGGAGGAAGGAAGCCGACTCGACCTGAGCTCCCCAGCATGTCCACCCCTTCAGCCTCGACATCAACAGCGATGCTGCATCTCTCAGATGCTGCAGCCGCCTCGCTGACCTGCAGAACCTGCAACTGGAGCCCAGGACGGGCGCTGACGGTGGGCAGGCCGAAGGGAAGGCTGCAGGTGGGAGCAGGAGCCAAACCGCAGGTGTGAGGGTGGGGTTTTCATGGGTGGGGTCTGACACATTTATCAACTAATAAATCAGCGCTCTTAAACCTGTAGTTTCAATGTTAAACCTGCTCAGACGGACGCCGGCCGCTGACGCTGCAGTTCGCCTATGCTTGCACAGAGAGCGCCACCTACGGTTAGGAAGTGAGACCGTTACATGAGCTGAAAGCTGTTTTATGGACATTAACAAACATATTTAATCAGATTTTCCCTCTTTCTTCATATAGTCTGTAGTCATTTACAAACTGAGATATCAAATGAGACAAATATTATTGGGTATAATACATCGTAAAATATTTTTTTCCATCTATCAAATATTTACTTGTTGATATCAGTTATCAGTTCCACTTGGCTGGAAGAAGGACTTTTTGTCTTGGATGTTCTGTTCATAACAGGAGGATTATCTACGGAGGACAGACTTCTCCCCGTCGCTCTACTCCATCCTGTTTGCTTCTCCTGTGTGAGATCCAATAAAGCTGGACTGATGGAAACAAACGATAAAGGAGGGCAGCAGGCAGACAGGCGGAACAATCTCAGCCTGACAGAGGGGTGAACCGTCCAAAGGCGTCAGGCTTCAGCGGTGTGTAACCATAGCGATGACTCATCTGAGGTAATGATTTGTCATTAGGTTCATGCTCTGCTCCTCTGGTCTCCTCTCCTGAAGCGACTGTTTGTTTTTGCAGTGCTAATGATCTTTACGACAGTCTGCACCTGCATCTTTAACTGCATAACTATCGATTCCTTTTTTTTGTTAATTCTAAGACTCCATAACGTCCACTCTGGAGCTGCTGTCTTTCTTTCATTCTGCCCCCATCCAGGCGCAGGGAGGATGGCGGTGAGCTTCCGCTGAATCCGATCTGAGCCATTTCCTCCCTGCAGCCTTGACCCGTCCTGTCTGACCCTGCTGCTTACCTGCGTGGCGCCCTGAGCCGCCTCTATCACACCCGTTTACAGAGACTCACCTTTTGCTCCTGTTGTTGTTTCAGCTGACGACACTGCAGAGCCAGCTGAGCGATGGTTCTGTCTCGAGTCCTCAGCTCGGCTCTGAGCATCTGCACCTCCTTTATCAGCTCCTCAAACTGAACACACACACACACACACACACACACGTGGTGTAATATTGCACAAAGCACAATCGCTCAGCTGCAAAATGGGTGAAAAAGATACCTGTAACGCAGTGGTGTTGTCCTCAATCTCCACAGGAACATCTGGTGGCGAGTCTGGATCCTCGAGCTGGAAACACACACACACACACACACCAACCACAGTGAGCTGCATCAATGACAGTTGCCTGAGGCATGCCTGGAGAGCAAATTTCGCCACTCTGGAATAACTTTGCTCCACAGTGCTGACCCTGAACCTTCAGGCCCTGATGGCAGATACGTGAGGAAGAATATCAGTAGATGTTTTCAAAAATTCTGCATATTCGTGAGAGGATTGAAAATTCATCCACTCGCCCACATCGTATGAATGAGGCACAGTTTCTGTTCAACTAATTATTTATCTGACTCTGTCTCCAAAAGAGCAGCTGAGCTGAAATGGCATCAACAGGCAGCTCAGGTACCTTCAGATTGCTGCTGTAGGCCTGCACGGGGAGCAGATCAATTAGGCTTCAGCAGGGCTGGAGGCTCATTTCACTCCCTTCAGATGAATGTCATAATATAAACCTACACAATTAAAACCAGGCTCACTAATGGGCCCACGCTGACGTACTTGCTCCCGAGGCTACGCCTGAAAGTGAAAGTGAGCCCACATCCAAAAATTACATTTTACTCCAATGTTAACATAAATACTGTCTTCATGTAGCAGGCAAAGGGATTTCATTTCATCTGTGTTACTGAAACCGCCTTTGAGTGTTTGTTTTAGACAATGGAAGGGTTTTTTGCTTAAATGCTGCTCACTCTAACTTTTCCTCTTCCTTTTCATTGAATGTGTTTTGTTCCGTTTGTTTTTCCCAGCGAACGGGCTTTAATACGCCCGAGAACGTAATGAATCTTTAATCTTGTACAGTGGACCTACAGGAAGGGTTTCTGCTCTAATCTATGAATGCAGAAGGCTGTTTTAACAGAGCCAAGCACACACGGCACGCTTGTTCACGCTGCTCCTCGTGTGTTCCTGTCCTCAGGTGTGGGTGGTGCTGGTGGTGCTGGTGGTGCTGGTTCACACCTGCAGCAGCATCTTCAGCCTGAGCAGCTGCTTCCTGAGTGAGCTGCAGTCCTGGGACATGTATTCCAGAGCGAGCTCCTCCAACACAGGCGTGTAACCTGTCAACTGCGGCGGCGTGGAAGCCTTGATGCAATCAGAAGCCTGAAGGACACGAACTCTGAGACAGAGAAGTGGGGCTTGGATTAGATTTCACTGCCAATGTGACGCGGCCATAAACGTGGCCTTGCTGTCGGGTAAATCGAAGCAACCTGCGATCAGCCTGGAGGTGGTGCGAGCCGCTCCTGGGCTGGTATTTACGCCGCTGCCCCTGCGGACCGCTCCGCTCCAGATGTTCAATCTTAGACATCCTGTCAGTATCTAAGAGCAGAAGGAGCAAGAAAAGGTCTCAGAACAAATCTGCATCCCGATGGTGATCTGGATTCCTCCTTCTCGCCCCCTTTGGCAACATTTTAAATTAAATCCGACACCCGGATTCAGAGCAACAGGCAGCTTCGCTTCCTACAAGGAGAAAGGACACACGACTAGCAAACTAGCAAACTGACGGCAACCTTCAGGGAAAGCAGAGCAAGAGTTTCTACGTGTGTTCCAGATCATTACTGGACTTCCAGGGAGAAAAAGAAATGGAAAAAGGGAAGAACTAGTGATTTGAACACAGCAGTGTCTCAAATACTTTACCCAAATGTCAGTGGAAACCACCAGAGCAGACAGCCAGTGTTATTCTCAGCAGAAACCTCCACATTCCTCCTTTTCTTCTCGGGAAAATCCTCCATATAGAACAGATTCCAAAGAGAGCGGATCTCAGATGGAAGACTGGGGTGAAACGACTCCGCGTCCTGTCAGCTGGTGAGCGGTGAAAGGGCTGGGGAGAGCCAAGCCCTGCCTGCTTCTGCCTTTGTTGACAGCCTTGTTTTTCTGGGAACTCCCTAGGAACTGGAGCCGGGCGAGGGTCTGGCCGCGCTGTTAGAGAACAGCTGAGGCGACTGGTTCCTTCCCACTGTCTCCTTTCTGGGGGCCCTAAAATATCATAACAGCCCCCTGCACCCCCCTCCCCTTCTGCTCCCTGCTCCTCTTCCCTTCCTGTTTGGTGGGAAGGTCAGGGTGTCTTGAGAAGGGAGGAACCAGCGGAGTCGGTTCTGACGGGCCTGGCCAGTCATGACATCACCTGCTATAAATACGACCTCCGCGTGAGGAGAAGGCGGGAAGGTCGGCCCAGTCCACCTTCCTCTTAAACACATCCGACACAACGGCGTTCTCAGCATTTCTTTGCAATCTGCCATTACACCTCATCCTTAGCTTCTCTAGTTCACTGTTTTTTACATAAACACCAGATTTTTTACTGTTTTCTGAGGAAAGACATGACAGACGGCTGTGATAGGTGTATTTTGCCTTGATAACCCATTAAAGCCTACTTTAAGAAGGTGTGACCTCTGACCCTGCCATGCTTAAACAAACGCTGGGGATTTTCCAACTTTCGTGGATTTTGCAAAACCTGGTTACTGTGAGACATATCTGAGACACCGGATGTGCGTTCATTTGTAATGACCATCAGCACGCTTTCCCTGAAGGCGTCAGCGGCCTGCAACCATCAGGCAGAAGCAGAAGTAAGAGGGGAGCAGAAATCAGTGGCTGGGGTCTCCATCCTGCGTACTGACCGTGGGGTCCGTCCTCCGGGAGGTCCACATCCAGCATGAGGTCGTCCTCGTCCAGCTCTGCGGTTCCGGGAGACTCCAGGTTGTTCAGGATATCCTGAGAACCATGAAGACCAACATTAGTCACTGTTGTAAGACTGAAATCCATCTCTTTTGTCTTGACACAACCGAGCGCCTTCCATTCCCACAACTTTATCACCCAGCAGCCAACGCTTGCTCGTGAAACATATCAAACAGAAGAGATGTGTAAAAAAAAGGCCATTAATTATGGATGATGTTTCTGAAGAGGCTAAAAACACTTACAGCCCTAGAATAGGCTGTTAAACTGACCGCTGCACTGCTGTCTGTGAAATTATTCAGTGAAAAATACCCACATGCAAAGGAATGAATTGATATTTCAAAACTTTGTTTTTCAAGGTAATTTTGTGCTTCATGAAAAACCGACAGGGCTCCGACTGGAAGACATAAGCATAAAAATGTTAATTACAGGAAAGCTCATGTGTTGCATACTAAGTGACTGCTCTGCAGTGGTTGGAGCTCAACAAAGGGGGGAACATCAAGGGGAATAAATCACATGATGCTTCAGTGAAACAGAATGACAGAAATGCACGTGGACGAGGAGCTGCCGCATCCCTTTTACTGTCTGTTCTCAGACTTGAAGCTGAGCTGTTGTGCTGCTTTTCACCTCCCGCCTGCTGACGCCCCCGCGGTCCCAGCAACGCGGTCACAGCCCCGAGAAGCTCCAGAGACACCTGGAAACGTGGGTGAGACGGCCGGTTCTTTGCAGGTGATTGGCTCCTTGCTAAAACAGCCCATCGCTCACAGGTTTCCTGTGGGGAAACCATCCCCACCGCTCATCGAAACCGCCCTGGGTGCTGAAGTGACTGCAGGATGCTGAGCTCTGCAGCGCTGGAGGACGTCTGGCTGGAGTGGTTTCAATCCCCAGAAATTAGCACAGATTTCTTCAATTGTTCTTTTTTTTCTCTTCCTTATCCCAGCATCATGAGCAGCTTAATCCCGTCTCTCGCTTTCATCGACTCTTTCCAAAGGAAATTACATTTCACACTGGCAACACACAATAGCTCAAAGCAATGAAAAAATCAGGATAATCTCTCCATTTGGAAAGGAGGAGGAGAGCCCCATTACTGAGAGATACACTCCACCAATAGTTTCAGTCTATTACTGAAGTTACATAACAACACATGATTAATAGGTTCTTTGCCTCCAGCACCCAGGGGGAGTGAGAAAACAATTGTGCCTCACAACTATTTTATATCTTCAGCATTACCAGTTCAGCAGATGTGATATTAAATTCATTCTAATGCAATAAATTCAGACTGTTGCTTAATAACAGTTTCCAAATGGGCATCAAAACAGAAGAGTCCTTTCACACCCATTCACACAGACTCAATAATAATCTGACTTCAAACTCTAGATTTCACAGATAGCGCAACTCTTTTTCATCCAACCAGTGGCCGTTACAAGCCCTATCAGGCTTCTAATCCCATCATAGCGACAGATGAAGTTTTTAACAGCTAAAACGGAACAAAACTTCCTAAACTTAAAAAGAGGTGTAGAGTAAAGCTCATTATGGAAACTTTAATTCTACTCTTTCTTTTGTTCTACAGCATCTTTTTTGAAACCTTTAGTGGAAAACGAGCAATAAGGACACACAATCAGCTTCTTCTGTCTCATTTTATTTGTAACCCAGATAAAAATCTGCTGAACAGAATTAATCGAGTGTATAATTTCCGGTATACGAATAGTACGTAAACGCATCCCTGTGTTCACGCGATACTCTCGCGAGATCGGGAATGACCAATCACAGCGCTTGTAGCGCCGGTTACGAACCGTCCGTGCCGGCTCCCATCAGAGCGGCTGGAAAAGGCTTCGGAACAGGTGGGTTTTCTCAAACAAACTGTTTGTTTTTATTGTGTAGTCGTCGTACCATATTTTATACGAATTGTATAACTAAATGCCAACTACCGGTGGGTTAAAAGCCGTTGATCACAGGGTCCTGTTGGTCGTATGTTGTATCGGATGGGAGATGCTTTGCTGAGTCTGTTTGTTGTTGTGCTAATAGCATTAGCTTGATAATCACTGAAGTATTTCAGTGACCTTTATTAACTGTTTTGTATGCATAACTGGAAGGAGATTACTTTGATTTAAAATACATGTCAATATTACTGAATGTTATAATTAACTATCAATGTACTTTCTAAAGTTTTGTATATTGTATTGTTAAAGGCAATATTTATGTGTTAATTATTTTGTTAATGTCAGTAGAATTTGTATGAACTTAATAAGGATTTATTGTGTACACAGGAACACAACTAACTCGTGAACCTTTAACAAAAATGGTCTTGTTTATTTGATTTAGGCCAGTTGGGTGACAAACTGATAGAGAGCCATTGATTGACTGGAACCAACAAACCTTTATTCAGCCTGTTCTGCTGGTCTGGTAAGAAACTGTTGCAGCCCAGTTTTCACCCCTCTCACACACATACACACACATACACATACACACCTTTGAGCTCACACATGCACAGATTGGGTATTTTTGCTATGGAATTTCAAAAAAAAACAAAAAAAACCCCTACCCTGCATTGGACTGTTAACTTTGTCCTGGCAATGCAAATTGTGTGTGAGTGTAACTGTGTGTGTGTGGTACGGTTACCAATCTGGTACCCATGCTGGTAGAAGTTGCTCCCTGGGTTGGTTACTTTCTCTTGTTTCAACTGAAGATAAATTGTAAAAGTGCACTTAGTGAGCTCAAACTTACCGATTATAAATATCAGCATTATTGTGTGGTTTTTACTGAAAATACATATGTGTAAAATGTGAAGTGTACCACCCCCTTCCTGAGCTGAACCTTCTGACTGCACTAGTCTATCATACGCTTAAGACAAATACTCATAGCAACATTAGCTCTGTTTATGTGCTATACACCCTGTCACAAAAAGCTCAAAGATTCAAATAAATATTGAAATAACGGTAAAAGTGACAATGACTAATTATACTGTATTTTATATTTTCAAAATATTGATGGAAATGCAGTGCACAAAGGGGAAGTTGAAATAAACACAGAGGAATTTATGAACACATCATAAAAGGTAGAGAACAAGCCAATTGAACGTGATCCTCTGTAAGCTCCGTCATTGCTAGCTTCGTTACCATCAGCTCATCTTTCCTGTCTGACGATCCATTTATATGCAAAGACCAAAGTGGTTTCGAAGGCAGCGCAGTAATGTGGTATAATAACAGCCCGCCACTGCGGCTGGAAGCTTCAGCGAGTCGTTAAGAGAGATGATGGAACGACCGTTGTCATCTGAAGACGACTCCGTCCTGAGGAATAACAAACCCCACTTCAGAGGGCTTCTGCTGCACTTGACAGTTTCAAAATAAGACAAAGAAAACCAGGTGCCCTGAAGCTTCATTAATGCCCGAGAACGCCGGTGGCCAGTATACAGGCAGCGCTGGGAACCAGACACACAAGAAGCTTAAGCGCTTCACTCATTTACACTCTAATAAACTCGCCTGTCTCAACCCGAATCCACAGAAGAGCGCCATTGGAGGCAAAACAAATAAATCAGAGATAGGAGGCGGCGGTAGCTCATTTGTGAAGAAGGAGAGGGGACCAGTCGAGGGATTGGACCCTCCAGAGTTCAGCATGAACACAGAGAGAAGAGCGGAAAGCACTGCCAAATGGACTTTAAAAACAGACGCAAGAAACAAAGGTACAAAAGGAAGAGAACACAAGAGTCAAAAATCTAACACAACACAGGCTTTGGGTCTTTCACTGCAGGGCTTGGGAACGTCTTCCCATCAGAGGTCTGTCCACTGGCACGTGGATGATTATTTGAGGGATAAGGAGCAAATAAAAAAAGAAAAGAAAAGAAATCCGGCCCTTCATTTAGCGCAAATGTGCCTGCACCGTTCAACAAAGCAATGAGCTGTACAGTTCTTTTTAATCAATGTTACATTTGAAAAGATCAGTGTATAAATAATGTTCATAAAGATTCTGATTTTCAAAGCGATGCCTTGATTGTATTCTGAGCTAATTGCCAGGCAGTTGGCTATTTATCTACTTCTGATTATGCCTGGCTGCGGTGCGTGGCAAATTGCATCGAAGCCAGAGAAACATTGGGAGTTACTGTGAGAAGAGGCCCTTCATTTCACAATGCCAATTTTGCAAAGCTGCTACTGTACCGAGAGGCACGGTGCATCATGGGAATGCTATTATCAGCTCAGGTAGCCCACTCCATGAATTTGCACAGTGGCATAAGCCTGCAGATAGAGCCACACGGCGCTGGGGAAAATGCAGGAACACACAAACCAGGAAAAGTGGAGAAGTGTGTGCTTTCCTGCTCTCGGAAGGATGCGCAGTGCCCCCAAGTGGACGGAGACCGCCACTGCAGCCACACGGCCCAAGAAGCCTGAACAGCTCGCTTGTCTCCAGAAATGTAAACTGTTCTATCCTAATGTTTCAATATTTAACAGCAGAAACTGCTCTCAGATGGATAAGAAAAAGCTGCCTCCATTTACATCAACCAGGCTGGTTTCCTGTAGTCAGACAGATAAGTTACATATCTCAAATGCTCATCTCCACACCAGAAATGGATTCTGCTTTCTTCCTGATACTCCATTTTCTCCTTACTTCTTTTTACTTTAATCCTCTTGTAGCAAAGCATTTTGACTTCTTACAGTAAGTGATGTTAACTTGTTGCAGTGAAACATCACTATTTTACCTTTTTTAATCATCTTTCTGCACTAGTTTCTGTCAAGAAATCATCTAAGTGCAATTCTGAACCTTAAACAGGTTTCTAAAGTTGTGAGGACCTTTCTCACTAGTGAAATGTGTATTCTGGACTTGACTTTGTAGCAACAACACACACCTTAAACTTGGAATAACTGTTTAGCCCTTGCATGTGATGAGGGCATGTGTGCTCACTTGCATACACACACACACACACACACACACACACACACACACTAAGTCTTTCTTTATTACTTTTGTAAGTGTAATTTAGGGGCGATTGTCTCCACGCCACATGACAGGAGTAAATAATATGCAATCATGTTACATAACTTTAGATCCAGTTCATTTTAAGCGCTTTAAAACATTCCTGAGTTCAGCTTTTTGTATCCAGACATGAAAAACCAAAGTCTGCTGGTCCTGCGTGCTGAAACCTGGGTACTCACCATGCTGTTCAGCTCCGAGCTATCGTAGCTGCTGCACCGATGTGTCCCAGTCTCTATGAAGGGCTCCAGACCATCTTCATCCCACATGTATGTCCCGCCTGAGCTGTTGGACGGGGACAGCTCCACAGATGAGGTTTGAAGAAGGTCACTCAGACTGGGGGACTTTAACAGCGGCCCCTGGGAGTCTTCCATGGGGCTTTCCTCTTTATAGCCTGTGCCGAACATGTGAAGAGAGGATACACGTTCACACAATAGCGTAAAAGGGGAGATTGACAGAGATGAGACGTTTCTCTTGCCTTCCAAGCCCGTATTGTCCCAGTCAAGCGTCCCGCTGTGAAGGCTCTGAGTTTGAGTCGGGGTTTCAGTGTTTCCACTGTCGGGCAGCTCCCCGTCACTCAACCCATCTTCAGCGCTGTAAAAGTCATCTAGGAGCTCCTCACCAGCGTCCCCCCTGTCCAGGGACGAGGCAGAAGAGAAGGACATTTCCTCCAGAGGCTCACCTGCTGCCAGCCCACAGCCTGCAGAAGGCAGCCCGGCCTCTCCACCTCTCTTCTCCGCATCTCCAGACCGTCCATCACTGTCACCGTTCAAGTCTGTTTTGTCAAGTTCAACAGTCAGCTCGACGTCAGCGGCTACTGGCGCCGCAGCCTCAGAAACAGCTGCTGGTGCTTTCCCCTTGACCCTCCCAGCCAACAGAGGCTTCTGCTCAGGTCTGACCTGTCCTGGTCGCGTCAGCCTGTAGCCAAAAGGCCCAGCGGGGCTTCCCAGTGACTTGTTGAGAGCACAGCTGGGCAGCAGCTGTTTCTTCAGAGCACTGGGAGTACTGGCTGTGGGTGGCAGCGAGAGCGGAGGCGTTGAGGAAGCTGCCGAAGGAGTTCTGCTGCACTGGAGTCCACCAATGGGGGTGCCATTCAGACCTCCGAGGCCTAAACCTACTCTACCGTTGCTCAGCTGGGGGGGCCTGAGGAAAGTGTTCCTGGGAGGCCTGAGCTGAGTGTTAGCTAGAGGCTTGGCTAGCTCCACGGCTCTGTTGAAGGAGAAGGAACGCATCATGGGCTGGCTGGTGGGTGAGGGGATCTGCTTGAAGTGGGTGAAGCTGTTTGATCGAACCATGTTGTCCACTGGCAGGGTCTTCAAGCTGTCGCTGGACTGGGAGAGACTGTCTTGAGAGCTGCTTCTGAGGGAGCTGGACCCTAATTTAGGCCGAACAAGTCGAGGCTCTGATCCTGTCGGTGCAGGAATGTTGGAGCTGTTGTGGCCTGTTTTTGGACCGTCGGCTGGACTTTGAGCCGTCTTGCTGCCTGCTTTGGGAGTCATCTTCAGAGACTGCTTGGGAATGGCTTTTGGACTGGAAACAGCTAGCATCAAAGAGCCTGTCCTCTTCGTCTTGGGTGTCGCTGGAGAACCGTTCTTTACCTCCTTCACATTGGACGAAAGTCTGACCTTGTCTTCTTCCTCAGGCCAGGTGGGGGAGGCAGAGGTAGCTGCGCTTCTCCCCTCGTCCCTTTTCCATCTCAGTGAGAACGGGGACGTCCGGACGGCACCGTTTGGACACGCTGCTGGAGGACTGGTCCCGCCGTCCTGGGCAGGTGTGACGGGCTGAGCAGAACCATTGGACAAAGGGCCGGTGCCCCCACCCGAGCAGCGCCCGCCAAACTTGGGCAACCTGGATACCATGGCGGACTTAAAGGAGCTTTTTTTTCCATGAGATGCCAAGGGTGGCATGGAGAGACTGGAAATCCCACACAACTGGGAAAGATGGAAAACAGGAAAGGTAAATTAGGAGGCTGTTCAGGCAAATTCTGTCATTAAAATAGACATCATGTATACGCACGCACAATATCTTTAACAACAGCTTGCCTAGTACAACTAGCTCAGGCTGTTTACCTGCTGAAGCAGCTGCATGTGTGGTTCTCTTCTAAAGAATGCTGCTAGCATTAAGGATTATCTGAAAAGCTTGCTCTGTCCCCTCGAAACGGTCACGGCAAGGCTGCCTCGACCCTTTCACAAGGTCATGTGACAAACACAAAGACTCCGTTTACCTCTAAGAAGCTCAATGACACATGACGGAGTTGATCCCTGTTGTAGCAAAGTGATTTACTGAAACATTAAGAGCCAAACTCTTGCTCTGAAGGCCTCCCTGAAGCCTGTGTCAGTCATCTCTGTCGTGGATGGACAGGCGGAGGGCTCAGAAAAGCTCTACTTTCTCACTGATCATTCAGATTTGCACCAAACTCAAACTGAACCACTTGCAGCATGCTTTGGCTCCTGGCACCACGGCGGATGCTGGGGCATTAATCCTCTGGTGTGCTGAAGAAGTGGGGGAGGGCTGCAGAGTCCCAACGTGCCCCACATTCCCGTGCACACACGCACGTGTCTCCAATCAAACAGGCTGACTAGCCACTGCTGCACAAGTGTCTGGCTATGCCACCGTCCTAATCTGCCCCATAAACACATGAAATCAGGTCAGCGTATTTGAGCCGAAGCTCCTCTGCCCTGAGGAGGGGGCGGTCACGGCGTGAGTGCACGTCTGTGGGGCTGTCACGGTTACCGATAAGATCAGGGGCTATCTGCTGTCTTCAGCCTCTCAAGCTCGCCATCAGTGGCCTTAAACCGTTCCAGGCATGACGCTGCTCTCATCCATCGAAAGCAGTTTGCAGCATTATCATTTAACAAAAACAACAGGGAAGGAGGAGAACGATGAGTAAAAAAAGGGTCCCAGCTGACACAGATTCAGAGGTGGAGCAGCAGAGCCATCTGCCCACTGCTCATGTGAAAGTGTGTCACTCCCCACAGAGAATCACCCCGTGCATGTCCCAGGTGTAGCCGTCAAGTACAAGGTTGCAGCTAAAGCAGCGGCTCCGCCTGCGGGCGGCAGCGCAAGCTGGGGCCGTAAATCACTTATTCACCATCACTTATTCATGAGGACCGCCGTTGCATGAGCCACTCCAGCAGCTCCCGACTTCACCCGTCGAGGTAGTCGGATGATGCGACACCCTCGGCTCATGGCCCCCAGGGTGCAGGTTCTAGTCCAGGCCCGGGACCTGGCTCTTAGAGGGCGTCTCAGGACCGGCGCTTTCTGAGAGCCAGCGAGGCTGCTGCAGGCCTGAGAAATCTGATCTGTGAGAGCCAGGCCATTCGTTGTTCTACCGGCAACCGTTTCAGGACCTGGGCTGGTCTGGATGGAGGAGTCAGGGGTTCAGGATGGCCTCCCCTGGAAACCGAGCCGGAGCAGCAGCGGAGGGCTCGGAGCCGCCTCCCCCTGCCTCTGAGAGCAACCCAAGCAAAGAGCTGATTCATTTACTGGCAGATTTACGTGTTGGTGGAGTAATATCTGGACCAGTCATCCAGACGGGACAGTACTGGGCCACGTCACGCTCCCTGAAGGGATTAAAGAGAGAGCCATTAGAGCAGCCTAATAGAATGAGACACGCAGCAAAGCGGCGGTGATGCTAGGCTAATGCGTATTGAGTGAAAGCAATACTGGGTCAAGCCCCGCTGATGCATGAAGACCCTGATTTGCTGAGAGCACCCGGGCTTCGCTGGTGCTGTTTACCAGTCTGGAACTGGAAGGTCACATGACAGGGACCAGTGCGGCAGTCACGTTAAGGTGCAGCAGAACGACCCTGTAACTCTAACATCAAATCAGGGACTCTGAGAGCAGCTTTCAGAGCTCCTGGCCTCTGGATCAGAATAAAATGTCCCATAAAGAGTAAATAGGAGGATATTACCTTATTTAAGAGAGTTTATGGCGCCCGTTCATCCTGGAAGCAGCCGTTACAACGAGAGCCACGTCCTGTGGAATGACTCTGCACTTTGTTTCCTCCGTCTACTAAAGCGAAAGTAGAAGCTCAGCGCAGCAACAGGAAGACGCTCTCCAGCGGTCGGCCCGGCTGCTGTCTGCATCCCTCCTGCCGGTCTGCGTGGGTGGAGACAACAGCCACTTTGTGGGAGTGGTAAATATTTGATGGAGCATCTTTTTGGAGGCTGAGATGCTGAGCTGGGATCAGCCTTTCAGGGGCCAAACAAGGAGAAGCTGCACTTTGAGAGCCCATGATGAACCTCTCTGCTGAAGCAGACGCAGAGAACGTCCTCTCTGATCCGAGGATCATGACCTGAGTCTGGACAAGCCTTCACCGC
The DNA here is from genome assembly GCA_000180735.1 of Tetraodon nigroviridis. Lineage (NCBI taxonomy): Eukaryota > Metazoa > Chordata > Actinopteri > Tetraodontiformes > Tetraodontidae > Tetraodon > Tetraodon nigroviridis. The sequence continues at coordinate 338,399 of CAAE01015013.1, forward strand.
GTCATCTCCTGAACACTTCTCTGTCCCTTCTGCTCAGATTCCTCTGCTTTTTCTCTTTGTTGAAACATTTCCTGTCACCTGTAGCACATTTTTGTGAGGTCGTGGCCAGAAAACGGCCTCTTCAACAGAGTAACCTTTCTACTCAGCCAGGAGCCGGCTGCCTCCGGTTTAAATATCACACACCATGTGTGTTTGATCACATCAAGCTGCGTTATTCTGGGTGAAACGTTAGCTGAGGAGTGGCCCTGGAATCAAAGCAACCCTGCAAGTGCACCTTTTTAGAACCTCTTTTCAAACTTCCTGGAAAGAAAATATGACAAACAGCTTCTGACGTTTTGGGTTTTTGTTTCTCACTCGCAAGCCAAAAAACCCCTGTGACAGCCTTCCACATGTGAGCCCAGGGTGGCCGGCCCACACGCCTCAGCGCCCGGAAGGATTACTGAACCGCATGTCAAGGAGAGGCAGCCTGGTGAAAGTTTAATCCAGGAGATACACGACACACAGCACTAGTGCACCGGCACATTTCACTGCACACGGTGGTGACACGAAACGCTCGCACTACTACAGCTAAGTAGTTAGCGCCTGCCGCTTCCCGAGGGGATGGTTCGGCTACAGCCTGAATTTGTTTAATGCACCTCAATTTTCCTTAAGCAAACTGCTGAATTATTCACCATAAATTCCGTCATCAAACCAACAAAGACACCTTTTCCTCTCAGACGACGTCGTGCGTGTGATGACACCTGTGCAAACACGCTGGGAGCAAAGAGCAGAGGAGCAGCACGCAACCCAGGCCGTCATCGATGAGCCTGCACGTGGCCTGATTGTGCATGTGGGCGCTTCCTCTGCTGCCTGTTTTGTTCCAGCAGCCTTTGCTGTCAGGGGAACTGATACCCTGCGTGCACGGAGCTGTGCACGGAGCTATTCCAGGCCCCCGTGCATCTGCGCTCCTGCTCAGGGATGACAGAACTGATAAGCGTGGCTAATTTTAGCCCTGCTGATTGACCGCATGTGGAGAAACGGCGCGCGCAGGATCAGCCTGCAGCCTCTGAGCTCCACATCCGCACAGAACAAACGTGCGCGGGAGAGCCGGGCTGATGTCGTCAGCGTGCAGGTCAGAAGGTCAGCCTCTGTGGGTGAGAGGAAACGTACACAAAGGGTCCCACAGGGGACACAGCTGTCAGGAACAACAACGTGTGCAAATGTGGCGAAAGCGCGGCTCTGATCGGAGTGTGTGATTTTCTAAGCGATTTAACTGTCATCTGTGCGTCAGCAGCCGCCACGAAGGTGCTGCCGCCCCTCAGGAATGACGAGCACACATGCCTGGCGCTGATGGCCGGAGACGCACGGGAGGGGAAAGCCCGGGTAGCGCCTGCTGCTTGGGAGGCTAGGCTGTCAAAACGCAGACATTCAGCTGTTGTTGGGGGCGTCTGACTGTAAACACACCCTCCAGAGCCTCTGCAAACAGGTGCTTGAAGGAACACACACAGAGGGACGTATGCCTGGAAGCCTAAAACGGCACCGCTGACCAGAAACTGCATTTCTGTGGAATCCAAGAGCAGACTTTGTGTTCATCTGGACTTGTTTAACTTTTGTTAACTATGGATAACCGTGGCCTGGATGACTGGACCTACACAGACATCTGTGGAATGAAAAAGAGAGAGCCTGTCCTGAACACAGGCTAAAGCCTGAGCAGGTGAAGCTCAGGCTTCTGGTTGTCTGGGATCATTAGAAAATTCACACTATAAGGAGAACTTTTCAAGCATTTATATGATCTTACTTACACGCTTATTACGTGAAAGGCCGGTTATTACCGGTACGGTGAGTGTTTCCCACAGCATGTAGCGGTGTTTAGGGTTAGGGTTGGGGTATAAAACATGGCCTCTGGGATGCAGGAGCGTCTGCATCGTTGCATTAAAGATCCATCCTGACAACGGCTGGATGTCAGCGGCTCGTCCATCTTTCTTTACCCAAAGGTGGAACCACAGGCACGAGGCCGCGCTTACCTGGGCTATGCGAGGAGCAGGTCCCCGAGCCTCGGCGGAGGGTCTGCGCGCGAAGGCTCCAGCATGCCGGGGGTGAGCGGCTAAGCGCAGCTAGCAGCAGCGGAGGAGCCCGCCTGCGCTAAAAAGTGTCCAACAAGCCTTTTCTAGCCCATAACAGTGTTTTTACCGAACAAGTTCAGCCTCCGCTCAAAAACCGAAATCCCTGATGTGGGTGAAATATAGTTATTGAGGAAGCTGGTTAAAAACCAGCCAGTGCGAGGGTAATTCCTCCCAGTTTCGAGCGGCGGCTGATTCCGGTCCGTCCCAAACAAACCAGCGGAGCCGCGGGTGCCTGAGCCCGGAGTTGGTCGCAGTGTCGGCGGCGACTCCGCGTCGAAAATATCCTCTCAAAAAAGACCGGGAAGCCGAATCCAGCGGGGAAATACAGGGAAATGTTTCCTTTGGAAACCCAGCATCGCGTACGGGACCACAACAGGCGGCGGCACGGTCAGACTCCCCCCGCGGCTCGCTCCGACACCGACTGACCCCGGACTTCCAGCGGGGCGGAGCGGGGCGGGACGGCGACACCTGCCGGCCGAGCGGCGGTATTACAGCCCCTCCTACGGCTGCCGCACACTCGGAAATAAAAGAAACTGCGCGTTAGAGCTGCGGGTTTTAGACATGTTCAAAATATTAGACTCAAGGAAATACGAGGTCGAGTTGTGTTGTAGTATGCAAGAAAAAAGACTGCAGTTGTTAACGATGACAGCGAAACTTGATTATTCAGCAAAAAGATGGATAAAGTCCACGGTTTAAAGCGTGTTTGCGCACATTTTGTGGATGATTGACATCCCCTGGACCAGTATGTGCCCAGCCGAGAGAGTAAAAGATTTACCTTATTCTGGGGGCACAAACTGTCGCACTGTTTGATGGTTTGCCCAATATAATTACAGCAAAAAGAAATCATTATTAAATATATACTGATGACTTTATCTGGCAACAAAGAATGTGAACAATAAGAAAATTGAGTTAAACACATTTTACAACCAAAATGTTGCTCTCTTCAGGCCATGTGACCCCAGCAGGACCAAGAAGGTGGCCCTGCAGGAGTGAACAACCTGTCTGGTGGATCTCAGAGGCCTGGTTCCACACCTTTATGGGTCAGCCTATGTTTCTGGATCCAACTGTGTGAAAACTTGCTGGTGCTTTGCCTCCATCATTTGAAGAGAAGAGCAATGGCCCTCTTTTCTTCTTTGTGCTGTTTTATGAGGAAATCCAGTCTGGATAATTGAGAGATGTCCAAGCCCTCCATGGGCTTCCCCAAGGTCTTCACAAACTCCAACGTCTTTGAGTGAAAGAGAAAGAAATAATCATTCTGTTGTCAGATGAACATAGCAGGCTGTTGTTATAAGCCTGTAAGCACATTACACACACACACACACACCTTCATCCTGGGAGATTCTTTGTCTTTTGGCTCCTTGGTTGGTTGGAAGGCTGTCCTTTTCATTTTCTTTTTCTGCTCTCGACCCTCGGGACAGACGTTGGCCTTGAACTGCTGCCTCTTCTCCGCCTGAGAGCAGCCACCTGAGGCTGCACTCCGCTCAGCCTCTTCTCTCCTCGGTGGCTCCCCGGTGGGGCTCAGCCGCTTGGATGAGCCTGGCATGGTTGACCTGAAACACGTTTGTTAACAAATGTGCCTGAACAACCAGCATGAATTGTTTTAGAACAGTTCAAGGACAGCAAGGAGGAACTGTGTGTCAGTACACTGGTCCTCGTTGGTAACACAACATTCCAAGGCTTTACCCTCCTCTTGGACTGCTCTCCAGGCCTTGGAGGCAGCACGGAGGAAGCAGATTGTTGTCTTGTTGAGGCGGGGATGTGTTTGCTGCTGTGTGCACTAAAGGCTGTGAGGAGGATGTACACACAGCCGTCCGACTGTCTCTGAGTTCAGCTGTCATTTTTGGGACGTGCCGCTGGTCAGGTAAGCCTGACGGGCTGGAGGAGAGTTCCTGCTCTCCCTCTATTCTGCTGATCTGAGCAACCTGTTAGGAAACAAAGATTGCTTTAGATGCCGTGACTTCAGTTTATGTTTAACAAAGCACAAAAACTGTCCCTGCCACTGTTGTATTTAACCAGGACAAAGCAATCAACCAATGACCAACTTTATTTATCAACCTTTCTTCCTGAGAAGCACACTCAGAAGGCAGATAAAGAGCTAACCTTCATCCTGGGAACTCCTTTGTCTCTGTCCTCTGGCTCTGGGGGCGGTGTGAGGGCTGTCTTATTTATTTTCCTGTTCTGCTCGCGGATGGTATTTGCGTACTCTTTCTGTCGTCTCATTTTCTCAGCCTGACGACAGGGATGGAGTGAGAGTAGAGACACAGAAGCAGATTTTAGAAGATGCTTAAATTCGCTGAGCCGCTGCTCCCTCAGACCCTTCGACCAAAACGTTAAGGCTTCCGCAGTGAGCTACTTATTCCATTCGTATATATTTAGGAATAACTAATAGAAAAAAGGTAATAAAGTACTTACAGCAAACAACTGTGTTAGAGAAAAAGGCTTAAAAGGTTTATAACATTCAGGAACCTCATTGTACTTATTTTTTTTATCTGGACCATATTTGTTTAGCATCTGAAAGACCAAAACAGAGAGAAAGACCAGCATTTAATGACTAAATGACATCACAATTCCCTGCTTTTCATGCAAAGGCAGAATCTAGAGTCTTGTGTTGTCAGTATCTTACCTGACTGTGTTTTATGTTTCTTTCCATAGTTGTTGACTGTGGTTGAAAAGAGTGCAGTTGCAATAGCACATATCAGTTAATATTGTTTTTTGCTTCGAATTAAACATATTTTGACCTTTGAAAGATCAATTGCAAAGATTCTTTGATCCTTTGTTCCTAGCCTATTGTGCATGCCGTCTCGCCCTTCTGTCGCAGCATGCCGGGCTGTCCGCACGGGGGCGCCAGTGCGCAGCGTTTGCGCTTTCCCACGTGACCGCTCGGCCTCTTTGTCCTTGCCGGACCAGTCCGTGCACGGAGGAGGAGCCGCTTTCCATTCTCCTGGACTGGATTCTGGAGCTACACACCTGCTGCTCCATCCCACAGCTGCCTCAAGCATTAGAGGAGACCTGAGCTCAGGGAGGCCACGTCTGCGCGAGTACGGTCATCACGATGCTGACTGCAGGTGCCTACGTCTGCATCCGTGAGAAATAATAAGGAAAAGAACGTGTATAACATGATTGAATTAATAAACTAGAGCTTGGCATAGCGTCATTAGAAGACACTTTACCACAAAGATTTTAACCCCAGACTCCAACTTCATGTTGCTACAGTAGTTTTTCCTGGACAGTTGGATTGAAAATGCTATATTACCTCAAAGCTTTCAGCGGATGTATTTACTTGTGTGGTTATGCAGAGACACGGAGCTCAACAGACACCACATATAAATAGAACGTGGCCAATAATCACTAAATTATTCAGATGATGAGTAAAGGGATGAGCTAATAGCCTCTTTGACCTTTTGCCCTCAATATGAGAGATGATATCCACCTCTTGAAAAGCTTGTCTCTCTGATGCCATGTTTTTAATGTAGAGTAAATCCACAGTTCCAGTTTCTTGTCCTTTTCAGAGGACGTTTACCATGTTGGACAGAAGCAGAGATGAAGAGGCTGAGAAATACACCTCCCACCAGTCCTTTAACACTGCTGCGTTGAATTTCCGGTACAGATCACATTAGTGAATTCAGTGTGTCACATTTCCCCCCTCTGAGCAGAGAACGCCGTGAAAACCTGACTGTCAGATGTGGATTTGTGAATGTGTGTGTAACACCGAAGCTCCTACACGAACCATCCGTCTCTGCAGCTGATCCGGGTGAAATATGAAGGGCTGGAAATGTCACGCTGGGATGTCTTTCAGCTCTCTGACCACCATGCTGTTCTCTCTGCAGGCCCTCCATACATTCAGCGTGCCAGTATCCGCTTCCTGTGTCCCCGTCCTCTCCAGTCACATGAACCAAACCCTCTTTCTGTCAAATTCACCCCCCTCCACACCCAAGCCTTTCTTCCTCCTCCATGCCTTCAGTTTTCACTTGTTTTTTCCTCAACAACATCACATTAGCACTCACCCTCATTCCCCCCGTCTCTTGGCGTCCCTCTTTCATGTCGTCCTGTCTCTTATGTCCGTCCCCCCACCCAACCCCCCGTTTTTCTTCTCCAGTCTGCAGCGACAGCTTTGGTGGGAGTAAAGCTGGCTGCTTCAATGTCAAGCCATTCCCAGCAATGATAATGTTTATTACCCCCGGGTGTCTCGCTGCTCAGGGAGCAACTCAAATGGAGGCGCTACCCTTCAGCCAGGGTGCAGGTGAACTGACAACGACAAGGAAGACGCCCGTGTGCTTCATCTTCATCTTTCATATGACTTCACCTATCACAGACTCGCCTGAGTGAGATGAATGGATGTGTTCCTGACCGCCCTCAGCCAACTGGGTGGCGGTTACTGGTCATGTGACCCCAACAGGACCAAGGTGACCCTGCAGGAGTGGGCGACCTGTCTGGTGGATCTCACGGAGGCCTGGCATCATACAGCCAGCCAGGTGGAACAGTTTGTACCTTCAGTAAAATGATTTTCTCTGTTCTCCACAGCAGCGAGAAACCGTCCTGAAGTCAAATTACCTCCTTGTGAGCAGAGCAGAAAAGGAAAAAAACAGCAGGATGAGATGACGAAACCAGAGACGAGAACAAGAGATGTGAAGAAGAGAGGAAGCACCATAATGCACCAGAAGAGCACAAAGAAGACAAAGAAGGAGGGAAAAATGGATGAATAAAGGAGGTAATGGGCTAATGTATGAAAAATGGATCAGAAATGAGAGAAAGACTGAGAACGTAGAGTGAGAGAGGGTGGCAGAAAAAGAGACAGAGAGAACAGCTGAAAAGAAGAAGAATACAATAAAAGTCAGATTGACAGTGATTTAATGTCAGAAACAGAAAAGCTGGTAAAAAAAAACTTCATCATGCCTGAGAGCTGAAGAGTTTCCATGAAACTAGACCCATCTTAGAGCAAGCCTGCGCTCTCGCTCCCGCTCTCCCTCGTTGCATCTTGTTTGTCTGCTTTTTCATGTCTTTGCTCGCGGATCAACTTGTGTTCTTGCTGACAGACCACTAGCAGGCTGACCCTCTGGCCTCTCTGGCTTTTAATTACGCCTGGAGGATGAGGAGCTGACAAAGAGGATGAAGAAGGGGGGATTTCTTCTTCTGAGATACAGATTCGGAGCAGAAGCCAACTCAGTCAGACCTTGTGACTGACTAATTTACCAACTTGGCCGGGCTGCTTCTGGAAGAACAAAAACCCTCCTCTGCTTGCTCCACCAGCACACATCTGTCCCGCCTGCTCGGTTCTTCAGCTTCTCAGGTTCTCAGCTTCTCCTCCCTCCTTAACCTCCAATCTGTCTTTGTCTGCAGTCCCCACGTTACCTCTGAGCAACGTTCTACCTCTCCACATCTGTCCGTCAGCTCCTAACCACCCCACCCCCACCCCTGCCCCACACAGGGAGGGTGGGCGTCGATCGATACACCTAAGCCCACTTTACCTTTCCCATCTCACTGCTTTGAATATTAACCTCTTCTCCACCTCCCTCCTGTGGCCTGTGATCTAAACCCGTGCGCTCTCTCTTACACACACACACACGTGCAGGACGTGACAGCTCAGGCAGCAGATGGTGATGACATGTTGTTAAAAATAAATATTGCTGTTAACTGGTCGTCAGCGAGCGCGCCCTCCCTCGCTTCCCCGTCCCATCATCATCAATCTCTCTCTCTCACGTTCACGCTCTCTCTGCGTCGGTCATTCATCAGCCAAACCAACTCAGGCTGGAAGTAAAATCATCATATATACATCATATATAATCTATATATGATGTCAGGCACGAGCCCAGACTAGAATACTGGATGAAAGAGAGGCTGTTGCCTTTTCTTTCCACGGCCTGAGCCTAATGACATTTTCACCTGCGCTTTCCACCACTTTTCGTGCAGACAGACTCAGTCCCGCAACTACGTTGATAAATTATGAAATGTGACACATGAGGAGTGGAGTGGTGGGATGAAAAGAAGAATTGAGGCCATCCACGATGGCGGAGGAACGAGGGAGCGGGAGTGTGTGAGCTGCGGGAGCACGTGCCACCCAAACAGCTTCGGTTCCAGCCTTGACAGATGTCGGACAGATGCCCCACGTCTCAGAAAACTGGCAGTGGTTCTGGATTCTTGTCCCCACAGAGGAAGGAGCAGCTTTCTCTGGGATCTGAAGTGGGCCAAACGGAGCAACTTCAGCGTCCAGCAGCTCCAAAGAGTCTCTGAGAGACAAGTTGTTGCTGCAGAGGTGATACATTCATTAGGAGGGTCACGTTTATGCTTTAAAGAAATATGAAATGTGTGTGTGTGTGGGTGTGTGTGTGTGTGTGTGTGTGTGTGTGTGTGTGTGTGTGTGTGGTCAGACTATATTCCCTCAGGGTGAAGTAGATTCCTTTCAGAGTGACCCTGACAGTCCCTGCCTGAAGTACCTGCTGAATGGTGAGAAAAGGCCTGGGGTGAGCGTGCAGGGGGAGAGCGCCGAGCAGCGTCCTTTGTCTGCTCCCGGCTGTTATTGATTGAACAGCCCAGAAGCAGCAGAGCAACGTGAGGCCCACCATTGTGCAGCGATGGGAGAGCCCACGCCTCTCAGACCTGTGAGATCCACACTTGACCTTTACGCGGAGGACGTGTGTGAAAACTAGAGTCTTTCCACTCCGACTTCCTTAAAATATGCTGGCTGTTCACAGCTTTAACAATGGTCAATGAATTTAGAAGAGTTCAAAGGTGAAAAAAAGTAGAATGAAAAATAACCTTAAATCTGCATATGCGTCCTAGACAAGGATGAAAAATGGTGCTTCTTTTTTAAAAAAACTCTTTTTTTTTTTCATTTAAATAGAAAACAAAAAGGACACGTGTTGGTATGTCTGCCATCATTTGGTGGTGTCGGAAGGCTGGCTCCAGCCCAAGGGGCTGGTAGAAGGTGTGAGGGTTCCCCTCCAGTCAGCAGCCTCTCCAATCCAGATGCTGTCACAGCTGCCAGAGAGCCGTTAATGCGTTTAAGGTGTACACCAGCGCTCTGGACACCCCCCCCCCCCCCTCTCTCTCTCTCCTCTCATCACCACCCCCATTCAGCGACCTCACTCACTCACCCACTCGCTCTCTCACTCTCAGATTGCTCACAAACACAATCGCACATGAGCCCATTTGAATTGCAAGCGAGCTCTGTTCACCACTAAGCAGGAGGAGGAAGAGGAGGAGGAGAAGAGGTCTCCATGTGGAGTTAGGACTGGGAGGCTGGTGGAGGTGGGACACCTGAACACACACCTGAAGTGAAGGAACGAGCAACCGAACCTTGTGGGAGACAGAGGAGCAAGAGGAACAAGCAGAAAACAAGCGTCTATCGCTTTTCCTCCCCTCATTGCCGGCTCTCATCATTCTCTCCTCCTCCATTTGATCACATCCCTCACTCGGTGCTCCAGGAGAGAGAGCGGGCTGCAGGTGAGAGATTTGCATGTATGCATGGATGTGGTTGTCCTTGTGGAGCAGCAGCGCATGAGTAAATGTCTGTCTCACTTCACCCCGACGTGTGAACTTTTCTAATATGAATCCAGGCGCGCGCGTGTGTGTGTGTGTGTGTGTGTGTGTGTGTGTGTGTGTGTGTGTGTGTGTGTGTGTGTGTGTGTGTGTGTGTGTGTGTGTGTGCGTGTGTGCGCGCGTGTGCAAGTGATATTCAGCAGGATCTGTTTCATCGTCTCATCATTTCTGTCTGTTGTGCGATTCTGCTGCTCTGTTTTCCACCAGTAAGTCGTTCAGCTGGTAAAGGGAGTGTAAATTTCAGAAGTAGAAAGTAGAAGGTGGTTTTGGGGAAAGGTTGTTGATTTAAAGGCAAATGCAGCAAATGAGGATCCGGTGAAATCACACGTTTGCCCATGAAACCCTGCCATCATGTCACGGAGCCTCCCCGGCAGCCACAGCGTGAGGGGACAGCAGACCCTGCAGGGACCACCCCCATGCCATTTAATCTGTCCCTGCCCACAGACAACAGAAGGCAGATGGTCCTGCCGGAGCCGGCGTGAAGGCAGACGCTGCATTCAAGCTGCCCCTTCCTCTGAAATCAAGCCTGCATCGACTTCGAAACCGAGGGGCCAAAACAAATTTGAAGCAGAGACAAAAACAAGGACAGAAAGAGAGAGAGAGAGAGAGAGAGAGAGAGAGGGAGAGGGAGAGGGAAGGGCTGGGTTCTCCTAATTCAATCCTAAACAGTCTCCAGAATAAAGTCCTGGGAGGAAACTCATCAAAAAGGAAAATAAAGCCCCAACCATCAAAGTCCTGAGTTTAACGGCGAGTGGGTATTTATTTCTGGAGGCTGGTGCTTAAGTTCTCCTCGCTCCGTCTCTCCAGAAGACTCAGCCTTTTTTAAGCTTTATGAAATTTCTATTGGCTATAATTTGCCGAGCAGCCACATGCATTTTTTATCAGCAGGCTGGTTCTGAAGAGGCAAGCTGCTCTTTTTCATGTCTCCATCTTTATAGAGAATGAACGGGGGGGGGCACAAGGTCGTGCAGACGTCTGCTGACATCCTCCCAACGAAGCCTCCAGTGATGGTTTTTTCCTGCTCTGATTCAACCCCCATCACACTTTCTCCTCTCCCCCTCTCTGCTTTCTTGCCTGTAATTACTCCAGCGTCCTCCTCTTCTTGCTCTCCATTTCCACAGCCCTCCCTTCCTCCCCCCTCCACAAACACACACACACACACACACACACACACAGTTTCAATCTGTCTCTCTTTGCCGGCACGACTCTCGGTTCCAGCTTTATGGGTCGCTCGTTCTCTCTCCAAGCAGGAATAATGAGCAGCGCCACTTTGTAGCTGCGTGACAGTTTGTGGGTTCGGATCTGGGAGCGTGCCGAGGCCCAAACCCCTCAGATGTACGCCGGCGTAGTCATCTGATCTTTGGGGCACTCTCTCGTCCACAGCACACCTTGTTAGAGGGAGGCGGGGGGTGTTTGTGTGTGAAAACTGTTTGACTTTGAACAAACGTGTTTTCTCCGGGGACAAAGAGGAGCAGCGAAGGGCTGTAATCATCCTGTGGACTGTCACCAGATCACAACAGCACGTCCGCCGCCAACATGCCCACTGCAGGCTGTGATTTTTCCTTTTGCGCTGCAGCCAGTGACTTCAGACTGATGCTACTTTGCAAAATGAGTGCAACGAAGCCCCCCTTCCCCCCACCCCAACCCCAGAGTGTTACAGGGTGGTGATTTCTTTCCCGCCCCATGAATAATTCTCTCTGAATACCTCAGGACGTTCCATCACATCAGTGAACCACCAGTGGCTGCAGCTCTTTAGTGTTTAAACTGAGAGTGTGTCGGAGGGCTGTGTGTTCGCCAGACCGGCCGCCTCCACCGGCTCTGACCTTTCATCTGTGTTTTCAGATTCTGACGTGGCGACGCCGGAACGGCAAGGATCATAAAAACCACCTGAGAGATGGCCCTGGCGTCCTGGTGCCTTTTCACACTGGTGTGCAGCTCTTCGTGGCTGCAGGGACACCTGGCCCTGGAGCCCGAAAACGAGGTGCCACTTCGTCCCACCACATGGCTCCAGGAGGGAAAAGTCACCCCCATGACCCTCCCGAAAGGACGAACCCGCAGGTGGGGCCAATGTACTCAAATAACGTGGAGGGGACATGAGATATTTGGATATGAAATACTATCAAACTGAAGAACAATGATGCAGAGTTCTATTTATATTATCTTTACTTATTTTAGTTGTTCTGCTAAATGCTTTGCAGGATTGCTGATGCTAATATTTAACCAACATATTTCAAGCTACAAAGAAAAATGAGTTAAACTAACAAATAACAACCAGAATAGAAAACCCTTTCAAATGAAACAGGCAGTCTGAATGGAGGAGGACTCCAGTTGAGCCGTGGGAGTAAAATAACAGGACAGAAACGGGCTGGGGAACCACTCCAGGGAACAATAAATAATTTACCTGAGGTCTCTGGGTCTTCAGCTTGTTTTTTTAGGCTCAAATCCAAAAATTTAGTGGTCCAGAGGTGGGCAAACTGAGGCCCGGGGGCTAAAAGTGACCCGATGAACTACTTCATCGAGCACCCAGAGCCTTACCAATCATTTCTCCACAAGCCAAAGGGAGAGGGTTGTCAGCTTAGTTGGCTAGAAAAGGTTCAGACCCCCCCCTTCAGCTAGCATGCTAACGTGTCCTCTCAAGAAGGTGGGGCCAAACATTATTTTGGAGCTTCATCATCCATCTCAATTTACAGGCTCTTCTAAATATTTCCTCAGTCAGTGGTCCATCAAGCAGGATTTTTAGCTAACCTCTGATCCTCATTGGGAGGTTAGCTTCCTGCACCACCTGACTGGCCCATTCATCAAGATCCAGGAGCCACCGCGGCCCTTCAGGCTGAACAGCTGCCCTCCCCTGCAGTAGTGGAAGTGTAACTGAGCAAAACTCATTAAAAGTCACCTCTCATCCTGGGAAAACAGCCTTCAAACTTTTAGCTTTGGGCTTGTTGTGGCTGGGGATCTTCTTCTCTCCTCTTCAGACTGGAGAAACAGAGAGCCGAGCTGCCGCCACCGAGACAAACCAGCAAACGTTTCCGCATTTCAGATCGGGATTCACAGCTGGACCAGGGTCTTTTTCTTTTGGACTGTTTGCGCTCTTTCATTGTGAACCTTCCAGAACAGGACCAGCAGTGCACGGAACGCAGAAGGAAGCCGGTTTCGATCGTTCCGCTAAGCACCCGTGAGAGTGCCGAGTGTTGCACATCTGTTCGGAAATAATGGCCATCTGCAGAGAATCGAGGATAACGGCGCTCGCAAGAGGCAAGGACAAATATTCATGAACTAAGCTGGAGCGGCTGATGCCACTGAGGAACTCTGAAGACAAAGGATGAACTCGGAGCGATGGAATTAAAACCGGCCTGAAGCTCCAGTCTGACAAACGTGCTTTAAACTGCAGATGTGTTAGGCGTCCGCTTTGAGGAGTGTTTATGCTGAGCACGCCCGACAACAGGCACATCCCCGTCTGAAGCTCCTGGTCACGTGAGTCCCAGGTCACCTCTGCTCAGCCGCTATCAAACGTCTGATCAGCGTGTAGGCCGACGTGATTGGCAGATGTTTGCATCCGCCGCAGCGTTAAAAGAAAGAAAGAAAAGCAGCCGTATCAGCAAACCTTCCGGAAGTGTGGAAAGATACCTGGTCTTTTCATCCACCACTCTGCTGCTGAATCAGGAGATGGTATCTTTCTGACGACGTCTTCGCCTCGGCTACGTCTGACCGGCTCTCTCTTCTGTTTTTACGACAGGCTTTACTTCACGCTGAGGAAGAAGAGCGTAGCCATGTCAGTGACGGTCAGCCCCTGTGGCCTCGCCATCGAATGGAGCCTGTCGGCCCGCACCCTGAAGGACAAACCCTTCCAGATGCAGTGTGAGCCCATCAGAACCAGCACCTCCAGTTAGCCTCGCTGGCCCTGCCATCGTCTCTTAATCCGGCTCAGCCTAAAAGATAAACTAGATATTATCTCTGCAAGTGGCAGATACAGATTAGGCAGAGGGCAAAGTTTGCTCAAAAAGACGACGATTGAGGAAATTTGGCAGCCAAAAAGAGACAATAATGCAGACTGAGCTCATATAAGAAACAAAAACGGGTACATCCCAGCAAACAGCGCTTTATTTTTATGTTACTAGAAGTTTGGTCATGTTAAGCTTGTAAGTCAGGGTAAAAAGCTAAATGTGACCTGAGCAAACCTCCAAGCCGGAACAAACCCACATAAACTAGACGTGGGCCCCCGGGTGCTCCACAAGTCCTTCCCGAAGATTAACAAGCTTCTCTAGATGGTAAAATAACACGATCAAGTTCTAAAATGACCCATAAATCATTCAGAGCCTGAGCTGGTGAGTCCTCATCACCAGGCTAAATTATTCACTTTGATTCCGACACGTCTGAGGAGCTGTGGTGTTTCCGGCTGAACTGGGACGACAACTGGGGTTTCTGCACGTGTGACGGGCAGCTGCCTCCCTGTGACCCCAGTGGATGTCTGAAGCAACGTTCTAAAGGAAACTAGTTCTGTCACATGCCAATCCCATGGTTCCAATGATCTGGAGGTTTCATTTCTGCTGCCAAGTGTGAACTCATTAGCTTCTCCTGCGTATGCTAATTGTGCAGGAGGGTGAGGGCGTCATTAGCCTAGCATGAAGCCTGGAAGCAGAAAGGCTGCAGAGTTGAAGAACTTTTAATATATCCCTTATTGTTTCCTCTAGGGAGCACCAAGAAGAGCAGCCCTCAGTTATGGTGGCGAGGTCCAGGCACGGAGGAGAAAATCCACAGCTTCGTGGGCAACACAGACGACGCCTACCAGGGTCCGTCCCACCCCCAGGCTTCTATCTACATTCTGAGGCTGCGCTCCAAACTGCAGAACTCCCGAGCCACGGTGTACCTCCATGAAGGTCCAGGGCCATCGGGCGCCTTCCCTGTGCTCCCGGCAGACCGCCGTGTTCACACGTTAGGTGTGGGGATGACCAGCGTGACTCTCAGCTGGGCGCCCACCGCGTCCCTAACCAGCCGCACGCAGAAAGGTCACGATTACTGCGTCCTTGTCAACTCTCAGCAGAACTACCCCAGCCTCTGCGCTGCACGAGAGAGCGCGAGGAAGGAGAAGGACCAGAGGCAAGGAAAGAGGGCAAAGACGAAGGGAGTGACTGTCTGGCCCATGTTAAACGAGTGGTGGTGGAAGCAGTGGCGCTCTGAAGCGCGCAGCCCGCCGTCCACCGTCTCCCAGGAGCTTTCGGATCTCCAGTGCGCGTGCCAGGGGACGGAGAACGTCTGCACCATCTCCGAGCTCCTGCCCGACACGCAGTACTACTTTGACGTCTTTGCCATGGACAGGATGAACGGGACCAGCGCGGCCTACAGGGGCACCTTTGCCCGAACGCACGAAGAGGCCCGAGCGGCGATCGCCCCTCTGAGAGAGGGCGAGCTGAGGTGGGTGACCTTCTCCGGCTCCGGCTCCGAGCAGTTCTTCACCTTCCGGCCCCGGGGCCTGCAGCAGAGCGGCCTCCTGACCCTGCAGAGCTGCGGCAGAGAAGAACGGGTCCAAGTGACCGTGTCCAGCAGAGGCCAGGTTCTGTCCTCGCAGGCCGTGACGGCAGATTTGGCGCACGTTTGGCTCGAGGGAGGCCCTTCGTATCTCATCCACTTGGCGAGGGAGGGAAGCAGCTCGCACCGCGTGTCCACCGCCCTGCCTGGAGGTCTGATGGCCTCGGTCAAAATGCAGGTGTCCTCAGCCTACCACCGCAGGGGGCTCCCGTCTCTGCCCACCACCCTGCACATCAAATCCTTCAGCCGACTGCGCAGCTGCAACAGCGTCACGCTGGCCTGGATGGGCACGGAGGAAAGAAGTCTGTACTGTGTGTACCGCAGAAAAGTGGCTGACAGAGAGGCTCCGACAGCGCCCTGTCTGGGGCCCGAGTCCCGCTCCGACACCGAGAGGGTCCTCTGCAAGTATTTCCAGGAGCTGAATCCTCAACGGGCTGTGACGACGGCGGCGATTGGAGGCCTGGAGCCAGGGGTGGCCTACGTGTTTGACGTCTACCTGATGAGACGCTGGGGGATCCCCGTCAAGTACGCCAGCAAGGTGGTCAAGACCAGGAAGGAATGCTGAGCTGCTGCCCTCTACAGGTGGTTTTCAGACTGTCCCAGTTCAGGGGTTGAATGCGTCAGCATCCGGAGGAAGGAAGGAGGGAAGGAAGGAAGGAAGCGTTTGGAGCATTGTGGACGAGGAGGTGGAGATGTTTCCCCTGCAGAAGCGAGGGTAGATGTGTTTATGCAAGGAGCTACGATGAGCATCTGCACACCAGCAAACCGTGGAAGCATTTCAACAACACGCTCTTGTCCTTTTGGTTTTAATTGTTGAGGGTGATAACGATGTGCAAGTGCTGGTTCTGTGTCTGAGCTGAGGACAGATCAGGTTTGTCAGACGTGCAGCCGAGACAGATGAGGCGGTCACCGGGTAGCCACGCAAAGCGGGGGTCCGCAGGCCACGTCGGCAAAGCCGCATATTGTACAGGCTTCTAAAAACAGATGGGCTCCTGCTTCAAAGCCAGTGTGTGTCTTTGTGTTCCGCGGTCGCATGAAGAGTAAAACATATATATATATTTAATAATGTTCTTCATCGTTTTTGATGTGTTGTTGTGCTGCTTCAAACACACCAATAAATACTTGGGTGTCTGTACATTCCAGATGAATCATTTCTCTTTGTTTGACACTCAATTAAGGTTTGTACGACAATTTGTAAATTATTGAAAATTGCAAGTCTATCTATCTATATCTCCATCCATCCATCTATGGTCTTTACAGAGTGACGGGAGCCAATAGGAACGAGCTTCCGTGTGACGTCAGCACGTCGTTGCACGCACGCATACGTCCGACAGTAACGCGCGAAAGAGGTGTAAGAGTAGCAGAAAGCCGCAGACTTTGGCGTCCGTTCAGCCTCTCCCGTTCACCAATCTTCGGCAGACCCAGAGAGGGTTTAGTGGATGTGTTTGTGGCCAGATCTCGCACCGACGCTCGCTTCGCGGTCAGGATGGGTTTGCTTGAGCGGTGCCAGGAGCTTTTTAAGACCTCCAACCTGTACGAAATCCTGGGCATCGAGAAGGACGCGGCCGAGGGAGACGTCCGGAGGAGCTACTACAAAGTGTCGCTGAAAGTGCACCCGGACAGGGCTCCCGAAGACCCGCTGGCCACAGAGAAGTTCCAGGTCGTTGTCTGTCGAGCAACAAACCGCTCGGAGAAGCTCAAGCTCATGTTTGCTAGTTAGCTCATGTTTGCTAGTTAGCTCATGTTTGCTAGTTAGCTAACAGCTGTGTTAGCTACTAAGCGCTGATCGCTCAACAGGCTATCGAAATGTAGTTTCTGGCCAACATTTACCTTAATTCCAGGCAATATGTCGGTTAGATATTGTGTGCAGATGTCCACTGAGCTTTCTGTGGGTTTACGTCGGCTCCCCGTATCTCAAAGCTGGAGCTCGGTTCTTAGAACTGGATTGTTGTGGTCCAGGTTCTGGGGCAGGTCTATGCGGTGCTGAGCGACACGGAGCAGAGAGCCGTTTATGACGAGCAGGGCCTGGTGGACGAGGACTCCGACATCCTGCGCCAGGACCGCTGCTGGGAGGACTACTGGAGACTGCTGTTCCCCAAGGTACCACAGCATGGCTGTCAAAAAGATGGCCCGTCTTCCAAATGTAAATGGTTCTGCTGCTTTCACCCACAGATCACACTGCAGGACATCCTTGACTTTGAGAAGACGTACAAAGGATCTGAGGAGGAGAAGCGAGACGTGATTCAGCTGTATTTACAGCACAAGGGAGACATGGACGCCATCACGGCATCGGTCCTCTGCTCCAACCAGGAGGACGAGCCCAGGATCTGCAGCATCATCCAGGCGGCCATCGACGATGGAGCCGTCAAAGCCTTCGCAGCTTTTACTCGGGAGAGCGAAAAGAAGAAAAAGGCTCGACGGAGAAAGGTTAGCACTTTGTTAGCTGTGAAGCTGGGGAAGCTAATATTTGTCAGGTTTGACTGATCCGCCAATGATGGAATCTGACCTTCCAGGCTGACAGAGAACAACGAGAAGCAGAGGAAAGGCAGAAGGAAATGGGGCTGGGCCAAGAGGACGACAGTCTGGTGATGATGCTGCAGGTATGGTCTCTGTCCGTGCTCACGAAGGGAACTGTGGACTTGTTCACGTCCTCTGAGTGGAAACCTTCTGTTTTTCCAGCAACGGCAGAAGTCCAGAGAGAAGCAGTTTAACAGTTTTCTGTCCGACCTGGAAGCCAAGTACTCCAAACCCAGCAGCAAGCCGAAGAGAGCGAAAAAGTAACCTCCCCTCTGCTGATCTAGCACTTCAGTTGTGATTCCTTGTTCGGTTTAAACTCTTTAATCCCAAAAGGTTCTTATTTATGTACATCCACTCTTTATTTACTGTATATAAAGTATCAGAAAATGCTGAGAAGAAAGGTTTCAGTTTCAAGCTTTGTTGTCGTATGGCTTTGTTGACCTTAAAAAAGAAAATGACCCAGTAAAACCTCTCCTGTGGCTCTGCTCAGTAATTATGAGCCAGTGTGGACTCGGAATAAATACCCATTCGTTTTCCTGGAGCAGCACTAACGCAGATTCTTCCCACTCCTCCGTTAGCCGGAATCATCCCTTTTCTGTTCCAGGATGCAGGAAGGAGGGAATCTCCAGGTCTCCTCCCGTCTGCACCTTCAGAGGTGAGCAGCTCTGGTTTGACTGACGCTTGAAGTTACAGTAGCAAACCCCCAACGCCACAGGGACAACGTCCTTGTCCTCCGTCCCCGTCTGGGGCGCGTGTCTTTCCCTGCCTGTCCTGACGCAGCAGAGCTGGTTACCTGGCTTCGGCGGTCGGATGACGCTGAAACTGTTTGGAACAAAAGAGCAGAGTTGGCTAAGGCGGATGTGACGGGGGCCTAGGGGCCGGTCCTGCTGGCCCTGGATGAGGCTCCTCCCCGGACGTGAGATCGAAGAAGGACGGACGTGGACGTGGACGTGGGCCCCACAGGAGCTGCGAAGACGAGAAGGTTGATCGGGACCATCTGAGGTTGGGTTTCCAGTGTCCCGGTGGCCGTCCTCTCCTCACCTGGCCCAGAGACCTGTGGGCGGGGCTCCTCCCCGTCTCTGAAGAGACCGTGTCCCAGGGGCTGATGGGAGACGGCGTCCAGGAAGGAGGAGCTGCTGATGCCGAGGCTGACGCCGGTCACGCCGATGCCCAGAGCGTCTGAGGGAGAGATCCACAAGCTGAGCTCCGCCCCCTTTTCGGCAGCACGGGTGACCTCCTGACCTGTGGCCACCGACGCCCTGCCCGGCCGCCCCTGGCTGACGTCCAGCACGGTGAAGGAGCGGCGGTACGGCGTGTCGGACTGGAAGACAGACGGTCCAGATGGTGACGCTGCAGGAGCGCGCTGCAGCGAGGGCCCGGCACCTACCCTGTAAGTGTGGGTGGTGTTGGGGCGGGAGCAGGCGTCCGGCGGGTGCTGGCGCTCTCTGGGGGCGCCGGCCTCCTGGTTCAGGGCGCTCTGGGTCCAGCTGGGGCCTTTCTGGCGCTGCTGCAGACGCGTCCGCTCAGGTTAGCTGCCCTGAAGGCGGAACGCGTTAGCGCCCTTAGCGGCGCGGCGCCGTACCTGTGCAGGTTTGGACGGCTGAGGCCCGTCCGGGTCGCCGGCGCCGCTGCCACAGATGGGGGGGAGGAGCGTGTTCCTGCTCCTGCTGAGGCGCTCGTTGGCTGTGGGTCTGCGGAGGAAACAGAGGTTCAGGAGCGAGCGGTCCGACCGTCTGCGGGTTCTCCCTCGGGTGGTTCTGCTTCCGCAGCCTCTCCGTCTGCAGGGACGTACAGTCGCGTCCCGCGGATGACCTCAGCGATGGAGCCCGCTTGACCGGGGCTGGGGACCAGCGGCAGCAGGGTTCGAGGAGGAGGGTTTCTGCGCCGGGCAGACGGAGGGGGGCGGGACAGAGAGGCGGAGCTCTGCTCCAGGGCTCGCCGAGGCCCGGGTCTGCCCGAGGGCAGCGTGCTGGAGCCCGATCTGTGCCCCTGGCGCTCCTCTGGGTCCCTGCGGGGGAGGCGGAGCCTGTGTAGGTGAGTTGGGAACATTCCGAGTTTGGCCCCCGAAGGTGTGCCTACTGGTTCCGGTCCAGCAGGCCCAGGTTCCGCTGCTGCAGGGGGATGCTGTGGATCACCATCAGGTCGTCCAGGTTGTGCTGAGCTGCGGCTGCTGCGGCCGGGACCCTCCCCGCCTGCGGGATCAGAGACGCAGGGACAGGTTGGACACAGGCTGCTGGTCACATGCTCAGGTGACAAAAGAACCAACAGGTACTGGTGCCGGTCAGGCCACAGAACCACATGGACACTTCCAGCCGGAGAAACAGGCACCGCGCTAAAGCATTCCAACACTGTTGTGGGGACCAGAGAAGCTGACGTTGGGAGCGAGTTGGGGCTGATCGGAAGGTCAAACGGATGCGTTCGTGCTCTTCAGCAGACGCCAGACAGACACTCCAGATAAAGAGGAGCCGCGGCTGCGGACAGCCGCCGTTCCGGCAGGTACATACGCTGGAAGGCCTTTTCTGCTTTTCCCGGCTGGATTTGTGCTTTGAGCCGCCTGACTTTGTGTTCTTGAGGAAGAAAAGCACAGAAGGGGGAAAAAGGGTTAGCTACAGAAGAAAGAACGGTGAGGACGGAGATGGTGGAAACAGGAGAGCAGACGAAAGAGGAGCAGAGTCAAAGTCCGGAAGCAACGAGGAGCGACCGACGCTGGTGGAGCTGAAGCGCAGAGGTCAGCAGAGGTCAGGAGGAAGTGGACGGACGTTCAACTCCCAGAGGTCAGAACGACGTTAACCCCTCTCTCCTTTCCACCTCTCACAGTGATCCCAGTGGAACAACGCCGTGGACTGACCTTCTGACCTTTTGGGGGTCACAACCTGACCTCAGACTGACCTGGGCGTGGTGGCCAGCAGCGATGGGAGGCACCCTGCTGTGGCCCACCTTGGCCACCGTGGCAGGCTCCAGGGAGAGCAGCAGGGGGTCCTGGGAGTCCTCCTGCACCGGGTTCAGGCTCCCAGAGGCCTTGTCCCCGGCTGCCGACCACACGCACGGCTCAGCGGCGGGGTTGTTATTAACGGGAGGGCCCGGCGGCGTTCCGAAGGTGCAGCATTCCCACCGGTGCTGGACCAGCTCCTTCATCCAGCCCACCAGCTGCTGCCACACGCCGTCAAACAGCAGATCCAGCACGGCCTGGCGGCGGCAGCGGGACGGAGAGACGGGGGGCAGACAGCGGCGCCAGTCACCCGAGTCCGAGTGGTCCCGCTCGCACCCGTCGTCCCTGAGGAGCAGCTGGGTATAAACACACACCTGGAGGAGGAAGAGTGCAGGCCAAGCGGGGGCTTACGGGTCCCTGCTGTCGAAGGCCAGGTACTCCTCCATCAGACCTTCAACCTCGATCACCCTCTGCTGGTGCTGGCTGCCGGAGCCGCTGGAGGCGCCGGGAAGGCCGTCCGACCTCGCCGAGGAAGACTGCAGCAGCGCCGCTCGCCTGCCCTGCACGTTCAAGCTTTCCACACGTGCAAAGGAGACATGAAAGGGTACACAGATCACACACCAACCAGGGTGAGGAGCCAAAAGGCGGTTAAAGCTGTCTGGATCCGCCCCGCCGGGACCCACTCTCTGCTGCCCGGATCTCTCGGTGGGCTCCCCACGCCGCCGCCTCTGGCTGTGGACGGGCTGCTCTCCAGGCTGCTCCTGCCCGGGGTGGCAAACCACTGGAAGCCCTCGTCACCGGGACACACCACCTGAGTCCCCACCACCCTGACAGACACGCAGAGTAAACACCGCCGCCGGCGAAGGGGGTGGAGGTGGCGGAAGCCTGGGCCCAGTACCGAAGATGGGGGAAGCGAGTGGCCCACTGCTGGCACTCTTCCTGCAGCCCCTGGAGAATCCCGGCCCCGGCGCCTCGGCCCTCGTACAGCTCTTTGTCGATCTCCTCAAACATCTGCTGCACCTGCCGCGACGCCGCTTGGTCAAACTCCTTTGGGAAAGACAAGAAAGTTGCAGCCTTCTTCAGGTGGCCCGGGTGGGTCAAAGCTGCGGTTTCTCTCTGTTCACGGCCCCAAATCACAAACGCATTCTTGTTGATCTCCGCTGCCCGTGAAAGAATTAAGAGTAAAAAAGCTCGTTTGGTGGGTTTTTCCCTTCACAAATGCAGCTGGAGGATAACAAACTAGAAAAGCCTGAGTCCTGGAAAGGTTTTGGAACACGACTTGAAAACAGAGTGTTTCCCATTCGAGTCTGAAAGCAGCGGGTTTCTTCGGCGGGCAAACTCACATCGTAGCCCCAGGAGAAGACGGAGCTCCTCTCTGTGGAGAGGCCAGTTCCGGTGGAACTGCGAATCCCAGACCAGGAGCGGCTGGAGTCCACCGAGACGATGGTGGGACAGTCGGAGTGTCCCGAGGCAGCAGACGTCTCCGAGCTGTGCGAGGAGAAGCAGCATCAGGTCAACGTGAACACATTTCCAGAAATACAGTGAAGGTAGGTGGGGTCCACGGAGCCAACCGCCAACCAAACACTGACTCCATGGCAGGGTGTGTTCGTGTTACACGCAGCCTGCTGAGGTGACGTCCACGGCGGCCGGTTGCAGAGCCTCCTGGGCTGCTTACCTGTCGTGAATGGAGCCAGGTTCCTGGAGGTCATGGAGGTCGTGTCGGGGGCTCTGATGATCATCTGCCTCTTCTGGGAGAGGATGCTTGTCGAGTCGGCTCCGGGATAACCCACGACTGGAACACACAGGCAGAACTTGGAAATGCTGGCTTCATTCTCACTTCCCCCCAACAGCTGGGAATGTTTCCCCACAGGTAAATCCGCTGTCCTGTTATTCCTGACTCACATTTCAAGCTTGTGCGACACTGGTCGTCTGTGGTAGCGTGAAATCATGCTTCTCTGTCTCCGTTTCATCAACTCAAACTCTCGCCTCTAAGTCCTCCTTCAGCGGTCTGGGCTCGCCGGCAGTAATCGGGACAGAGGTCCGACATTTCGAGCCTGGAAAGAAGCGAACTGGGAGGAACCTGACGGGGCTTCGGCTCCCAAACCAAGACTCGACCTAGCTGGTGATGCTAAAGTAGGAGGCAAAAGAGGCTACCGCTCGTTCACGTCCCATGGCAGATCAGATAAAGACACAAGGCGCCGGCAGCGATGCGTCACAACAATTCAGGACGAATTAGGACTGAGTCAACGTATCTGCCTTAAATTTGTACTGTGTGAAGTCACCACTGAAACAGACATCCACAGCTAAACAAAGGGTACCGCAGCATCGACAGCTATCCACCTTGAGGGTTTTCTTTGCTAACATTAGTACCACCGACGAGAACACGGGTACCATGGAAACGAAGCGTCGTGCCCCGGGGCCTCATGGGAAATGGATTTCGGACGCCGACAAAACGCTATTTTCTTTAATGTCTGTTTCACTACATTTCCCTGCATCCATCGCGATGACCCTAGTGTGTCGTTGAAAACATTCCGATGCATTTAGCAAAGAAAGAACGGCCCTTGATAATACAGGTTAAATCTATTGCTCATTCGATTATTCTAAATAAAACAAAAAGTAAGCTTTTTGTAATAGAAACTGCATTGGAAATAAATATTACGTTTTTTACATCTCGACGGGCGAACATAAAGCTGGCGGAACCAATAATTGTTTGTTTGCACTAGTCGAGCCTTAAACAGCGCAGGACCCAAACAGAAAACGAGTGGTGGTGTTGAAGAAACGACGGATGAATTCCAGTTTTTGGATTATTTTTGGTATATCTTCATCTCCGGGGACTGCATCACTAAGGTACGACCAATTGAGACGTTAAGCGACGGCCAGAATACAGAATACCTGTATTTAATTCTATTAGTTAGCTACACTTGTGCGAGCCGCAATACTCACCGGTTATAGAATAGAATAGTACAGAGTGTCTTTATCGGGTGGACTTATATCGGGTTTCTGCCATTCTGCGTTTTTTTCTGCGTCTAACTCGTAACCTGTGTTTATTATTAGACGTTTTCAACCACCTAAATGGACGCCCTGAAGAGGACAGTGGTCGCAGAGGACACGGTTCAGTACGAGCTCTTTTGGGCTCAACCAGACGGTTCAAACGTGACAGAGGAACATCTGACACGTTTGGCAGAGGAGATCTTAGCCAAGTTTGCCCCTCTTTTAGTCCAGTACATCTGGCAGAATCAGCCATTCAACCTAAACTATCGTTCTGAAAAAGGTATGAAAATGTCAATAGAGCAACTCCTCTGTTTGTGTCCATTCATCTCGTCAAACTAAAGCTGAGCGTTTGTATTGGCAGGAGGCGTTCCTGCTCACATTGGAGGTAGCACTCAGTTTGGAGAAAATGTAGAGGATGAGTGGTTCATTGTTTACCTCCTGCTGCAAATCACAGAGGCTTTCCCGGGGCTGGCAGCTAGGTGTGGCAAAATCTGCCTCTTATGTCTTCATCTTTTCTATTTGCATATCAGCTGTGGCTGGTTACACGGTGCATCAACAAGTCTTTTTTGCATCTGTGACATGTCTGTGTGCAAAGAGTTGAGGACAACGATGGGGAATTCCTTCTGATCGAAGCAGCAGATCATCTACCCAAATGGCTGAATCCAGACTCCAGTGAAAATAGAGTAGGTTTCCACCGCAAACAAGAACTGGTCACATCTTCATTGATTTTACACCGAGCTTTCATCAGTTCTTTCATATTTTGACAGGTGTTCCTCTACAGAGGTCAGCTGCATATTTTGCCTTGTCCGTCCAAGTTGAGCCCAGTGGGATTCTCTAAAGACGCGGCCCCCAGTGTTTCACAAGCGCTGGCAGTGCTCTCGTCCCATCCGCAAATCTGTCAGGCAAGTCCCCACATCTGCTCTGCCCTGAAGAAGCGGCTAAACGGGTAAGAACGTTTTAGTGTGCTTAAAAAGTTCATTTGTATCACATCAACAACGTATAAGCATTTCTTACGCTTTCCATTGATTTAAAAAAAAAAAAACAACCCAACAAGATTTGCTTGCATCTGTCCAGTTTTATAATAAAATATCTCACAAAGCAGTCCCTTTTTTCCATTTAGGTACCCGGAGAAGATTAAAAGTGGCCTCCACCGTGCCCACTGCTTCGTGCCTGCAGGCATCGCCGCGGTGTTGGCGCAGCGACCACAGCTGGTCGCTCCTGCGGTGTCGGCGTTCTACCTGCGAGATCCGGTCGATCTGCAAGCCTGTCGCAGCTTCAAGACTTTTCCTCCACAAACAAGTGTCCTCACCTCAGTAAACACACACGTCATGCTTCCGTACATGTAAAAACCGGAACTGCCTTTGGCCACGTTGTAACCAGGTGCTGTTTCCATGCAGGTGACGTTCACGCGCTGCCTGTATGCACAGCTGCTGCAGCAGCAGTTCACCCCAGACCGCAGGAGCGGTTTCACGCTGCCTTCCCACTCCCATCCCCAGTACAGAGCCCATGAGCTTGGCATGAAGCTAGTGAGCTACCCGCCCTGTTACACGTTTGCCCAAGCCATGGGTGAGTGTGGTAACGCTGTGTTTGTGTGTCTGCTCCCCTCCCAGGCCCACGGCTTTGAGATCCTTTGCTCCAGGTGCAGACTGCCCTCCTCAGAGCCCGACGCTCCCATCAGCTGTAACCCTCAGTGGAAAAGCTTCCTGCGGAGTCTAAAGAGCAACGACTACTTCCGGGTTCGTCTCTCATTTCGAGTGTTGACGGCATGTGGAAGAGGAGCCGTTTACCCAACAAAAAGCACCACAGTTTCTGAGTCTCTGCTTGGCAAATGCAGGGTGAGCTGGAAGGTTCCGCCCGTTACAGAGAGCTGATGACATCTGCAGAACATTTCTTTCAGCGCTCTGTTGCCTCTGAATCAAGGTGAGGACTG
This sequence comes from Tetraodon nigroviridis, assembly GCA_000180735.1. NCBI lineage: Eukaryota > Metazoa > Chordata > Actinopteri > Tetraodontiformes > Tetraodontidae > Tetraodon > Tetraodon nigroviridis. The sequence continues at coordinate 363,927 of CAAE01015013.1, forward strand.
TGGCTGTGCGTGTGCGCGTGCACGAGCGGGCGCTGTTTGAGGTTGCGCTCTCTGATAATCCTGCTTGTGTGTTCTCAGGTCCTTGTCCCCAGGGGAGGAGATTCTCCAGTCGCTGCAGAGCTGCCTCCCACTGAACCTGGAGGAGCTGAGGAGACAGGAGCAACAGCTCCCCCGAGAGGACAGTGAGTGAACTTGACTCACCAAATTATACAGGATTGGACAGATTGCGTCCGAGCCCATCGTCAGCACTCTTGTGTCCAGTTCTTTTATAAACTTTTTTTTAATACTTTACCTGCTGAGAATACCCCGGTTATATCCTGTCATTCATTAAGCAGAAAGTTTTCTCTGCCCTTGGCCAGGTGAGAGCTGGCTGGAAATCACAGCGGAGGATTTGGATCACATGCTGCAGCAGCGGACTGGATGGAGAGCTGATGTTGGCTCCACCAAACAGAGCCAGCGGGTCGAGGGCACCGAGGAGAGGAAAGGAGAAACGGAGGAAGAGTGTGGCTACAGCCTCGTCGCAGTCAGCCAGGGGATGAAGAAGTTCCTCGATGCTGTGTCTTCGCACGAGGGTGCTGAGGTGCCGTGGTGAGACAGACAGACAGACGGATGGACAGATGGACGGAGACAGGGGCTGTGGTCCAGAAGTCTCTTCTTCATCGGCATGTTTTATTGCCCCGGTAGCAGCACTGCAGCTCAGCTGTCTCTGTTGCAGGGGCGGTTGGCGCCAGGCTTTCAGCTTGGACCCAGACTCCATGGCCGGTGCCGTGGACAGGCTGTTAGGTTTGCTCAGTCAGGAGATCATGACTGGAACAAACTCCAGCATTTTCTACCCCATCGCGCTGATCTAGTGTTTTTTACAGGAAACAAAGAGGAAGAATTGGATTCAGACGATCTGGACGATGATGCTAATGAGGACAGTGATGAGGAGCAGGAGGAGGGGACGTCCAGCGGGACAGAAACTTTGAATGGGCTCAGAAGATACATGGAGCGAATGGACGAGGAGCTGATGGGCACTAAAGTGGGACAGAGCTTCAACGGGGCGGTAAGCATGTTTAAGCTTGGGAACAGCTCCGTATCCTGGTGTCCTGAACCGCCCTCCTCCACGTATGTCTGCTCTGACTGATGTTACTGGTGCTGTTGGTCGTAAAGGTGCAGGGTCATCCATCCATCCATCCATCCATCCGTCGGCAGGGGGCTGATTTTTACCTTCTCTCTGCAGAATTCTAAACAGGCAGACTTGGACAACAGCCCCCCCACACAGGGAGGCTCAGGACAGTCGCAGGAGGAGCAGGTCCAGCCGCTGGACCTGGACCTGAATCTGGTCACCAACCTGCTGGAGTCCCTCAGCTGCCAGGCCGGACTGGCCGGACCAGCGTCCAACCTGCTGCAGAGTCTGGGCATCAAGCTTCCCGCCAACTCTGACCCGTCCTAACGGAGCGCTGCTGGGCCCTGAGACAAGCGGCGGCAGCAGCTTCTCTTCGGATCGGGAAGCTCATGTCCAGGTTTGGAGGAAGAAAAGCTGTTTTCATTCTTCAGAGCTCATGCAGACCGGCTTGACTCCAGCCTACAGGAAGATTCTAGCTCACCGGTTTGGTGCCGTATGTCTGGTAAAATAAATATTTTGCATACAGCTTTTCTTTTCTAATTATTTTAATGTGCAGAGGGAGCTAAAATAGAACACAGTGGCTGACAGCAAAGACTACAAATGTCAGCTCTGGTCATTTGTCCTCCTCCCTCCTCAAACCAACGTCATGGGTCAGAATCATTCAAGGACGACCTTCACAGAACTGGAGTTTAAAGTTTAACTGGCTGAAACGACCATGTTGGATCTGGACTTTCACCACTTCTCTAACCCGTCAGGACTTCTGATAACATCTAAGATCTTCTGGAACAACCTGAAAGCACCGACCCAGCAGCCGGTTCCCAGCCCAGCCCCGCTGGCCGCCTGGCAAACGCTAGCGGGCCATACTTCTCCCCAACGCCCGCCCCAGGGGGCAGTTTGCTTGACTGAGCTTGTGAAACGACCTTTGCTTAACCTTTGGAGCTCCGCTCTGGCCTTCGAGGTGGCTGCGCCTCACGTGATCTACGAGGCCGCCGAGGTGGGTGGACCTTCATGTTTTTGGTGTTCGTACCTCCAACTCTGCCATGTGACCTTCCAGAAGAGATTCCTCACTTCTTGCTGGAGTTGGTGCAGACTTTGGTGCTCCGGCCTCCTGCCACCGTGCACGGCACCAAAAAACTGAGCCTCTATCTCCCCCTGTAGCCAGTTATGGACGCGAGTCTCCTGGGAAACCTACAGGAGGCGGAAGAAGGGCCTGATGAGCTGCCTGGCTGAGTGGAGGAGGGCAGCAGCAACCGGTGAGATGCACAGAGCCGCCACGGCCACCGCGAGCTTCAGCGCCGTGCTCAGCAGCAGGAGAGCCAGCAGGTATCCCAGGAAGAGCAGACTGTGCCAGCTGCCCCCCCCCACCACCGTCCAGGGACCGTCCGGGTGCAGCAGCCACAGGGGGCCCAGCACGCAGCCCTGGGTGACCACCTGGGCGTAGTACAAGTCCAACACGGAGGCTCGGGAATCCAGAGGCTGGCGCTGCTCCGCCTCCAACACTTTGGCCAGAAAGGTGAGAGAGAGACTGTGGAGCAGCACAGCGAGAGGAGCATACATGTACTCCAGAGGGGGGATGCCGGTCACTTCCTGGGAGACTGCAGAGACAGGGAGGGGTCAGGAAGCTTCCCAGGAGATGCAGAAGCATCCCAAAGTTCCCCTTTTACCTGTGAGCACCAAAGACGTCCCACTCAAGATGGCAATCAGGACGGAGACGTGGACAGAGGGCAGCGACGGCACCTTCAGGCAGTAGCTCAATCCAACTGTGGCTGAAGGTAACAAAAGCTGCGTCTGAGGGGAGAGGCCAGAATCCAGGCTGCTGGCCTTGGCCCACGTGACCAGAACATCGTGGATGCCGAGACCGAGGGCAGGCACCAGCATCTTCTCACCCAGGGACCTGGAGAAAGGCCTCAGCCGCACCAGGCCCAACGCGTGGAGAAGGTTCAGGAAGAAGAGAGACGGCAAAACCTGGAAAAGATGCTGCTGCTATGAAGGGTCAGATTGGAAACCCCTCCCCCCTCCCAGCTCGCAGGTCTGGTGTCCGGGACAACCAGAACACTCGGTAAAGGGTGGAGGAGGCGGGTAATTACGCACCGACCTGGCCAAAGCTGAGAGCCACTGGGAAGGAGTAGTGGTACTGAGGGACGAAGATGCCAAAGACAAAGTTTCTCAGCTCCTCACACAGCGCGTAGGTCACCAGCACCAGCACGCCGAAGGTGGGCACCAGCAGGTTCAGGGTGTGGGAGAGCAGCCCTGCCTCCGCCCGTCTGAGCTGCACACAGGAAAGGGACGGTTCAGATCCCAGGTCAGCGGATGGAGCCAGTTCAAAAAAACCAGATTAACACGAAGAGAGTGAGGATTACCTTCTCCACCGAGGACATGCTGTCGTTCTGAGCAGAGTTTGCTGCATGGCTGTTGTCTGAAACAGCCCCAAGGAGGCAACAATCCCAGTTTACATAAGCAGACTGAAGAAGCCAAAAGAGCTGTGGTCAAGGGCAGAGGTGAGCTCCTGGGTCTCCACCCACCTTCCTCTGACTGAAACAAACACCTGATCTTAGCTGATAAACGAGGTTCTGTTGGCCTCTGAGGTTCCCGACGTTCTCTCTGCTGCAGGTATTAAGTCTGGAAGGCTGTCAAACCCAGTTTACCTGTAGATGCCGTCAGACAGCTGCCAGGACCTGACGTGAAGTTCTCGTCTGGGCTCCAGAACATAGTGTGTGTTTTAATAACACCCTCGAGGACACACGGGTCACGCACTGGTTAACCCACCACTAACCCGTGATTTCCTTCCAGCTGCTGCTCCGTCTACGGCCACATCAGCTGGACACCCACCGTTCCAGGGCTGCTCCACCACACTCTACACTTTCAGCCTTGTCTTTTTTTAAATTTAAGTTTGATGACAATTTGCTTTCCTTTCCAGTTTTAACTGGTCCCGTTTTGACCGACTGTGCTGCAAAATGTTCCCATGCTTAACAGGCTAATAGCATCTAGAAGACTTTAAATTCATTTTAAACACATGTTAACACTAGCTGGATACCCGATAACAGTATAAATGTAGAAATGATCATATCCGGGGAAAACTCCCAAGTGATGCAGAGACGTATGTGAAGAACCCACCGTCTGAGCCTTCTCCTCAGGCCTGATCTTCATCTCGGCCTGGCAGAGTCACAGTCATCCTCCCTGCTGCTGTAGCTCTGAGTGTGAAGTCCCGGACCAGCGACTGTGCTGACCGTCCTCACCAGGACTTTGGTCCTGCTCTGTTTGTGTTAGAGAAGCAATGGAGTCGGCCGTTATTCAAAGTAGAGCAGAGGTTTTGCATGCCCAGGGACTTTCTGGGCGCTCATGTGGGAGCTCCATCTGGAAAATCTGTAACCGTTTTAACCTCTTCACTGCCTGGACGTCTGTCATCGTGACAACTGTAGCTTCCCAATACTGTTGTTTCCCATCGAGCCAGACATACGTGACAGACAGACACAGATACGTGTGCGTACATGTCTACACTTTACAAATATACTGTATAAACATATGTTCAGCACTTTGTATTTTAAACAAAAACCACAGCAAAACGTTTGGGGTCTCCGAGCGTCGCCTAGTGGCTGTGGTGTGGTACTGCAGACGGTACTCTTGTATAGTTATTTTTGCCAATTAAATACAAATCTCAGGTTTGAACGATGATTTTACTGAATAGCTTCAGCTAACTGCTACAGGCGTGACTGTTTAATGATGAATTCAGAATAACGACGCCCTGAGACAAATACACACAAAGCTTGTCTCGTTTAGAAGGTCTGATTTAAACGAGGTAAAAACTGGTCAAGGTCCTGATGTCATTTTTCTTCAGTCGGCCTTGCAAGTGTAAAATGTTCTAAATTTGTCCTGTTAGAAAAAAAGGCGACCAACTTGTAGTTAATTTGGGTGAAGTAGGGCTCCTGTTCTGCTCTCTCCTCCATCAGCTGTCACAGCCAGCTACCATGTGACCCTTGAGAGCCCTTCACCACTGCTGAGTTTCCAAGACCACCAGCGACATTCGTCTGCCGTTGACGCAGGGCTCGCAGCTAGGATAGCGCATGTTTTGTGTGTTTCAGCCGTGCTTTGCGTTGGACAGCTGATGCATCTGTCACATTACGTAACTGAGATGGGCGTCGTGCTGTCCAGGTAAGAAGAGCTGGTCATACTTTTTTCAAGGTTTTGTCTTTCAGTCTCCCATTTCCTGCTGTGTGTGTGTGTGTGTGTGTGTGTGTGTGTGTGTGTGTGTGTGTGTGTGTGTGAGCAGAGTCAGTAACAGCGGAAGAGCGGCCTGCAGAGAGCCCGCTAACGCGTCTCAAACAGTGAGCAGCGTCTGTGACCGGGAGGCCAACAGCGCCGACAGCGACTGTTCGTCCGTCTCACCTGCAGGGAACAGAGGTAAAACACTCCTGTGTTCACACACGCTCACACACACACACAAGCTGGCATTTATTGGCGTGCTGCTCTTGTGTGAGACAGAGGAGCTGCTGGTCCCGGCCCTTCCAGAAGCGGCCTGCGTGGAGCGGGGTTACATCACCCCGCAGCAGGCCTACAACCTGCTGAACGCGGAGGAGGGCCAGCCAGCCCTCTTCGACCCCTACTACATCCTCATCCTGGACTGTCGCAGCGCCGAGAGGTGGGAGCAGCTTGGGAGGCCGCTCAGGCGCCGTGAAACCAGCCGGTTTCAACGGCGTGTGTGTGTGTGTGTGTGTGCGTGTGCGTGTCAGGTACAAGGAGAGCCATGTGGTGACGGCGCGCGCCGCTGTGACGGTCATCCACCCCGAGCTGGGCTGTCTGATCGGCTCCTTGGAGCTGCAGAAGTTCTCCATCATCCTGCTGTACGCAGAGGTGGGCTCCAGCCCAGGTCAGCAGACCGAACACACAACACCCGTCTGGTGCTCTTCTGCTCTCTGACCCTGTGTGTGTGTGTGTGTGTGTTTGCCAGTGGGCAGCGTGACGGCCAGGAAGGACTCCCCAGAGCTGCAGCGCTGCTTCTTCCAGCTGAGCGCCTTAGGGATGGACCCCGTCATCCTCCTGGGGGGATTCTCAGCCTTCCACGCCCTCTATCCTTTTCTCTGCACACCACGCATGGTCCTGCTGGAGCCCGAGCGCCACACTCTGACCATCTACCCCTCAGAGATCCTGGAGGGAGCTCTGTATCAGGGCTCTGTGGCCCAGGCCTCGGACTATCGCATCATCAAGAACCTACACATCACACATGTGGTCAACGCCACTGCCAACTGCCCCAACGCCTTCCCCAACACGCTATGCTACCTGAGGCTGCACCTGAGTGACGACTCCCAGCAGGACCTGGTGGAGGCCCTGCCGCTGGCGTCCAGCTTCATCAACAGGGCGCTGAGGGCCCAGCCCGCCGGACGCGTCCTGGTCCACTGTAGTCTGGGCCGGAGCCGCAGCTCCGCCCTGACGCTGGCCTTCCTGATGGAGCACCGGCACTGGTCGCTGCTTCACGCCCTGCGCTGGCTGAAGGAGCGGCGGGCGTGCACGGCCCCCAACATCAACTTCCTGCGCCAGCTGCTGACCTACGAGGAGCAGCTGTTCGGGAGCAGACTGAGCTCCCTGGAAGACATCCGTCGATGACCGGCGTCGGCGTCAGGAGGTCCAGCCGCTGAGACCTAGGCCTTGTTTTCTCCGGGGGACAGACTCACCTGTGGATCCCGTGTGGACCAGAAGCCCCGTGGCTGGAGGTGACGTTTAGGCTTCATAAATCTTTTGTATTGAACCGATCCCATCAGCTGATTTTATTTGATCTCTGGAGCCTCCTGAAGGTGAGCTTTGAAAGCCTGCAGCGCACGCACGCACACGAGCACTCTGCCCCGGTAAACATGCCACCGAGGTTCAGATGTGTCGACAAACTGACGCATCGCGCACACGCACACGCACGCAGGAGCAGGAATTTCCCCCCCCCCCCCCCTCCCCCCGCTTCTTCGCTGGGGGGCAGATTCTGTGGAATGCGGGCAACGTGATGAACAAAAGCGGCTTTTCCCAAAGATGAACGAGTTTAAAGTACCGCAGGTTAATTCTGGATGAGAGACCGAGGGGAGAAGTCATTAAAGTGCGCCTCAGACGTGGCATCTGGCTGTGGGGCTTTTTCTCGCGGTTCGCGCCGAAAGAGGCCGCTGCGGCTCCGTTCGACGGCTCCTCCCCACGTCCGGAGCCCCAGAGCCTGGACGCGTGTGTGAGGATCTGCACGTAGCATTCGAGCCGCGGCCCCGCAGCAGCACAGCGGCCGGAGCGCCGAGGAGGACGAGCAGCGGACGGATCTGCGCGCGGCGGACGGATCTGCGAGCAGCGCGACGCCGAGCGGAGATGCGCCCCCGGAGCCGCTGCCCCAGGTTAGCTAGCCCGGCCGGGAGCGGCTCCTCCGGGGACCAGCCCGGCTCGGGTGGGCTTTTCTGCGGCTGGGACAGGGAGAATCACGCGTCCCAACCGAGATGTGCACCATTAGTGGCTAAAACCCGAGTGTACTTTCGGGCTGAAAGGACGAGGAAGTAGGAAATAAAGGGAGTTAGCTCGTAAAGCTAAAGCAGCCGTTCGGGCTGCAGCAGAGTCGCCGCGAGCGAAATTAAAAAAACAACGATTCGACCCATTTTAAGTTTAAACTTTACGTCTGAAATCAGTCACGGCTTGTGCTCGTCTTTGAAAGCTAATGTGTGGAGACGCGTTTGTTATTTTATTAACCGGCCAGTTATGTGAACTTAGCGAGCCCAGCCGAACCGAGCCGAGCCGAACCGAACCGAAAGCTCCGGCGGACGACGTCCGGAGGCTTCTGGGGGTTTTCGAGCCGAATCTCGGCCGCGTCCGGCCCGACTGTGCAGCTCTGGCCGGAGATTTCCCGGCGGGGAGGGGCGAAGACGTGGCAGTCCGCATGCAGCCCGCCGGTGCTCGGAGCGGCCGGCCCGGCGGAGCTGCTCCCCTCCGGCCTGCTCCGGACGCCCGCACCGCTGGCAGGCTCCCGGACACGGCTCGGAGAGCAGCCCGGAGCTGGGGACTGAAATATTATAAACCTTCACTGCCACAAAATACCCTAAAAACCACCTGGGCCCTAACAAACCGCGTCCAACATACCAGGCGGGTTAAACCAGGCGGTTTAAAAGCCCTTTTTGCATTAGTATTATTCTAAAATAATGGTAATAAAAAGTGGGAATTTGGACTGTGATTCCTGCAAGCGAAGGCTGCTGCAGCGCTGAAGTCATTCGGGGTTCTGGATCGTTTTGGCTCTAAGGCAGAACCTGCCCCAGCCTGTTAGTGCGCGCTGGGAAGAAGCAGGTGAGATCTGAAAACACGTTTGTAACAAGGCAGCAGGGTGCAGGTGTGTCCGGGAGACGTCTCTTCCGGGTCGGCGCCTCATTCAGTCCTGAAGCATCGAAGGAGAAACTTCCTCCAGCGTCCTAGGAGCTCGTTACTATCCCCAGACAGAGACGCTCCTCCGGGTGCCAGCGCGGCTGCTAACGGCTCTCCGTCTGCCTCCAGGATGGCTGTGTGGTGTTGCTGTGTGCTGCTGCTGAGCGGCCTGCAGCCCCTCTCGGCCCACGCCGACTTCTTCACCTCCATAGGTAAAACCCGCAGGCGCTCCAGCCGGACCCTTACAACGCAGCGTGCACGTGGACTGGTTGTCATGGTGAACTTGTCCACGTCTGGTTTCTTTCATCCAGGCCAAATGGCAGACCTCCTGTACACAGAGAAGGACCTGGTCACCTCCCTGAAGGACTACATCAAAGCAGAGGAGAGCAAGCTGGAGCGTGTCAAACAGTGAGTTGGTCTGCGTGCACGCGGCCTCCACGTGCGTTCAGGGTTCCTTAGAGAGAGACGTGGTGCCGTTTGTCCTGTCTGCGATAGGTGGGCCGATAAGCTGGACTCGTTGTCCGCCGCAGCCACGCAGGACCCCGAGGGCTTCCTGGGACACCCCGTCAATGCTTTCAAACTGATGAAGAGGCTGAACACGGAGTGGGGGGACCTGGAGAGCCTGGTGCTCAGCGACACCACTGACGGTACCAGGACTTGTGGAGGACAGACCACCTCAGCCGCTCCACGGGGACTTTTAGGGGAATGGATTTCACTGCTTTTTGTCTCCTCTTGCAGGATTCATTTCCAACCTCACCATCCAGAGGCAGCATTTCCCGACGGACGAGGACCAGACAGGAGCCGCCAAAGCTCTTCTCCGCTTACAAGACACCTACAGGCTGGATGCCAACACCATCTCCACGGGAGACCTACCAGGTAAATCTGTGTACCCGCCACATTCAGAACCACAAAACCCAACGGCTTTGGTGTCGTAGTCGTGTGTCAGCGCTGGCGACTTCCGCTCCGTCTTTTTGCCTCGTTAGGAGTGAAACACAAGAGCCAAATGACGGTTGAGGACTGTTATGAGCTGGCCAAAATAGCCTACTCAGAGGCTGATTATTACCACACGGAGCTGTGGATGGCGCAGGCCCTGAAGCAGCTGGACCAGGGCGAAGCGTCCTCCTTGGACAAGGTGACCGTCCTGGATTACCTCAGCTACGCCATCTACCAGCAGGGGGCGCTGCAGCGAGCCCTGGAGCTGACCAAGAGGCTTCTGGAACTGGGTGAGCATCTGGGGCTTTCACTCAGCAGGAAGACTTCCGCTTCAGTCAGTCAAGTAGAATTTGTGAAAGCAGACGTCCCCGTCAGCACACTGGTTCCTCTCACAGGAAAGGTGCTGGGCCTGACTGGAGCTGTGCATATCCCCTTCATTAGTGTTCCGTTGCCCTGAGGTTGATACTGACCAGGTTTGTTTTTGTCGTTTCAATGGCTCCCACGCGCTCCCAGACCCAGAACATCAGCGCGCCAAAGGCAATCTGAAGTACTTTGAGTTCCAGTTGGAGAAGCAGAGAAAGGACGCAGAGGAGGAACCTCCCAAAGAGACGGAGAAGCGGGTGGAACCAGACACCACTGAGAAGAAGAAGAGGAAGAAGAAGCCGCAGAGCAAGGCCACCTTTCAGCTGATCCCAGAGAGGAAGAAGTACGAGATGCTGTGTCGTGGGGAAGGCATCAGACTGGTGAGGAAGGCCAAGAAGAAGGGGAGTCACCCGAGCCTGTTTCCACTCTCAGTCTGCTCTTTTCCGCTGTTCTTCCCGTCTGGATCAGACTCCCCGCAGGCAGAGCCGCCTCTTCTGCCGTTACTACGACAGCAAGCGCCACCCCAGGTACATCCTGTCACCTGTCAAGCAGCAGGATGAGTGGGATCGTCCCTACATCGTCCGCTACCTTGACATCATCTCCGACAAGGAAATCGAGCTAGTCAAACAGCTGGCAAAGCCCAGGGTGAGTCCGTCCGCGGCTCCTGCCCCAGGTTGGGCTGGTGTGGCTCAGTCAGGCAGCCTCAGCTGGCTCCTCACATCTGGGGGGTCGGGGGGTCCAGCTGTGAGGCTGGTTGATCAGACGCGCACGTGCGCACGTGTGCGTCAGCGCCTCGATAAAACGTGTCCCTGGCTTCACAGCTGCGCAGGGCCACCATTTCCAACCCCATCACAGGAGTTCTGGAGACAGCTTCATACCGGATCAGCAAGAGGTAAGAGCCAGCCAGGGGCCGGCAGGCGCTCCGCTCCAGCGCCGGGGGGTCCCACGCTGCGGACTCTGTTTCTGCTCAGGCAGAAGGGAGGGAGAGAGGAGCGACTGGCTGGTTTAACAGGCGCCTGGTTCCTACAAAGATGGAGATCCCTGGACGGGGCGGTTGACTCTGGGGCTTGGAGGCAGATTGGATTTTGGGGACTCTCAGGCTCTTTGAGTGACCAGATCTCTCTCTCTTCTCTCTCTCTCCTCCTCCTGTTGCTTTCTGCTTGTCCACTTCTGTGTGTTTTCCTGTTTTTCCCCTCTTTGTGCCTCCTTTTCACATCCTCCCTGTCCTTCTGCTGGGGAATCTGCCCTAGTTAAGGCGAGCCACGGTGCATGACCCTCAAACTGGGAAACTTACCACGGCCCAGTACAGAGTCTCCAAGAGGTAAGGGGTCACCAGTTACCACTGTGCCCTCCCCACCTTCTCCATCCTGCTCTGCATCCTTCTCTGCTCCGGCTGAACCATTCATCCTGAGGTGTGCTCACAAGCCGACCTCCAACCTGGGGAGCTGCTGCTGCATGTGGCTTCGTGCCCCCGTGTTGAGCTGTGTAGTCGTCTGCGGCAGTTTTATCCTTCTCGCTTTCATCCCAGCCTCACGGAGAAGTCCTTAAGAATCTGGTCATTAAAAACCAAGTCTGCTCGGTTGAAGCTCCACCAGGCAGGTCCCTGAGCTGGTTGGAGAGTCTGGATCTTGGGCCCCGCCGCTTGTCTGAAGCTGTTCCGCCTTCATTCTGTGCATGTGGCGCGAGCCTTCAGAGCCAGGTGTGCTCCAGGTTAGCCTCCTCTTCCTCTCAGCTGTGCTCTCGCTTCTGTATTCCAGTGCCTGGCTCACTGGCTATGAGCACCCAGTGATTGAAACCATCAACCAGAGGATTGAGGATCTCACAGGCCTGGAAGTGGACACAGCTGAGGAGCTGCAGGTGAGCACAGGTCCCCCGAGGGCGGCAGCAGAGCTGTTCTCCCCCCACCAAAGCCCCGGTTCAAGCAAAGATGGCGTCTGATCGCTTCTTCTTTACCTGTAGGTGGCAAACTATGGGGTCGGGGGTCAGTACGAGCCTCACTTTGACTTCGGAAGGGTGAGGCCTCGACCCAGAAGTGCAGTGGTGGTGTTAATAAGACAGAAAGCTGACAGTGAATTTCTCTCTCTCTCCCCCTTCCAACACACACACACACACACACACACACACACAGAAAGATGAACCAGACGCCTTCAAAGAGCTCGGCACTGGGAACCGCATAGCAACCTGGCTCTTCTACGTGAGTAGATTTCAGGTTCTGAAGAGCCACCACGTGAATCATTTATTCAGGTTTCAGCAAAGCAGCGTCGGATCAGCTGATCCGGTTGCATCTTCACGCCGTTTATATCAGCTTCACCGCGGCAGTAATCGTTTTAGGCAGGACTGATAGCCGCGCTCGTCCCGCCCAGCCTGATTTCACCTGTTAGCAGGGTCTTTGTCAGGCTTGCTGCTGAGCTCCTGGTTTGGATCAGGTAGGAAGAAGAGGACGCGTGAGGAGGTCCAGAGCCGAAGGTTGAAATAGAACTGATGAAGAGCAGCTCTAAAATGACACTGCTGTACTCAGGAAGTGCACTGGGGTGCGCGGCTGCCTGTGGTTCTGCTGGGTCCGGCCCAGCCTGGCGCCTCTGAGCTGCTCTGTCTGTCTTGTAGATGAGTGACGTGGCAGCAGGGGGCGCTACGGTCTTCCCAGACGTGGGTGCAGCCGTGTGGCCCCAAAAGGTGAGCGCCTGTGGCCTGTTCTGACGCGCAAGCGTGAGCTCCGCTAACGGGTGTTTCTCTGCTTCTTGTGGCCTTTCAGGGCTCCGCGGTGTTCTGGTACAACCTGTTTACCAGCGGGGAGGGAGACTACAGCACCCGCCACGCAGCCTGTCCGGTGTTGGTGGGCAACAAGTGGGGTGAGCTGCTGCTGCTGCACACCCAGCCCGGGTGGGCCCCGGCTCCTCTGCCCGGGATAACGCCGTCTGATTCTGTCCCCAGTATCCAACAAATGGATCCACGAACGAGGACAAGAGTGGCGACGACCTTGTGGCCTAGCTGAGGCTGAATGAGGCGAGCCCCCCCCCCCCGCGCCCTCTGGCTTCCTTGTGAACCACCGATGAACAGAAACACTGTTGCACGTCAGCGTCGGTGCCACGGACGCGCGTGGGTTCACGTCAACCCGGTTTTCAGACACTTTTGCCTTTTTCTTCTGCGTCTCCATAGTTCTGGGGCAGCCGCCAACCTGCTCAGCGAGGTTTCAGCAGACAGCACGATTTTAAAAAGTCCGACCATTTCAGTCCCTTTGAACTACATCTGCGCCTGCTTGAGTTTTTAACCGGAAGACTTTGCAACACCTCCCTGTAAGAGCGCTAACTCCATTAACGCTGCGGCGGTTTTGGACGGACAGTCACGCCTCAGATATGCAGCTAATTTAAATTGGTGCCGCCATAAATACTCCAGGAAGTTTGCGGACATTGTTCCCAGAAACGCTCCCGAGGCCGCTCTCAAACCGCCGGCCAACCGTGGAAACGAGGAAGAACAGCATTATTTATGTCTCACTCCCAGTTTTTTATTCTTGAGTGTAAACCGAAAGTGTTTTTCTATAATAAATCTATTTTATAGATCTGAGCGCGAGCTGTCAGCGCGTGTGTTGAGCGGGGGTGGGGGTCGGGCCCGTCACGTGACTCCTCCGTACTAAGGACGCCGGCGCGTGCTGATGTGGGACAACCAGGACCAGACGTCCGTGGGGTCAGGAGGACGAGGCCGAGCCAGAGGACAGCCGCCAGTCTCAGCGAAGCCGGGAGAACCTTGAGCAGCGAGGATGATGACGATGATGATGATGGAGAACGCGGTGCGCTACGATAACGGCTACGAGGACGAGTACATGATGCAGGAGGAGGAGTGGGACCGGGACATGTTGCTGGACCCGGCCTGGGAGCAGCAGCAGAGGAAGGCAAGTCTCAGCTTCGAACCCTCATCATCATCATCATCATCATCATCATCATCATCATCATCACGCGTCCTTTAAGGGGGGAGAATTACAGACGGAAACTTCTCGTAGTTACACTTTTTAGTTTCATTAATATTGTTCAGTCAGTTTAGTTGTGGAAAGTGGGAGGTTTTATTGCATTTTCATGACGCGGACATCCGGTTTTCAGAAGAAAGCGACAGACGGTCAAAATCTTTGATAAAAATGCTGAATAAGATGTAACGACGGGCTTGGTTCACACCACATTTGTAGAGATTGTAAAATTGTCAGTGCGACTGACTTTTTTTGCTCCCCAAACAACATAAGTTTGTGAACGGCAACGCCGTCGTTTAAGAGAACCGTTCAGGAAACCGGAACTGTGGTTTCTTTGCAGCGCAAAACAAATGTAACTTGACGCTGCCGCGGGTCCAGGACCGGGCGTGGGGGGCTCGCAGGGATGGTGGGTCGTGGGTACCCGCTAACAATAGCTCGGCCTCGCAGCAGCTCTCCAGACTGCTGCCTCTCCACTGATACGCGCGGAATGCGAGCTGTCAACAGATGCTTCCAACACACGGTGACGCTCTCGGGATTAGAACGGACGCTGCATCTAATTTTAACCCCCGGACCCAAAGGCATCATAGTGGGGTTAATCCGCTGTCCTTGCTTTGGAATTCTTTTGTTTATAGAAAGCATGCGGAATTACTCTCTTCCAGCACACCGGCTCAATATAGCCCCTGTCTCCATACTTGGTTTGGGGGCTTTACAAAGCTGGGTTATGAACTTAAACTGCACCGTCCACAACAGAACCACACCCGCAACCCCGTGTGGCCCCCAGAGGAATGCCAACATTTTGGTTGGCCCCCACAGTCCAGAAAGACCAGGTCCTGGGTCTGGCTCCTCTGATGTTCTGCTTTGTTGATGGCGGTTTGGAGTAGATGAGTTTGTTTCCAGGAACAGCTGCTCAGGGCGGTCCAGGCGGACTAATGATGGCTGCAGTCAGTAACACGGGCGTAGGGTTTCTTTCTGGCTCCGCAGGAGGTGATGAGGATACTTTGTCCCTGTTATATATACCTCCGGCTCTGCTTTGCATCCCCTCGCAGCTTTTGTTTATCCGTCAGGGGAACGTCCAGACGCCGATTTCCAGTAACACGCTCAGTCTCTCCTCTGTCTCCAGCCGTGATGTAATGCTCTGTTTCAGTCTTCTCGGGCGTGTTCGCTTCCCTGCCCTGGTGGGTCGGCGCGGATGACCCCGAACGACCCCGCTCGTTTACCAGCAGCGTCGATGAAGCCTTCGGAGCCCGTTTGTCTGACGGAGGCTGTTGATTCAGCCCTGGTGGGAAAGCAAGTGAAGCTGCTCCTCTAATCAATACGCTGCTCCTGGAGGCCAGAGAGGAGACCCAGCCGCAGCGCCGCGGCTCAGGCTCAGGCCACGCTTCGTCCCGACCGCCGTTGGTTCGGGGAGGACACGGCGACGAGGGGGGATTCGGAAAGTGAGCAGCAGGGTTCAGTTTTGGAAAACGTGCTGTTAAGCAAAGAGGGCAGCATTCACACGTTTACGTCAGTCGTTTTTTTGATTTGGCCCTATTTGCTTTTGAAATGAAAAGATTTCAATTTCCACTCCACGAGCGTGCTGGGATGCTGTTTTCCTTTTCCTTTTCTCGGTCAAAGCCTCCTTGAATCCGTTCTAGTCGGATGAGCCGACCGCCCGCCGCTCCAACCATCCGTGCTGGGGAAAAGGTGACGGAGCGACACCAGGACAGACGTTGCTCTGACATTTCCACTCGCTGACACCATGAATAGTTTTGACGTTTTCCTCGCAGGTCCGTTATCGTCAGGCTCAGCGGGGCGGTCTAATTTTAACACCTTATATCAGCTGGAATGTAGTCTGGGGTTTTATCCATGCGGCCCTCCTGACCTCCGATGGTAGCTGATAGGAGCCTCTGTAAAAATAGCACAAAGCAGCAGCAATTTTAAAGTTTGAGGTTGGACGCTGACAGGTCAAAGGTCAACGGTGATTTGTTAAACTCTTGTTGCGTCATCACCTGATGTGTTTGAACGTTAATCAGGTGTTTAGTTTTGCCATAAAAATGATGACATGGAAAGGATCTGGCCCTCACGCGCTGTGTGTGTGTGTGTGTGTGTGTGTGTGTGTGTGTGTGTGTGTGTGTGTGTGAGGGGGGTTCTCTTTGTGACGTTTCCTCAAACGTGTGAAACCTCTGTGGTCTCAGACCTTCACAGCCTGGTGTAACTCCCACCTGAGGAAGGCTGGGACTCAGATCGAAAACATCGAGGAGGATTTCAGGAACGGACTGAAGCTCATGCTGCTCCTGGAGGTGATCTCAGGTCGGAACCAAACTCTCCATCACCCCACACTTTCTTTCTCTTGAAGCCACTAACCTTTTCTTCTCTCTTTCAGGAGAGAGATTACCCAAACCAGACAGGGGCAAGATGCGTTTTCATAAAATTGCTAATGTCAACAAAGCTCTGGAGTTTATCTCCAGCAAGGGAGTGAAACTGGTTTCCATTGGAGCTGAAGGTACGAGAAACGCGCGCCGTGGTCGGGCGTGCGCGGCTGCACGGCTGTAATTCACGTTTTCCTTTCAGAGATTGTGGATGGAAATGTGAAAATGACTCTGGGAATGATCTGGACAATCATCCTGCGCTTCGCCATTCAGGACATCTCTGTAGAAGGTGAGCGCCGAGCTTCAGCGCCGCACAGAGAAGAGGCTTTCTCTGGCTGACGGTGTGTGTCTCCATAGAAACGTCGGCCAAGGAGGGGTTGCTCCTGTGGTGCCAGAGGAAGACCGCCCCGTACAGGAACGTCAACGTTCAGAACTTCCACGTCAGGTAATCGGGCTCATCAAAGGGTTTCCCCACGCCCGTAGCTCAGCCCGACCGTCTCCTCTCTGCATTCATGTAAAAGGGAGATAACCACCAGACCTGCTCATGTTTGTAATGCTGGAGGTGAACGTCAGCGGCTCTGTCCAGCTGGTCGGCTGCAACTGACCTGTTGTTCTTTCTGCCTGCCAAAGCTGGAAGGATGGCCTGGCCTTCTGCGCCCTGATTCACAGACACAGACCCGACCTGCTGGACTACTCTAAACTCAACAAGGTGTCCTGTGGAGTCCTCCTCACCGGGCTGCTGTGCTTCACTCTCTAAACACCAATGGATGATTCCCACAAATTAACACCCGCGTTACCCAAGTCAACAAACAGCCGCTGAGCTAGCTAAACATGAAAATATTTTTAAAAGTAGCAGGTTTTTTTTTTGTTATAATCCCAGTTAGTTTTGCTCCAGCAATCAGGAGGAGCCTGTTTGGTTACCACAGGAGTAAAACACCCAGTACTCTTTAAAATTGGCATATTTTTACACGTTAAATTTCCTCTTCGTGCCATCAAGTGTCAAGCTCGTGCACGGCCAGCTGGGGGCCTCGGTGAGCTGTGCTGCATATCTGGAGTGATCCAGCGAAAGAAGAAATGTGCACGTTTACCCTTCAGTAGTCACAGACACATGAGCCGCTTCCTCGCTGCTCGAGCTTCACCAGTTTTAGCCGGTTCTGTTCTGCTCGTCCTGCCTGGAGTCAGTTTTCCAGAGCATTTTGCAGCAGGCAGCTGTTGGGTTTGGCTCCAGGTGAATACGCTTGTTAAGCCTGCAGTTTTATGGCCAGTAAAGACACACACACACACACACACACACACACACAGACAGACAGACAGACACAGGGCTCGGAGCATCCTTCCATCAGAACGGGACGGTTCTCTGTCCCGCTCTGGATCTGGTAGCAGCTGGCTCTGTCATGTAACGCCAGCTTCAGGTGGCAGAGGGATGGAGAGAATAGCTGCAGCATGATAGCATGATCCCCCCCCTCACCCTCACCCCACACCCCCTGCGTCTGGCTGGCTCTCCGTTTGGTCGCCTTTAGGCTGCAGCTCTAATGCACCTGAACTCACAACAGTGGGAAGAAGCTAAGCTATCGTCCATGAAATTGTAGAAAAACGGGGTTTTGCCAGGTAAAGTCATTTCTGGGTCAAAAGAAAGTGTAAAATAGTGCATGTGCGGTAGGTGAGCAGCGAGTGTGCTCAGAGGTTGGTGTGGCGGCATTTTAAGTCCAGCATTACTCTGCAGTGAAACTGTTTCTTTATATAGGATGATCCTCTGGGCAACCTAAACCTGGCGTTTGACATAGCAGAAAAACACCTGGACATTCCCAAAATGCTGGATGCAGAAGGTAATTCAGGTTCCAGTTGAGTCTGTGGCGTACAGATACGGTGGGTCACCCCTTGTTGTTTTCTACAGATATCATTAACACCCCCAAACCCGACGAACGAGCCATCATGACCTACGTCTCCTGCTTTTACCACGCCTTCGCTGGAGCTGAGCAGGCCAGTGACCGAACTCTGGCTCATTTCCCTTCAGTGAGGTGAAGAACTTGATGATGATACTCAGCTACAAACACAAGTTTCTTCTTTTAGGCAGAGACGGCTGCCAACAGGATCTGTAAGGTGCTGGGCGTCAACCAGGAGAACGAGAAGATGATGGAGGAGTACGAGAGGCTTGCCAGTGAGGTAAAATACGTCCTCCTAGGCTAAAAAGCTCATTACTGCGATGAGATGATAAATCCTAGTCTGGGTTCACATGCTGTGATCCGGCCACGGAGGTCTCTCAGAGCTCTTCCTATTCCCTTGTTTTGTTCCGGTTCGACGCCGCAGCTGCTGGAGTGGATCCGCCGTACCACCCCCTGGCTGGAGAACCGAACCCCGGAGAAGACCATGGCAGAGATGCAGAGGAAGCTGGAGGACTTCAGGGATTACAGGCGCCAGCACAAGCCCCCCAAGGTGCAGGAGAAGTGTCAGCTGGAAATCAACTTCAACACCCTGCAGACCAAGTTACGCATCAGCAACCGGCCTGCTTTCATGCCCTCCGAGGGCAAGATGGTGTCGGTGAGCCCCAGCTTTATTATTCAGCCTGGCCGCGTGCTCTGCTCTTTACATTTTTAATGTGACAACTTTGTCTTTCATGCCCTGTAACTAGATGGGTCTTTGTTTATTCATCTGTTTTTAAATTCAGGACATCGCCAGTGCGTGGCAGGGCCTGGAGCAGGCCGAGAAAGGCTACGAGGAGTGGCTGCTCACCGAGATCCGCCGGCTGGAGAGGCTGGACCACCTGGCTGAGAAGTTTCGCCAGAAGGCAACAAATCATGAAAACTGGGCGAGCGGTCAGTCCCAGCTCTTATCTCTACCTGTTCCTGCATGCCTCAGTTTGAATAAAAGGAAATGAGCACAGCTGGACTAAAGAAACGAACAAAGAGGTGGCGAGCCCGTCTGATCGATGATCCAATCAGCCACTAATCACAGAGTGAACTGTTTTCCATTGGAATGAATTTCTTTGTCTCTTTCCATGCGTCACTTTCCAGGGAAGGAACCGTTCCTCGCCCAGAAGGACTATGAAACAGCCACGCTGACAGAAGTGCGAGCGTTGCTTCGGAAGCACGAGGCCTTCGAGAGCGACCTGGCAGCACATCAGGACAGAGTGGAGCAGATCGCTGCCATTGCACAGGAGCTCAAGTATGCACCGCTCACAGATATCAGCTCTCAGGGAGGATATTGGCTCTGCAAACACACCATGCTGGGGGCTGCGGCGTGTGTTTGCCCAGCTTTTCTAAATGTCCAGCAGCACCACAGATTAAAAGCACATTTAGTTGCATTTTGGGTGACAGAAAGGCTGAAAGGCAGATTCTGACTCGCGCTACAGGTGATAGAAACTCACCCGATCCCTGTCCTGAGGCGCGCTGACATTTTCAATCAGCACTCAGTGACCAACAGCTGTCCGTCGTTATCCGCCCGGACCCGCTCTCAGATTTAACTTGCGCTCAGTCGGAGGAGGCAACATTTCAGCTGGCAGAGAAGATGGCCGTGTTGCTGTCTACGGGGTGGGTGATGCTTCTTTCTTCAGAAACGTGCCTGTGAGTGTTCTTCCTTTGCTTCTCTTCGCTGACTCTGCTGCTCTCTGACAGTCGGCTGCTCCTCACCTTGCTGCTGTGCTGGGATGTCTTCTGCTATCCTGCTAAAGCAGGTGAGCGCCCAGCCTCACTGATATCACAGAATATAACCCGAAAGGGAACTTTGAGAGGTTTTAGCACAAGTCTTCTCTGATTTCAGGCTGGAAGCCACAGGAGTCTAACATGGGCGACACCTCTAAAGGACCGTCTTCTTCCCCTCTG
This sequence comes from Tetraodon nigroviridis, assembly GCA_000180735.1. Classification (NCBI taxonomy): domain Eukaryota; kingdom Metazoa; phylum Chordata; class Actinopteri; order Tetraodontiformes; family Tetraodontidae; genus Tetraodon; species Tetraodon nigroviridis. The sequence continues at coordinate 383,814 of CAAE01015013.1, forward strand.
CTTTCACCGTGGTTCCCTCTGCTGCCCCCTGATCCGTATCATCCTGCCCTTTCGTTGCTTCGTGATCCAGAGCCGATAGGATTCTTGTCAAATAGTGGAGCCAGTATGGATAATCCATCCTCGTGGAATCCAGTTTTCAGTTACGATCTTGTCGGAAAACCTGTGACTCCGTATTCCATATGGGAGACCTCCCAGCACCACGATATCAGCGCTCTGCCGCCTCCACCCTCGTATGTGGCAGGTGAATTTGAGGCCTACGTGGGGGATGTGGAGCATGGGAATTCAGAAACGGAAGCTGAGCAGCTAGGGTTTGGTTTCTTGGGTCCATATCCAGAACCAGCCTTCCAAGCTGGAGAGTTGAGCGAGTATGAATTCATTTTGGAGCATGGAAATGAAGAAAGGGAAACAGAAGGGGACGGGTTCGTGCCTCATTACTCCTTTCCTTCACAAGGATTTTGGGAGTTCCCAGCTGTTTTCCCCTCTGTTGGTCCCAGACATCCATCTTTTCAAAGACTTGAACCAAGCATAAATCACCCCGTTTTGCCTGGTCCGATCCCCGGAGTGTTCTCTCACTTCCACTCCAAATACCAAACCGGTGAGGACTTTTGGGACGAGGGCGGTTATGGCCGATTCCACTACCCAGAGGTTGAACACCAAACCGTTTACTCCGAGAACTAAAGCCTCCCAGCGACGCTGTGACGCGTTTGTGTGGCTTCTGAAACTAATAAAATGATCTCCAGGATTTCCAGCTCTGGATCACTGACTGTGATTTTTTTTTTGTTTGTTTTCGGTTTGTTCAGGACAAAAGCTGGACAACATTTTGCATTAACAGACACAAACGTCACAGGTCACAGATTAGCCGTTAGATTAATTTACACCTTTCTAAAACATTTCTTTTGACAGATCAGGAATGCCAGTACTAAAATATCTTTGCACTGAAAGCCTTGAAGTTGTGTTTATTATGCAGCTCAGTAAAGCTACATATTGAGTTGTATAATGTCATGTTGTGTTTGTCAAGGACCTATCCGTCTTTCAGTTTGCTACAGTAATGATTCTCCCCCCAGTGAGCTGGATTATCACGATGTGGCTGCTGTGAACCAACGCTGTCAGAGCATCTGTGACTTGTGGGACAAGCTGGGAACCTTGACCCAGAAAAGGAGAGAAGCTCTGGAGGTGAGGAGACAACCAGGGCTGGGGTGAGGCTGGAGTGGTTAACGTATTCATAGACCGTGTCGTCTTCATGTTTCTGTACGTTATTCCATTGGGGCGTTATTGTACCTCCTCCTGATGTTGCATCTAAGGGCACTTGATTAAATTGTCAGTCAGCATTTTTAGATGTCTGTCATTGAGATCTGAACAGTGCAGACAAAGCGGAAAAATATTTGGATCCCCTCTAAATTACCTGACCCTGCCAGGACAGTGAGTTGGGATGGTGAAGGAGGGGATAAGGTGAAATGGGTGTAAAACTCCAGCCAGTGAAAATGACTGGCTGGAAGCCCACTTAGCCACTTCCTCTGATCCATGTTGCTCATTCCAGACGAGCACACGTTTCAGGGGCTGGGAGAAAGGCCAAGCAGCGTGTCTGAACGACAGGGACAGGGCAGGCCTGTTTCCTGTCGGCCATCCCCTCCACATCATCCCATACTGGCACCAGGACAAGTGAAGATGGTGAAATGTTAGGATGAGTTTAAAACGGGATTCTGGAGGAGGTCTGGCCCTAAAATTACCTCGCTGATATGTGATGCATGTAAACCCTTCCAGAGGACGGAAAAACTCCTGGAGACCATTGATCAGTTGTTCTTGGAGTTTGCCAAGAGATGTGCTCCTTTCAACAACTGGATGGAGGGAGCTATGGAGGACCTGCAGGACATGTTCATCGTGCACACGGTTGAAGAGGTCCAGGTAGGTTCACACTTGGCTCCAGTGCAGCTGGAAGGCCAAAAAGCAGCATTACAATAATACAAGCGCACCACCTTTTGTATTCCAGAGCCTGATTGCAGCTCACGAGCAGTTCAAGGCGACGCTACCTGAAGCAGATTCAGAGAGACAGGCCATTCTGGGGATCCACAACGAGGTGCAGAAGATTTCCCAGAGCTACGGCATCAAGGCCAAGATCGTCAACCCCTACAGCATCATTACCGTCGAGGAGCTTCTCAACAAGTGGGAAAAGGTAGCTTTAACGCTCACACGCAGCCGACGACGGTCACATGAATGCACCAGCCAAAAGACGAGAATCAAGGCTGGCCCATGTCCTCCAGGTGAAGAAGCTTGTTCCTCAGAGAGATGGTGCCCTCCAGGAGGAGATGGCGCGCCAGCATGCCCATGAAAGGCTGAGACGCCAGTTTGCTGCTCAGGCTAATCTCATTGGACCCTGGATACAAGCCAGGATGGAGGTAGAGAACGGCGCCGACAGAAAGATGACCTGAGTGAATCCATGCAAGACGAGCAAACTCGGATCTGGTTTGCTTTACAAAAGAGCTTTGGCCAGAGTGTCTTTATTGTCGCTGGATGATACCGAAAATTATTACAATGAATTTTTTTTTCTTGATTGGCATTTTGTATGTAATTTAATTTGAATCCAAATGACATCCAGGACCGAAGACAGTTTCCCAGTGGTGTGATCTTTCTGCGTGTGTTACTCTGGTAGGAAATTGGCCGATGCTCCTTTGAGATCGGAGGCACCCTGGAGGATCAGATGACCCAGCTGAAGCAGTTTGAGCACGTCATCGTAGCTTACAAGCCCAACATCGACAAGCTAGAGGGAGACCATCAGCTGATTCAGGAGTCCCTGGTCTTTGACAACAAACACACCAACTACACCATGGAGGTCCGCTTCCGAGTTTCCATCCAGCTGAACGTTTGACATGGAGTCCTGAAGATGTCCACGCTCCTCATGCTCACATGTCTGCTCTGTCTCCACACTGGCAGCATATCCGTGTGGGATGGGAGCTGCTTCTCACCACCATCGCTCGTACCATCAACGAGATTGAGACCCAGATCCTGACCCGCGATGCCAAAGGCATCAGTCAGCAGCAGATGAATGAATTCAGGTCGTCCTTCAACCACTTTGACAGGGTACAGCCTGATTTCTTTTACCTTATGGTAGCCTCGTGTTCAGAAGTTCAGCCCCTCCCAACTCTAAGCCTCTCTTCTACACTGTCTCCTGTCCTCTCCTTTGCCTCCGACTGTAGAAGAAGACTGGAGACATGGACACGGATGACTTCCGAGCCTGCCTCATCTCTATGGGTTACGACATGGTCTGATAACCGATCATGACAAGTATCAGACATCTGCAAACTGGAAAAGTATGTGTAGGATGTGGGACTTGATTCTTCTTCGCCTTTTTCTCAGGGGGAGGTAGAGTTTGCCCGGATAATGATGCTGGTGGATCCAAATGCTACGGGAATCGTCTCT
>CAAE01015013.1:388060-494554 GCA_000180735.1 Tetraodon nigroviridis
TTCCAGTCTTTCATTGACTTTATGACCAGAGAGACTGCTGACACCGACACCGCCGAGCAGGTTGTGGCATCTTTCCGGATCCTGGCAGCTGACAAGGTATGTGAGGGTGTGTCTTACTGTGGCTTAGTGGCATATGAACAGATATTATTAGCAGAGGCTAATCTACTTTATTCCAGTCATTATTGTGCGGTGGCATGCTGATTTATGAACTATAACTTTGCTCCTGTGCTTAAAATGGCAATGAGAGCTTGTCGGTTCTCTTCCCACCACCACAGCCCTACATACTGGTGGAGGAGCTGAGGAGAGAACTCCCCCCAGAACAAGCCGAGTACTGCATCATGAGGATGCCTGCCTACAGTGGCCCCGGAGCACTGCCGGGGGCGCTGGACTACACCGCCTTCTCCACCGCCCTCTACGGAGAGAGCGATCTCTAACCCACCATGGAGCCAACTCGACCTGTCCAATGAAATACTACACTTTGTTGATTGGTTCTCCTAAAAACATTGATGTTAGATTTTTGGATGAAAGCTGGGCCATAGCACAAATTTCAGTGTGAGAATTATTATCACACATTTTTATTTAATTCAAAAAGTAGGATTCTGATTTGAAGATAAAACTTTTTTTGGATGCAAATGCCTTAAAATTGGTCGTATAATCTCCATGGAAGTGTCTTCGCTGTCCTGAGTAAATAATTGAAAAACAAATCAAATTTTATGAGCACAAACATGAGGAATAAACTGCGCAATTAAAAAAACAATAAATGATGTTTTGGCCAATTGTGTCCCTAATGAAAGCACCAAAAAATTAAACTGGCAAATTTTATCATCGTTTAGTTGAGGTATTGGCAGATAAATTGTCCTTTGTTGCTAATTTAAAATTCCCATTAGGACCCGCGCCAATAAAGTGCAGAAAAATGGTTAAGAATTTAACCAAAATAAGGTGGTTTTACATTTTGCTAATTTAAAATCTGGTGCTATTTGAATCTCATTAAAAAAAAACCCCAATGACAGTATTATATTTTGTGCCTTTATTTTAAAAATGATATGGCCATTTTTATGCTTAGCTCATTTCCAACTATCTGAAAGACACACACTTATAATAATAAAGATTTTTTTTCATGGTCTGTGCTTTAAATGTTTAAAAAGTTTAACATTTTCTCTCTTTTGACCTGTGAAAATCATGGCTCAGTTCACAAATTCACTGCATTAAACTTTGTACTTGAGGCTATTCATTCACCTTATGGAATAAAATATTTGACTAATTCCTTAATGCGTCAGTCTGTTTATTGAACCCTGTGATCAGTACTTCTTAAGAAACCTCGTTTAATTATATTTTGAGTGGAACGTCTTCAAATTTGCACAGAAAGTGAAAGACTGATCAGCATTATTTACCCTCCTGAGACCTCAAACCCAAGTCCTCAAGAAGACTTTTGAGGTTTCAGCGAGTTAAAATAGTTTACATTTATATTTAGACTATAACCTATGCGCAGTTTAGTTGGCCAACAACAACTATAAAGTTAAAAAAGGTAAAAACTATAGAACTGAATGTTTTCCATTCATCAACTCATTTTTTCTCGCGTTTTACGTTCAGTTTACTGGGGCGGTCTCAGACATAGACCCCGCCCACACGCCCGGGCCATAGCCACGCCCCTCCACGCCGCTCTTAGCGCGCTACCTGCGACGCGACTTCATCTTCTGGAATCGGCGTCGTTTGCTGCGAGTAATGTCTGACTTTGGAGAAGGTGACGAGGAATTTCAGTTTCTACGGACGGTGAGTCAGACATTTTCAAATAAACTTCGGCTTTAAAGTTAAATGCTAATGTAGCCAAGCAGGTAAGTTCACTTAGCTAACTAGCAAACAACTAATTAGCAAACGCACTTGGCTAGCAAACGCACTTAACTAGGTAGTCAGATGAAAAGAGCTTCTTTTCAAACAGTTTAGTTATAAGAAAATATTACTGCATAGTCAGTTTAGTTTGTCAGCTCCACTTTGCTGAGTTACCATCAAGTCAGTGTGGTATATTAAAAAAATAATGGATTCTATTACTTTAATTCATTTGTTATTTATCTAGCTACCTAGCTATCTACGTTATTTACGCACACCTCAGGGCTTGTCTAGGCCCATTTAAAAATGTTTGAAATGTTATCAAAAGTTGTCAAAATAGACTTTTTAAAAAATGAATACACATTTTTGAATACACATTATCTACAATTGGTTAGCAACTTTTGATCAGATGTCTGTGTAGGTTGTTTTGGTCAGATGCCATAGCCTAGCATCCACGTCATTAATATGCAGTGATTTTGTACTGTAGGTTTAACATTTTCCTTTACATTTTCCATCATTACTCCAAGATGCTTCACGCTATCTTAGAGTCTGTTATCACTGCCTACTGATAAGTTCATGACACTGGGAGAGTGTGTGTTGATGGAAGACAAATACACACACTTCACTTGTATAGTTGGTGAGCAAAAAGCACACACAAGGACAAAGACGAATCGTCCTGTGAGAAAGTCTGGACTTGCATTTTTTAGAATTCTCAATGTTTGTCACCTAATTGTATGGGTTTAGACCAAATGTAGAAACAAGAGGAGCCTGAAGGTCATCCATCCAGCCTTGAATGCTACCCGGTGTCCCAGAGTTGGGCGTCTGTGCGTTGGACCGATTACAGAATGCCTCTGATATGATAAGTGGGATGTCGGGTGAATCTTGGGTCAGTCGGTGCCGTATCTTCCATAAATGGTGGTGTGAAGCTGGGGTACAATAGGTGTGGCTGTCCCTGCTGTCATCTCTTTGGCCTTAAATAGATGCAAAATGCAACTTCTTTTATGACAGAGAATTAAGATATGCGTTAAGTCTAAAAGACTCGTTGGATGAATGGTAATTTTTCTTTCCCAGGGGGATGAAGTGGTTCTGCAGAGCATCTTCACTTTGCGTGGAGAACACGTGAAGATTTGTCTCGCTGCAGAGGGATTTGGCACCAGGCTCTGCAGACTGGAGCCCATTTTTAACTGCAAGGTACCAGGCTTGTAAAACATATTTGCACATATAGAAAAAGTTCAAGTCTCGTTTTTTTAAATTAAAAAACTAAATCTGTAAATGGAAGAATTTGGACAAAAGTTGAAACTGGAATCTTGACATAACTAAGATAGAATTTTTCAGGTTCCCTAATGTAAAACTCATTTAAAACAGACAGATGGAAGATGGAAACCAGGCTGTATGCCATTAAAAGGATCTTATTATTGATATTATTGTTGGAAAGAAGATGAACGTTCCTGTTTCATGGTGGATGATTGGCATTATCTTAACGTTTTCCTGCTGGTGGTCAGACCCATTCTTGTTCCGTTGAAGGAAAACCAGAAATGTTCATTAGCAAGCGAGTTAATTATTCATCTACTTCATTTTTTGTGTGCCAAAGTATATCTACAGAAGCTCTCATTAGCAGTGCTTGTCTCCAAGGTTGTTAATTGTCGGATGGATATGCAGCTACATAAATAACACGTTTATTGTTTCTTTCTCACAGAATGTTCCGCCTGACGTGTCTGTGTGTGGCTTCGTCCTGGCTCACTGCCTCTCTGTCAGAGCTCTGCAGGAGATGCTGACACACACTGAGCACTTGGCTGCAGAGGTGAGACTTTGTTTTCCACCCAAATAACCAAAAAAGCACACGCCATTTATTCTGCTCAGTTCTCGTCCTGATCCTTCATTTGCAGCTAGCAGCTGGAGGAGGCCATCGCACGCTTCTGTATGGCCAGGCCGTGTTGTTCCTGCACTCGTACAGCAGCATGGTCAGTGCTGACACAGAACCAAGCCGATGCCTTTATTTGTCCGATTGTTTTAAACAACGTCTGTCCATCTCCAGTACCTCAGCTGCTTGTCATCATCTCAGTCCGCCACTGACAAGCTGGCGTTTGATGTGGGTTTGCAGGAAGATAAAGAAGGTATTATAGTGGATGATCACTTCTCTGCTGTTGTGGCGGTGACACGAATATATATCTGGGAAGAGAATTACCTTTAAATGATAAAAGAAGGCCGAAATGTCGCCCGAGAAGCGAGAAAACGGCACTGTATGTTTTCTGTTTGTGGCTTAGGTGAGACGTGCTGGTGGATTGTCCACCCGTCCTCCAGGCAGAGGTCAGAGGGTGAGAAAGTGCGTGTTGGCGATGACCTCATACTGGTTAGCATGTCCTCAGAGAGATATCTGGTGAGTCAGTAAAGAATCTGCTCCTCCCTCACAGTGAAAGAGCGTAGTTAATTTTGATGGAAAACCCAAAGCTTGTGCTAATCACTGAAGAGTTTGTTTGGCTCTGTTTCATCTCAGCATCTGTCTGTCGGCTCTGGATCCGACAGCAGCAGCAGCCTGAGCGACAGCCTGAGTGTGAGTGCATCCTTCCAGCCGACGCTCTGGAGCGTCGCTCCCATCTACTCTGGAGGTGGTGTTGCCCAAGGCAGGTTTGACAGCTGGTAGCCAAGACATGCAATATAGTGTTGAAGGTGGAAGTGGTGGTGGTGAAAGTTGGAGCTTTTTAGAGGTGAAATAAATCATTCTTTTTCATGGAAGTTACATCTCCATATGGACTTGTTCCAGGATACCTGAAGGGCGGCGACACATTTCGGCTGCACCACAGCCACAGTGATGCGTGTTTGACCATCGCGTCTGCAGACCAGGGAGAGGAGCCGCAGAAGTGAGTTAAACACACCAGTTTCCATCGCTTCTGGAGGGTCCTCTCATCACGTTGTTGTTTGTCTTTAGGGTCATGCACTATGAGAGCGGGGCAGTCTCCAGCCATGCTCGCTCCCTCTGGAGGTTAGAGATTCTTCATGTGGTGTAAGTATTTTTCCCCTTTAACAGAATGATTCAGTAAGTAAAATGTCATTAAAAGTGTTTGGAACCGTAAAAAAACTCAGAATACTTCTGATATTCCTCAGATGGAGCGGTAGTCACACATGCTGGGGACAGCCTTTCCGACTGTGTCACATGACCACTGGGAGGTACATGGGCCTCACGGAGGAGAGAGGTCTCCATCTGGTTGAGCGGGACAAAGCTGACGTCAGGATGAGCTCCTTCTGCTTCCGATCGTCAAAGGTAAGACTCTTCAGAGAAGAGCATGGAGCTTTCATAAGGATGCTCCTGTGCCTGGAGACTAAAAGGTTCCTCATGCTGCATGGTTCACCAGGAGAAACTTGATCCTGGTACCAGGACTAATGCTGACGGCATGGGGAGCCCAGAGATCAAGTATGGAGACTCTGTCTGCTACGTTCAGCACGTGGACTCTGGACTCTGGCTCACGTATCGGCCTGTAGATGCCAAGTCGTCACGCCTCCGCTCAACTCAACGGAAGGTATTCCTTCAAGATGAAGGAAATACTTGCCTATTAAGCATTGATTCTAATGAAAGTGAACACAAATATTTGTCAGCAGGCTATTTTGCACAGCGAGGGCCATATGGACGACGGGCTGAGGCTGTCTCGCTGTCAGAGGGAGGAGTCTCACACCGCCAGACTCATCCGCAGCGCTTCTTTTCTCTTTACTAACTTTATCAGGTGCTTTTTATTCAAAGAGTAAATTGTAAATATCTCCTCTGTCTACAACAGCAACAACACCTTTTTTCTTTACAGCACCAACAGGTGCTCTTTATCCCTTGCAGTACCTTCTTTCTTTATTCCTCTCCTAGAAAACAGGACAGTTGTAGTCAGCATGGAAATCAGGTGTCTGTCTGTTCACCGGGGGAAATGATGAAACGTAGTCTGCAGGACCTCATTAGTTATTTCTACCCTACACCGGAGACAGTAGAGCATGAAGCTAAATGCCACAACATGGTGGTGCTAAAGAATCGACAGAACATGTTTCAGGAAGAGGTGAGCCTTCGTATGAATCACTGTGAAACATTTGTCACGGGTTCTAAATGACTCTTTGTTTCAGGGTGTGATAGATCTGGTTCTGGTTTGCATTGATCATTTGCACCAACACATTGGTACCTCTCAGTGTGCCGAAGCTGCTCAGGAGGACTCGGAGGAGGAGTGGGAGAGCTGCCTCGACGGCTTTTACAAGCTACTCGGTGAGATCAGCTGTGTTACTGCACACAAGTGACCTAAAGCTGGCAGCTCAACACAAGAAGCTGTCCATTTTCCTTCTTGCTTTCTGCTCAATCCATTGTCTTCAGACAGCCATTAGCAATGGTGAATAAACCCTCATGAGTTTCTTGGTTTTTATCCCCTCAGCCGCGCTGCTCCGGGGGAACCGTGCAAACTGTGCACGTTTCTCCGCTTCTATAGACTGGCTGATTAGCAAGCTAGACTGGCTGGAGGCTGCAACTGGTTGGTTGAAGTAGTCTCTGCTATTTCAAATGTTGCTAAAGGCTTTCGTCATTGGCTGTGTTAGGTTATTTCTGTTAGTCGTTATCAGATACATAGACAGTAGATGCTAAATGCTGACGAGCAGGTTATTGTCATCCACAGGAGTTCTGGAGGTTCTGCAGTGTGTTCTACTGGAAAGTCCTGAAGCTCTCAATGTCGTCAAAGAAAACCACATTCACTCTGTTATCTCCTTCCTAGACAAGCATGGACTCAACCACAAGGTGGGGATGTTGCATATTAATGCTAAATTTAGTAGCTGAAATCCAGAATCCAGTTTTTTTTTCTGGAAACTAACCATCCTAGTTCTCATTCTGATGATTTTTAGCAACAATGGCTCTGGCTGTTTTCTAATTTTCTGAGCAGTTGCATTGCTTGAGAAGGACTGAAGGCTTGCCTTTCAGGTGCTGGAGGTGCTGTGCGCTCTGTGTGTGTGCCATGGAGTGGCTGTGCGCTACAATCAGAACCTCATCTGTGATAAACTGTTGCCAGAACGGGACCTGCTGCTCCAAACGCGGCTGGTGAACCGAGTGACCAGGTGCACTTTCAGTGTGTTTCTGAAGTTCTCTCCCGAGTCCTGTTTGACTCAAATTGGTTCTTCACTTTGGTTTGATTTCACAGCAAGTGCATCTGCTATTCTGAAGTATGTCTGAAAATGTCTGTTCTGACCTATTATTATTTAGCCAAGTGCTGTTTACCACGTGTCACTACAGCCCGTTATTGGGTTTTATTTTGTTACCATATTTGTGTCATTGACTAAGGAGATACTTCAGATTTCTGCACATATTTCTGATCTTTGCTTAAACTGAACTGCTCCCACTTCATAAATATTGTAGTGCAGCATTTAAAGCTTCCTCATAGTGAGGTGGCCTTGCTGAGATAGAATTATACGCTTTATTCCACTGTGCCTTTTTGATTAATGTGCCTGCCCATTTTTGCCTATAATGAAACCAGATGTATTCTTTACAGAACTTGTGGAGTATTATTTTCAACCATAAGCTGATGCTGTTCATTGTTTATGGTCTGTCTTGGGAGCTGTTATGCTTACTGATGCCTGTGTTTCCACTGGTTCTCTGGGTGTTACCACAGCATGAGGCCCAACATCTTCTTGGCTTTCAGTGAAGATTCAGCCCAGCATCGAAGATGGTACTACGAAGTGGTTGTGGATCACCTGGACTCCTTCCTCACGTCTGAGCCAACACATCTGCGTGTGGGCTGGGCCTGCACCGAAGGTTACCGCCCCAGACTCTCCGGAGGTGAGGGCTGGGGGGGCAACGGAGTTGGAGATGATCTGTGCTCCTACGGCTTTGATGGCCTTCACCTCTGGGCAGGTACAGTTGATGTCAGAAACTCATTCTGGGGAGAGCAGAGAGATGACGTGCTCTGAAATCTGCTCCAAAGTTGATGACTTCTGAATGCGTGTGCTGGATTTTAGGTGGCGTGGGCCGTAGCGTGAGCTCTCCCTTCTCTCATTCGCTTAAAGATGGTGATGTGGTCAGCTGTTGTCTTGACCTCAGCGCTCCCTGCATCTCCTTCCGAGTTAACGGTCTGCCCGTGCAGGGCATGTTGGAGAACTTTGTTGCTGAAGGTCTTCTCTACCCTGTTGTCAGTTTCTCTGCTGGTGTTAGGTGAGTTGATTTTCTTTATTTTTATTTTAATGAAACACATTTTTGCACATGCGACGCTTTCCCTGTTTTGCCTCCAGTCACCCTAGTTCTTCATTGTTTGTCTTTTTTGGAAATCAGAATACGTTTTCTCTTCGGGGGACAGCATGGAGAGTTTCGCTACTTACCCCCACCAGGTTTCACTGCGTGCTCTGATGCTCTGCTGCCAAAAGTCAAGCTGAAAGTAGAACCCTGTCAAAAGTACATTTTAAACCGTGAAGAAGGAAAACATGATCTTATTGGCCCCTGGATTCCCACCGCTCCGGTGGTCTTCATTCCTGCACCAGTAGACATCAGCAAGGTAACCGGAATGATGTCGAGTTCCCTTGAACATGTATACAATTAAAAATTCTTTTTAATTGTATGTGTGCACTAATTTATATTTAAATACTAATCATTTATATCCACTTTTCAGTTCAGCTCTTTGTGTTGAAGTAGGACAGGGTATAGTTAACTTCTAAACCTTTTTTCTTTGTAGGTGTCCTTGCCGCCACAGCTTGAAGATATCCAGGAGAAACTGGCTGAAAATATCCACGAACTCTGGGCAATGGATAAGATTGACCTGGGATGGACGTATGGACCCGTAGGAAGAGACTTCTATTTTACTGAACAGTTTGTGCCAAAATAATGAGCGCCCCCTCCACAAATTATGGGATAAGTTGTTTTACGTCTAATACGTCTAATCTGTTTGGTCCAGTCGCCCGGCTTCCTAACGACCCCAGAACATTCAGTCTGATTAAAGAAGCAGTGTTGCTGGAGGAGCAGGGCACTGAGACACCTAACTTCTATAGGGATCAAAGGTTTTGTCCGTTTTAAAAGGGGAACCTTCTCATTTTGGCCTGAACCGTAGATGCAGATCTGATTGGTTTGGAATGCTTGCAGGTTTAAATATTCACTTAACTTCAACTAGGTGAGAGATGAGGCGAAGAAGAACGATCCCAGCCTGGCGGAGTTCTCCAAGTTGTCAGAACATGAGAGGAACCAGAACCTTCACGTAGCCCAGGATACCCTCCGGTCAGCTCCTCGATCATGGAGACGGCTTTAATGCTGCTAAATGTTTTGATGCTTTCATTATTTAGATACACAGACGCCTGTGTTGAACGAACCAACCGGTAGTTCTTTTCAATTCTAAAGTTTGTCCGATGTTTCCATAAAAACAAATCTTTCTCGTCTGATTTTGTACCCTGAAGAACTCTTCTGGCCTTTGGTTTCTGCATTGGATTTAACGAAGGTCACTCCAACGACCGAGTCAGAAACAAACGACTGGCTGCCAAGTATGCACCTGTTCCTGTACCATGTTAACTCTTCTAATATCAGTTTTAGAGTTCAAATGTGTTTTGTTACCACAGGTATGAGCAGCCCGGTGGCTACAGGCCCGCCCCAGTAGACCTGAGCCAGGTTCTTCTGAGCTCAGAACACCAGGAAGTGGTGAACCTGTTGGCAGAGAATGATCACAATGTTTGGGCCCGAGAACGCATCGCACAAGGATGGACCTACGGGACCCAACAGGTTCATGTTCAGGCCCATACTTGCATACCGTTATTCAACAGCTTGTGCACAACCGTCAATGCACGTTTCTACTATATGATCTCTACCACACTTGGCTTTAAAATGAAATCTGTACTTTTTAGGATGTCAAGGCAAAGCGGAGCCCGTACCTTGTCCCGTACAGCTTCCTTGATGAAAAGACAAGGAGGCTGAGCCGAGACAGCGTCAGAGAAGTGGTTGGTACCTTACTGGCCTTTGGCTACAGCCTGGACCCCCACAGTCTGAAACAAGGTACGGCTCTGAAGGACAAGTCACCGTTTATTTCAGTTTAGGGAGCTCTTATCATTAAAGACAGCAATAGGCATCAGTTTATTTCTGCACATGTTCTCCTTTCATCTGAACACAATTCAAACCACATTACTGATAACTCTTTGTATATTCCTGCTTTTACAGCCACTTTGGCAAACCAGTGTCTCTTCTCTGCTGAGAAATGCAGAGTGTTCAGGCCAGATAAGTCGCATGCTGTATCCAGGGGAAAGTGGTACTTTGAATTTGAAGCAGTGACAGCAGGGAAAATGAGAGTTGGCTGGGCCCGGCCCAGCTGCAGCCCCAGCAGAGAGCTGGGTTCTGATGACCGGGCCTTTGTCTTTGATGGATTTGAGGTGAGACGTTGACGGCCTTTGCATCGATGTTGCTCATGCTGTGGTTGTATGCGATTTAAACCGCAACCAGCTCAGACACAGATGTTGCTCTACAACCTCAGGAACAAGTTTGAGGTATTTTTAATTTGAAGGCTGAATAGGTGGTGCTGTTTTTGACTGCTCACCGTTGTCTTACTGGTTCCATTCACCAGCCAAGACCATTCCCAGCTCATTGTTTTCTCATTACTTTGTCCCCAGAGGCATGAAAATACTAAACTCCTGTATGTTAATCTGTTTTGAATTCTGCATAATTTGTGTTTCCTCTGAAAATGATGCTTTTTAAAGGTGAGCCAACCATTAATTGCCTGACCCTGATTACACAATGGAAATAAATGGCCCCAAACCATTCCTTTTCTAAAGCTGTAAACCACAAGCTTCTTTCTTTCATAATTAAATGGACAGATACTTGATTGTGACATTTTGCTTTTGGCTCCCTTTCTGACCTTATTGTTTTTATGGTGTGTTCAGGCTCAGTGGTACCATCAGGGCGCTGAACCACTGGGGCGTTCGTGGCAGAGAGGCGATGTTGTGGGCTGTTTGGTGGACATGGATGAGAGTACAATGATGATCACACTGAATGGGGAGCTGCTGTTTGATGCCAGAGGGTCAGAGCTGGCTGCCAAGGACTTTGACATCAGTGATGGTTTGTTGTTTACACTTGCATTATCCTTAAACTGCGCATTTGTCATGACTCTCGGAAATAAATAGTCCCATTTCCAAATGAATTGCTGGTTTCCCTGGTGTCCTAGGCCTCCTGCCAGTGGCTAGTCTTGGGGTGAACCAGGTAGGGAGGCTGAACCTGGGTCGCTGCGCTGCTTCTCTGCAGTACTTCACCGTCTGTGGCCAGCAGGAGGGATATCAGCCATTTGCTGTCAACATGGCCAGAGACCCAGCTCTGTGGATAAGTTGGCAACAGCCTCAGTTTAGCTCCATCAGACCAGATGATCACATACAGGTTGGAGTCAGTTTTGCTTTAGTTTTTTGGGCCTGTACTTTCTCTCTGCTCTTCAAATGACACTTTCCAATTTTTTATTTTTTTATTTTTTTACTTCAAGTTCTTGTTTTTTTCCTTTTGATTGTTGGTCATTGTTCTTTGGTGCTCACAACGCACCGTAAATCAAAAGTATTGTTTTATTATTATTTAAAAAGAGATTGGTTTATGCACAGTTTAACGAACCAAACTAATGCTTGCAAATGTTCTTCAAGGTTACCAGAGCCAGTGGCTCAGTGGGATCCCTATCCAGCCTGAGGGTCTCTCAGCGGCTGTTTGCACACTACAATGGAAGCAGTCAGATAAGCTTTTTCCGCCTCAGCATGCACATTGAATGTGCTTCTGTCCTCATTAGCCCTGCAGGGGGTGTCCTTCCAGTAGCCTCCAGCTCTCTGTCTCCAGGTTAAAATGAAATCACCTTTGTTATCATCATATACGATATGTTTGAATGACAAGATGCTCCACAACTGATGTTACAGCACTGATTTTCATATTTATCCAGATTATGACAGATATTTTATCAGTGTGACCTGGATCACTGTTCAGTTAATCTCCCGAGGGTCCTGCTGTAATAAATCTTTTTGTCCTTCTAGGAAGGAGAGAACAGGAGGAGGTGGACCCTGACTTTGAAGTACTGAGGAAGTCAGCCCTCACTTTTGCTGGTTCGAGAGATGAGCTCAACCACAAGGATCATAATCAAGAAAAAACAACGAGAATGAAGCATCGGTAGGGTGTAAACTAATTGTAAATATTAAATTCAGTGTTATTGGGAATGTAAACAAAGGAAAAACCATTAAGTGTTTGTTTTCAGTCATAGTAATGTATACATTCATTCTTTGTGGAGACACCTCATGTAACTGTGTTTTTTTTTGCAGTCAAGTGTGAAATTAACAAACTAGAATAACCAAAAGATTAACCCATCATCACTTACACCTGCATCTATTTGCACTGATTGTCCTCCCAACTTGCTCAGTTGGTCTTCATTAACAACTAACGTAGTGGTATTTGATGAAAGACACCCATATATAGATTCATCTTTTTTCTTTAGCTTCCTGCTCAAAAGGAACAAACCTGGTCTAGTGAGCAGCAACTCATCAGCTCGGCTTCTGGAAGATGTGGTGTTTGATAAAGAAAACTGTGATCATCTTATTCAGAGCTCAAGAGTAAGGCCTCCCATGATCCTTTCAAATCGGCTCAAGTAAATAAAAGTTTCATGGCGGATCTAAATGTCAGATTGAATGAAACAAGTGACCTATGTGTTTCAGTATTATTACTCGGCCAGGGTTCTTCCAGGCCAGGAGCCCTTCAATGTGTGGGTAGGTTGGGTGACGTCTAACTTTCACAGCCATGATGCGACTTTTGACCCTGACGGTGTTCATACGGTTACGGTAACCCTCGGAGATGACAGCGGAAAAGTCCAGGAAAGGTTGGTTAGCAGCACAAACCTCCTGTCGTTGCCTCATGAGCAGATCCACAGTGCCATAGAGCGTTTCACCTTCTCCTCTTTTACACTTGACAGCCTGTTTTCTGCTCTTTGTCTGACTTTGCTGAAATATTACTGACCATTTTTCCGTAGCATAAAGCGGCGTGTTTGTTACATGGTCTGTGCTGGGGAGGCCACAGGCCTGGCTCAGAGCCGCAGAAGTTCAGGCTTGGAGATTGGCTGCTTAATCGACACGGCCACCGGGCTGCTCACCTTTACCTCTAACGGAGTGGAGATGTCCACTTTCTTCCAAGTAGGTCACCCAGGAGACTATTTGATTAGTAACACTATTGTGCTTTTCTTCCACTTCAAAGTCTTTATAATGAACAGAGACAAATTCCCACTTTGCCGCTTCAATCTTTATCCTTCTGTACATAAATATTAACGTCACACTGCACATCTGGGATGCTCAGAGGGGAATCACACTGACAGATGTGTGTAAATTAATTCAGAGATTAATTTTTGATTGTAATGGAATCTGTATCTTTTTATTTTGCCAACAGCAACATCCTGTGCATTACTGCGACATAAATGTCTCTTTACTTGACTTGCAGCTACAGCCTGTAAAAGGATGTTTGTCCCTGTTTAACCAGGATGAATAACTTATTTGACTGGTCTTTTTTCAGGTGGAAGCCTGTACAAAGCTGTTTCCGGCTGTTTTTGTCAGACCCACCACCACCTGCATGTTTCAGTTTGAATTTGGATGCATCAAGGTAAGGAGTTATTTGTTTTTTGCTTTATGATATATCTTGCTAAGTACTTGTTTTTGGATCTAATTTGTTGGACTGTCTGTTTTTTTCCTTTATTAGAACGCCATGCCTCTCTCTGCTGGTTTGCTTCGCAGCCAAAGGTGTAACGTAACCCCTCACTGTCCTCCAAGGATCCAGGTCCAGCAGCTCAAACCAGGGTCATGGACGAGGCTTCCCAGCCAGGCAGTGAAGGTGGTGGTGGATCAGCCAGATGCATACGGAGGATGGACAATTCAATGCTCTGAGGCCCTGCAAGTCATGAACTTACAAATTCCAGATGAAAACAGGTGATGGGTACAATCAATAACCATAAATCTAGTAGAAATCATAATTAGTACTGTGTAAATGGGTTCTTGAACCTGAATGTACTCTGCCCTCCCATGTCAAACTTGGACTCTTTTGAAGATGATATTTTTCCCTTTATTCCTGTTTAAATTTAAATGTGATGCTTCAGGGATTTTATCCGAGAAAAGATTTTGTGTTCATCTGGACTTTTCAAAGGGATTTTAGTGTGGTTTTTTTTTTTTTGTAGCTGTTACATTTGTGCAAGGATATCAACCCTTTGAATGAAACTTCAGGAAGCAACGATGCTGAAATCATTCATTGTTCCGTGTGATGAACTGTATAGGTGTGTTGACATACTGGAGCTGTCGGAACTGGATGACCTTTTGACCTTTCATCTTCACACTCTGCGCCTCTACTGCTCTTTATGCTCCCTTGGAAACACCAGAGTTAGCCATGCCATTTGCAGTTACTTGGACACATCCCAGTTCCTTCATGCCATTCAGAACCCCCACCTCCCTGGTCTGCTGCGCTCTGTGTTTTACCAGTTACTCATTCAGGTCAGTGTTGGTTTGAGTTCATGGTTTGCCCTGGGTCAAGGTGACCAAAGACTATTTTTTTTTCTTTAGGTTCATCTCAGCAGCCACACCACAGCATGCCTAATGATGAACCACGAGTACATTATCCCCATGGCTGCGAAGGCTGGAGATACCACCCTTTATCCTAGCTCCTTTACTGGTCATAATGGTGGAAATGGCATCACAAACTCCAGCCATTGCACATCCCTAAAACCACAAATGCATTTCTCATCTCCCTCCTTTGTCAGTAATTATGCTTTAGAAGGAAATTATACAGCTGAAAGGAACCATGGGGACAGTCCAGAATTCCCTCTGGACCTGCTGAAGAACCTGACCATACAGATGCTGACAGAGGCAGTGACTGCTTTGTGCCAGGAAGTTAGAGATCCAGTAGGAGGCACCATTGAGCTTTTACTGGTTCCTTTAATTAAACTGGCCTACTCTCTGCTGGTTATGGGAGTGTTGGAGGATGAGGATCTAGGCAAAGTTCTGAGATTACTAGATTCAGAAGTTTCTTTTACAAATTCTCAAAGTTCAATGGATGAAGAAAAAGAAGATGAAAAGGATGACGAAAAAGAGCATAGTCTTCATCACCACCAGAAGGACAGCCACCCTAAAATAGGACTTCTTCAAATAAAGCTTCCGGAAGCCGTCAAGCTTGAAGTGAGTGAGCCACAATTTTTTTCATGTTACATTTGTAGATTGTTAAAGTGTTTGAAACAAACCATTGCTTTTCTACATTTCATTCCCAGCTCTGTCACCTGCTGTCCTACCTGTGTGATTGTCAGATGCGCCAAAGAGTCGAAGCTGTGGCTGCTTTTTCTGACACTTTTGTGTGTCAGCTGCAGGAGAACCAACGCTTCCGCTACAATGAAGTCATGCAAGCGCTCAATATGTCTGCTGCTCTTACTGCGCGCAAGACCAAGGAGTTCCGCTCACCTCCACGGGAACAGGTTCTAAGACCCTCATTATGGCCAGATAAACAGTAATAGCCAGCTGTGAGCCTGGAGTACGTTCTACTCTCTTTATTCTTTAGATCAATATGCTGCTGAGCTTCAGAGATGATGAGGTTTCCTGTCCATGTCCAGTGCAAATCCAAGAACTTCTGCATAACTTTCATCATCTTTTTAAAACACACTGCGGTAGAAAAATAAACCGAGCGGAGAGATTAGCTGTAAATTACTACAAGGGAAATGCTATTTCACGTTTTTTTGTGCAGGTATTGAATCAGAGAGCGATGGAGAGGATGAAGAGGCTGCTGAGTCTGTGAGAACCCAAATTCTCAGTCAAGTGGCAAAAGTCATTGGAATAAAGAAGAAACCCTTAGAAGTAGACGCCAGTAAACCAGTGGCTTCTAGTAAATAATTATTACTCTTCACTTAGGCTAATTTTGGGATAAAGCTCACCCTAATTGCTGCATTTTATTTATTCATTTATCTTTAGAGACTCTAAAACATCTGGTCTCTAAGACTTTGGTGCACTGGTCTCAAGAGAAGATGCAGGATCCGGAGCTGGTCAGGGCTGTCTTCTCCCTGCTGCATTGCCAGTATCAGGGTCTTGGCGGGCAGATGGCTGGACCACTCTCTAGAACCTACACAATTAGCCACACTTCAGTCGATGACACCATGGCGCTCCTGTCCTCTCTGAGCCAGATCCGCTCCCTTTTGTGTGTCCGCATGGGAAAGGAGGAAGAGAAACTCATGATCAGGAAACTTGGGTAGGGGCCTTACTAAATAACTTAATGCGTCCTTTTCTGCGGCCTGGCAGTGTCAGCTTTGTTTTGTTGTATTTATTGTGTGATGTACAGGGACATCATAAATAACAAGGTTTTCTACCAACACCCTGATCTAATGAGAACATTGGGAATGCATGAAACAGTGATGGAAGTGATGGTCAATGTTCTAGGAGAAGGGGAATCAAAGGTGAGACAAATAATAATAATACAAAAAAAAATTATTCAACTCGGAAAAATCCAAGTTCATCCTTTCATTCATTTTGTTTGCACAGGAAATTGCCTTTCCAAAGATGGTTGCCAGCTGCTGCCGATTCCTGTGTTACTTTTGTCGCATCAGCCAACACAACCAGGGAGCCCTGTTTGATCATCTCAGCTACCTGCTGGAAAACGCCAGCGTGGGCCTCGGTAAACTTGTGTCCACAGTTCCTCATAAACCGGATCTTCATGTACTAGACATTTATATTTCACCTGTATGGACACGTGCCTATCAGTCTGTACTCACAAGCAGGGACGATTTCTTGGCTGTGCAGTTATTGCTGTTTCATCGTCTCTTAGCTTCACCGTCCATGCGTGGAGCAACTCCTCTGGATGTTGCAGCAGCTTCTGTTATGGACAACAATGAGCTGGCCTTGGCACTGACGGAGTCAAACCTACAGAAGGTGAGTCCACTTTCTGTTCTTTGTCTTAATTAAGCCCTTGATTAACGTAAAGAGTCATCTAAGTAATTTTAACCCTTCTATGTTTGTCCTATTTTCTGTTCAGGTCATCCACTATCTTGCCAGCTGTGGACTCAAAAGCTGCCCGATGCTGGTGGCTAAAGGCTACCCTGATATTGGGTGGAATCCAGTGGAAGGCGAGCGTTACCTGGATTTTCTACGCTTTGCTGTTTTTTGCAATGGTAACCTCATAGTTCTATTCATAAAAAGCTCTGTAATGACTGTTTGGTTAATTGACTTGGGGGTGTTAATGATCATGGTCTCCCATCACAGCCAGAATTTGCCAAACCTCCTTATATTCGGTGCATTGCTTTACTACAGGTGAGAGCGTGGAGGAGAATGCTTACATGGTGCTGAGGTTACTGATCCGTCGGCCAGAGTGTTTCGGCCCTGCCTTACAAGGGGATGGAGGGAATGGCCTCCTAGCAGCCGTGAGAGAAGCCATCAGGATTTCAGATGACCCATCCATGGATGGACCTTCCGGCCCACACCAGTCCACCAGATCAATGTCAGCAATTCACATTTGGGGGGTTTTCATGGGGCAGGAGTTGGCAGTGGTTACAAAATATCTGATTTTATCCCATTTCTTCTGAAATGCAAAGTGAGAAATGGTCAAAACCACGTGGTTTGTTCTGCAGATTAGTTCAGTGAGTAAAAAGATGTGGCACAATATTAAGCTGCTGTGAAAGCTCATGGCTGGTCTGCTAACTTTTATAAATTTTAATGATTAAATTATACATGGACAGAGCAATTTGGTACCAACTGCAAGTTTAGCACCAGTTGTACGTGCAGAACTTCATCAGGATGAATTCTCAGATGTCAGCAGGTTCATTCCTGTTTATCAGGAGTGGTAGAGAGTATATTTCTCTGGCTGGAATAGAGCATCTTGTTTTTCACCAACTTTGCTCTGGTGTGTGCTCTGACAGAGACGTTATTCAGGACAATGACGATGACCTCATTCATATGGGACATGCAATGGTGACCTTCTACTCAGCTCTTATTGACTTGCTTGGCCGTTGTGCTCCTGAGATGCACGTGAGTGTTTTCTCAATGTCAGCGGCCATTCTATCCAAACACTAACTAATGCCTGATTCAATAGAGCTGAGCCGAGAAATACGTCAGCTGCTTTTCAGCTAATGACTAAAGTGGAAAGAATACATTGCTTTGTGTACATAAATATCCCCAACACACGCATACAAAATAAATAGTCACAAGCTAAAACATTTCATACGTTACCCTCAAGGGAATAAGTTGGGATCAATAAGAGTTTTTTGTAAAACACTAAGATTTAAGAAGTGATTTAATGACCTGTAGTCTGGTACCAATACATAGCTGCATTTTTAATCATTGTAATCTTTTGAGGGGTTTGTTCATAATTTAATTCAAAACTGTAATTTAAATCTAAAAGTATTAAACTTAAAATGGAATATTTTTCTATTTTTTTAATCTAACTTTGATGATCCTGGTGTTTCTGCTCTCATCTCAAACATCAATATCTTTAAGTACGAGAACATTTTGCCAGATCAAAGAAGCATCTTAGTTGATCTGGTTTGACTGACTTCATTTCACAGTTGATTGAAGGTGGCAAAGGAGAAGCTCTCCGCGTCAGAGCCATTCTGAGGTCGCTGGTGCCCGTTCATGATCTCGAGGGCGTCATCAGCAGCTCCTTCTGTCTCCCTTCAGTAACTAAAGGTACGTTAAAGTGGGACTGTGTTTGCGATATTGTGCTGTTACTTGTTACCAGTTAAATTGAGGAAAGAGGGAGATACTCTTGTTCGTTTTAACCCCTCACAGTTACCTTGTACCTGTGATTTTCCGACTAGGTTCCTGTTTTTTGCTGTATTACTTGAGCCTTTATTTGTCTTTGCCAGATGGTGGTGTTGTTGAACCCGACCTTTCTGCGGTGTTTTGTCCGGATCACAAGGCAGCGATGGTTCTGTTCTTAGACCGGGTTTATGGGATCCAGAACCAGAGCTTTTTTCTGCACCTGATAGAAGTTGGGTTTTTGCCTGACCTTCAGGCAGCCGTCTCTCTTGACACGGTGAGGAGGAGCAGTTCATTTAGTTGCTTTTTTCACATTCTTCAAAGTCCAGTTTTAATACTGAACAACATTTTATATACATCTGGAAAGGGCTAGAAGGATGAGGGACTATATGGGATCTTTGGACTGGCCACATTGGTTAGCTGTAGTTTGCTGCTTTCCTGGTTTAGCACTGTTGCTAAATAAGGGTTCAGCACAAAGTTTAGGTAAAATGTAACGTGTGTGTGTGTGTAGCGTGTGTAAATGTTACCCTTTCTCTCCCCTCGCTGCAGGTTGACTTGGCCTCGACTGACATGGCTCTCGCCCTCAATAGATACCTGTGTGCCAGCGTTCTTCCACTGCTCAGCAAATGTTCAGCCCTCTTCTGTGATTTAGAAGACCACGTCCTGCTGGTGGACTCTCTCATTCAAGCCATTTACAGTCTTTCTCATGCTCTTAGCTTGACAAAGGCTCAGAGAGACACCATTGAAGACTGTCTGCTGGCATTGTGCAGGTGAGGTTTTGAACAATGTTTACTCAACAATATGAACTATTTGCTAGCTAAGTATCTAATACCTAGTCATTTTTTTGCTGTCCAGTTACAGCACCTCACAAAATCCTGCCTTTACATCAATACATTCTTTATTGTTACTCATTCAGGATATTCTGTTTCACATTGTTTTCATGGCTAAATTTAGTAGGAGAATTTATTACTCTGCTGAAACCTGTCTTTGGTACTGTATCCGTGATGGTGTGTGTGCACGCGCGCGCTCTTGTCTTCTCAGTAAACTGCAGCCGTCTTTGATGCAGCCTCTCCTTCGGCGCCTTGTTTTTGATGTCCCTCATTTGCCAGAACACAACAAATTGGCTCTGAAGGTGGTGAACATACACACACTTTGACTTGAACCCGTGAAACCGGTCAGTAAATTAAAGTTAAATGTACTTTTTTAATCAACTCTACCAGCTTCTGACGAGTCACTATGAGCAGAGGTGGAAGTACTACTCGATGGTGGGAGAGCCGGGCGACCACAGTCTGGCCTCAGAAGAGGAGCTCCATTTATCTCGGAAGTTGTTCTGGAGCGTGTTCAAAGACTTGAATAAGAAAGTAAATTATATTGAATATCTTTCTGTGGACAGATCATCTAAAAATGAGCTGACAGTGTAATCTCACCATGCATTCAAAGCATGTTTTTTTAAATCCTCTTCAAAGTCTGCTTCACAAGGAATGTGTTTGATTTTCTCCTGCTGGTGTTTTTCTCCCTTTAAAAATGTAGTTGAAGACGTAACACCTCTTAGATATTTTTCCTTGCATGGGTATTTGTCACACTTGCTGTGCCTGACTGATTTAGAACACCGCCGATTTCAGTTCAGAAGATTTCAGCTCATCGATCAAATATGCAGCCAACATCGCCGGATTTGTAACACCGGGTGCCCTGCCTCCACGCATGCGTTCACATTTCTGAGCTCTGGAAAACATCCACACCCATGCAGTGTAACAGCTCCATTCTAGGAGTGTGCAGGTCTCTTGTGCATGAGTATTGTTTTTATTCATTTCATTACTCGTTTTCACCGTAACGCTGCTGGGTTTTGCCTGTTGTGATCTCCTTTGGTCCACACTGTCCCATCTGCAGCCCTACGAGCCTCAGCTGTTCAGGCTGTGTGTCCAGTGCCTGGCTGCTGTGGCCAAGGCTCTGCCTCCTGATCACACCGACGCAGGCTGCACGTCTGCAATGGAGGGAAAAGCCTCCGCAGACGAGCAGTTCGACCCCCAGCCCATTGACACCTCCAAGTAAGACCTTTGCTGAGAATGCTGATTGGATTTCAGACCAAAAAATTTTTTACATTTTGCACCATGAGGTTTCTTTCTTTATTCTAGTGTGTCAGTGCCAGAACGACTGGAGTTCATAGTGAACAAGTACGCAGAGCACACTCATGAGAAGTGGTCACTTGACAAGGTACGATTACCAAAATCAAATTCGTACCAGACCCTGTGTGAAGTGTGGGTAAATAATGATATTGCACTGAGTGTTTTTGTAAAATGTGATTTTGGTGGTAGTTTGCCAACGGCTGGGTTCACGGTGAGCAGCTCTGTGAGAGCAGCAAAGTTCATCCTCTCCTCAAACCATACAGAACTCTCGCAGAGAAGGTGCAGTAAAGAACCTCAACACAAGTCTCAAAATACACCTACCAAAGTACTTTAGCCATACTTGTCGTGTCCTGATGTTGCACTTTGCAGGAGAAGGAAGCATATCGCTGTGCAATCAAAGAGACGATAAAGACTATGTTGGCCTTTGGATGGAGCATAGAGAGGACCAAAGAAGCAGACGCTCACAGCGTGCATACCTGCGCACGCAGAGTCTCTCAGTCTGGACAACAGGTATGAGCAATGTGACTCATACGTGGAAGTTGTTTAAATGCTAATTCAGCTTTTCACACGTATTTTTAAATATGTTTCGGGGTTTAGCTGTCATTTGAAGGCACGTCAACGTTCAGTCCCAAACCTACAGACGTGAGCACTATTACCTTATCCTGGGACCAATGTGTAAGCTTTTCTTCTTTTTTTTTATTCCTTTTTGACTGGTTTTTCATTTAGGTAACCATTATTAAAACTAGTGCAGCAAATACTTCTTGTCTGCTTGGTTTGGTTCTCTGTGAACAGGCAATGGCTGAGCAGCTGGCTGAAAATTACCACAGTACCTGGGCGAAAAGGAAGAAACTAGAGCTCCAGGGGAGAGGTACCTCTTATTCATCTCCTAAATTATCCCCGACCACAGATCAGCTAACAAAGGTTTGTTTGTGTCAGGCGGTGGAGGTCATTCGATGGTTGTTCCTTATGATGCCCTGACTGCCAGAGAGAAGACCAAATTTAGAGAACGGGCCCAAGATGTCCTCAAGTTCCTTCATCTCAATGGGTACACTGTGTGGAGGCAAGTACAGAAGGAGCTTGTGGATGTAGAAGAGTGATGAAAACAATGGGTTTGTCCATGTTGGTGAAACAGAGTCAAAGTTCCCAGTCTGGCCTTGACACCAAAGCCGCTAAACTACCTTTTCCTAATGTAGGAATGTGTAGGTTATTGAATGGTTGAGGACTCTAAAATGTTTGGAGCTCTCTGTCCTTCCTGAGGACGCTGTTGTGTTGGGATGTTTGATGTCTGTTACCACAGGGATCGGAGGACAGTGGAGATGGACTTTCCAGCTGTGGCCAATTGCTTTGGCTCCACTCTGCTCATGCAGTTCCTTTCCCACACTGAAAATACCCAGGAGCACATGCTGGAAATGGGTATGATTATCGTGTCCATGAATACAGACTGAGAAAATAATCAGGGCTAAACAAAAAATGTCTTCACCAGACCTTTTTTGATCATTTGTGACAACAAATTTTGACCTCAAAACACAGAACTATTTATAGTTTTTGTTGCAGCTCTGTGTGTGAATCCTGACTAGCAGAAATGCTCCCATGCTTTTCAGCTTTTATCAGTATGAAAACATTTTTTTTAACATGAACTAACGTGTTTCTCTTCAGAGGTGATGCAAGCCAGAGGACAGACGTCTAAAGGGGAGCGAACTCAACTCCGTCAACCAGTCCAGGTTTTTCACAAGGTTTGCCACAGACGTACACATCTCTACACTCACTGCAGTCACCTTTCTAACATTGATTAAGCTCTCTTCCAATTTAACTTCTCATTGGCTTTTCTGTCTTTTTGTTGGCCTTTTTGCTTCATATCAATTATGCCGTTTAATTACTTTTGTTGGATGACTGCCATGAGCAACCCATCTAAAGTAAAGCCATCATGGCTGTGTAAAATAACCATTTTAGAAATCATTGTGGGCAGGTCGATTGCCTTCATAATATTGATCAAGGCAAGCAGTTCCGCATTGAGAATGAGGAAAATGGCCTTTTTTTTAATTGCTGGGACCCCGAAGTCAGACCCTTTCAATCAAGGCTTTGACCACGTTATCAGCCGGAGCTCTGCAGATCCTTTACATTGCTATGATATATTGGTGCATAATAAAACACAAAAAAGATATTTAAAATCAAAATAAGAGCTTATATAAAAGTGAATTTATATAAAATGTGGTCGATGGTGGCTGAGTTCTGTCTCTTTTACAGGTTATTCTACCTCTTTTAGAAGAGTATGTGAGGACCCACTGCTTGTATTTTTTGTCCTCAATGAGCTTAAGTGGGAAAAGAGGCCATGCCTCCAATAAGGAAAAGGAAATGATCGCCAGGTTCGCAATATCTCTTCAGAGTTGCTGGCCCTGTTACGAATAGCCATTCACAATTCCCTGCAATATTTGATCTAAGATTTTCTTTGATCCAAATTTTCTCCCCAAATAAACCTATTTCTAACATCTTTCTGATTTCATGCCCCATATTCAGCCTCTTTTGTAAGCTGGCAGCGCTCATACGACACAGGATGTCACTCTTTGGTAAGGATGATGATTAAACATCTTGTGTTTCTTTCCTGTTTACCTCGTTCTCTCTTGGTTCGCTCTTTGTCTGACATGTATTTTTTTGGTGTGTTTCCCAGGAAATGAAGCCTCTGCGGTTTCAAACTGCCTCTGTACTCTGGCTCAGGCTCTGGATGCCAGGTAGCTAGATGGCCTTACAGTCACGTTCTGCTTGAATCGGTCTTCTCGCTGTGTCTGTGGACCGTCATGTGTGAGATGAGATGACTGGCGTAATTGAGCTACTGATAAACTGATGCCATTCAATTGGCTGCTTTCACGTTGCCTCCCTGAGGACTGGGCTTTTGATGCGTGACAGTGGAAGTGTCATCTTGGATTTGCAGTGATTGATGTCATTTAACCTTGTCTGGTTTAGCTGCTTCCATTTTGGCTTATAAATGGCACTATGAGCAATAAACATTTGAATTATTAGTCACTCATCACTCACGTCTGTGTAAGAAAGCAACATTGTTGATTTAAAGAACTACAACATTCAGCCTATAAAAACGTTTAAAACCTTTTCTTTTTTCCTCTAGAACCCTGATGAATTCGGCCTCAGAGTCTGTCCGGTCATCTCTGGATTCATTTTTCGAATCATCTGCAGCTGACCTGGAGATGACGGTGGAAAACCTTTGTGTGAGCGTGGCCCGTCTATCTCAGAGCAGGAGCCAACATGCTCGAGGTGTAGCCAGAGTTCTCAGCTACACCAGCGTCGTTCTGCTTCCCACACTCACGTCACTCTTTCAGCACCTTGGCCTCCAGAACTACGGCGGGGACCTCCTGGGTGAGGGCTTCTGTGATGAGCATCTGGAAAATACCAACTCTAACCAGATAAAACGTGATATTCTGTCAACTGGCTTGTTTACCTCTGTGTGCTGCTGAAATGGATGAACATCTGGTTTCCACACCCCTGAAATCACACAGGAGCTTCTCCTCTCCACATGACCTTTCAGATCTTTGAAGCTAGCTTTCATTAGACCGCTGTCACGGCACAGAGCAACAGGAGCATATTGTCTTCCTCACTAATGTTCTGACCTTCCAGGGTTCATTTCCTGCCCACCTTGTTCACTGATTCTGTGGTTGCTTCTGTTTGTTTTCCGCTTCAAGCTTCTCCTTGTTTTTCCAGTGGGGACTATCCAGGTTTCGTGCTACAAGATCCTCAACAGCCTCTACTCTCTTGGAACGACCAGCAGCATCTACATGGAAGGGTACAGCATTGTCCTCATATAGTTGCACTTTTCCTTCACCTTCTTCCTTTTCTCAAAAATGATAATTTTACAACTTGTCTCAGAGAGCCATACGTACAACGTCAGAAAAATCCCTTACTGAAGTCTTTTAGAAATAAAGAATATCCCAGTCAGAAAGGTGTTATTAATGGTTGTGTTGAGGTTTTTAACCCCCACCCTGAGCTGTGGAGATCAGACCTGGCTAATGTGCTGGTGTTTGCAGGCAGAGGCCAGCAGCAGGCGCTTGTCTCGCAGCTCTGGCAGCAACGTTTCCTGTGTGTTTTCTGGAGCCAGACCTCAATCAAAATAACCCTTACTCCATCTACAATACCGCCAGTGCTTTGGAGAAAGAAGGTATCATTTAGTCTTTTCTAAACCCTTGAAGCCACTTCCTAAAACTCAGGCTGAGTCCTCTGTTCCATTCAGAGCTGGGCCTACCTGATCATGCGGGGGACATGTGTCCCCTCCTGCCTTCACTGGAGCAGGCTCTTGGAGACGTGAAGCAGCTGGCGGCGGCCGGTGCTGGAGCTCGCCAGTCTCAGTACATTCATGTCACAGAGGTGGTTTTACCCATGCTGTGCAGCTACATGTCTCTCTGGTGGTCCTGGGGACCAGAGGGACAGCCGAACAGTCCGCTGTGTACCACTGTAACTCCTCAGCATGCCAGTGACCTACTGGGACACGTCCTCCGTATTATCCACAACCATGTCGGCACCAGTCAGGCGGACTGGATGAAACGGATGGCAGGTATGTTAGCCTATGCCAGAACCTGCTGTGGATTCAAGAAAACTTTTTATTTTATTGCTAACTGTGTCTGTGGTCCCCAGTTCACTGCCTGTCGATCACGTGCCATGCCCACCCTGAGCTCCTAAAGACCCACTTTCTGCCACTAATGGAGAAACTGAAAAAGAGAGCGGAAGGTGTGCTGCTGGAGGAGGAGCGGATGAAGGCTGACGCCGGTGATAGTTCTGAAGCAGAGTTGGAGATACAGCAGAAGTTCATGGTGCTGGTGGCGGACCTCTATGCTTTTTACCCCCTCCTCATCCCATTTGTTGATTCCAATCGGTAACGGACCCAAAAAAAAGCTGCTTTTGTTTTTCTTTGCAACAATCAAGCGATCTCTAAGAATCCCTCACCAGATTTGTCAGCTTTTATGGGCTTTTATGTCTTACTGACTCATGACTGTTGCTGTAACTGATGTGTTGAATTAGTCTATAAATGTTTTAGAGCACGCTGATAACTCGTTCTTTTGCGTGTCTTTTCCTCAGAGCGCGCTGGCTGAAAGAGTCAACCCCAGAAGCTGAGCAGCTGTTTATTATGGTGGCAGAGGTCTTCACATTCTGGGCAAAATCTCATGTGAATATGACAGTTTCTATCTTTTTTTTTCTATAAACTTTCAGTCATTTTTCCTGTAAATATTTAACAGTCCCTTTAACTGACAACAGAATTTCAAGTGGGAGGAACAGAACTATGTGGTCCAAAATGAAATCAACAGTCTGCTTTTCTTGGTCAAAAGCAACAAATTGTCCAAGGTCAGTAAAATCATTATTTAGTTTTAGAGATCAGGTAGACATTATTTCTGTTTCTAATGAGTGATATTAGGCACTTTTTTCTGTTTTGTTTGTTTTTTTTTAAACTGTGCTATGGCTGTGCTGTGGATGTGATTGAGAGACAAATTCCTGATGATAAGCTTTCTATGAAGCCTTCATGGCATTATTGGGATCATTGCTTTTGTTATGGTTTTTCAATTTTCAGCTCAACCATGAAAAGAGGAAGGTGAAGAAAAAGGGGGATCGTTATTCCACACACACCTCCCTCGTTGTGGCCTCCTTGAAGAGATTGCTCCCTGTGGGACTCAGGAATTGTCTTCTGAGCGACCGGAGTCTTATCACGTTGGCTAAAAACGGTTTCACCCAGGTCAGCTGTAAATACGAAACAGTGTCCTCGGTACATTGTTTCCCTTGGAGACGAAACCTTTTAAAATGCTAATTGGGTGTTCTAGTGACAGACTGTAGTGTTGGTTGATTGTGCTAAGGCTGAGAGTCCTAAATGTCTCTTATGGCTTCACTGTTTGTGCTCTTGATTTGAAACAGAAAGACACAGAAGATGAAATTCGCCAACACATTTTTAGTGCCTTCACACTACTCCAGACTCAGGTAAACATCATCACTGCCCTTTAACCCCTGTTTATCATAAGTTTGGGATGTCATGTGTTTAGGAAGTACTTCTTTTGCTGTTTATAAAAAAGAATTAAAGCAATCATCCTTTTTTATCGCCCAAAAGAATATAACAGTAATTGCAAATAATTCTCCCTCCATTCTGAAGGGAAAGATTAGGTATGTGGTAAACTAAACCTCTTATGACCTGTCACATCCATGTTCGATAATCGGAAGTTCATTTGTCATATGCAGTTCGTATTTTTAGTAACTCATTAAAATGAGAAAAGCAGAACTGTAGATTTGTTTGACCAGAAGTGAAATGATTCCAACCACAGCATTTGTTCCACTATTTGCTGGTTCTGTAAAGGTCGTTATTCAGAATGTCAGAGTAATTAATTTTAGTTGTTGGTGATTGCAAAAGTTTGAGTAATGGAAAAAAGAAGCAGGAAGCTACAGCAATTTGATTTTAAATGCATGCAGTCCCAGCCAAGCTACAGAACCTAGACAGTGTTTAACCTGCTGCAATGTTGGACTCAAACCTTGAGGACAGCTCGCCAAAAAACACCTTCACTCATAAACGTTGTTGTTTTTATTAGGATCACAGCTTTTTGAACGATGAAGTCAATGATGCAGAACGAGGAGGACAGCGAGGGAAAACCGCTGACGTCCAAAAGGCTGTAGACAGGGTTTTGAACATGGGTCGAGTTTTGTGTTACCTGGATCAGGTGAACCTTGACACGAACACGAAAAAAAAAACAGTCAAAAGTCTTTATCTTTGTCAAACCTGCATGTTTTACAACCTCTGAACCACTGAAAACCTCAGAAGACTTTGCTCCATTTTTTGACTGTTTTGCTGCAATCAGGTTGAGCACCCACAGAGGAACAGAAAAACCGCCAGACACAAGATCTTATCCAAACAGAGGAAACGAGCAGTGGTGGCCTGTCTGAGGATGGCTCCCCTCTACAACTTACCCAGGTACCAGTATGACATGCAAATGTGTCATGGTCGACACATTTCTGGGTTTCATGAACCTGTGTGCGTACAAGAGAGCCTCTCAGAGACACACATCAGGCTTTGAATTTTAGAAAGTGATGGCTCCACCTTTGGTCCGGCATCGGATGTTTGGATCAACGTTAATGTTTTCAGTCCTATTTTAGTTCCATTGTAGGTTAGAATCTATGTTTAGCACACCAGAACTTTTGTACTAATGTGTCATTGTCCTCGTAAAAGGTTTGGTATTGGCTGTGATTCTGGTGCCAGTGATGTCACACACTCTCCATCACTTCAGGACAGAGTCGACATTATTATCCACTCTGTAATTGGCGTGCTTATGAGATTTAATTCTGTGTGATTGTGCATTTATTTTCCCCAGCTAGGTAGTGATTTTGCCATCGTTCATAGAAATTTTGTCATTACAGCAGCTTTGCAGCCATAAAGAGCCCACCTGTTGTTGACAGGTGCGACAGTGAATGGACGTCTGATTGGTTTAATGTCTGTTTTTGTGGTTCATTAACAAAATGTGTCGGTGAAACTGGGCTCGCACACTTTAGCAGTTTACATAATAGGTCTGACACATCAGCAGCAGAACGCAGGAATGAAGAGACATGAGGGGAAAATATGATTGTATTTCAAAATTGACAAGTTAAGAAGGAGAATTGTGGTTTGTGAAAAATAAACAGGAGATTTTGCTAGTTTAAACCTGAATAATTTGCATTGTCCAATTCAAGTGTTTGTGCACGCACTCCTCAGCATGTTAGAGGCGTGGGAGGTTTTGTCTTGTTAATTACCGCTGTGGTGTTTTGCAGCAGGTGTGGGATCCATCACACCGTAGTTGCACAAGTGGAGAAGACTGATGTGTAACCATGGGCGTAATCAGAGCTCTTATTTCATGATGTCCTCCTGTACTGCTCGTTTCTCATCCTTGCCTTTGCCTTCACCTGCTTGTAATTGCAAGAATGCTAATATATCAGTCTGCACTTTCCTATCCAGGCACAGGGCTGTCAATCTCTTCCTCCAAGGCTACAACAAAACCTGGATATCAACTGAAGATCACAGCTTTGAGGAGAAGCTGGTGGAGGATTTAGCTCTTAGTGCTAAAGTAAGTCACTTTTACACCAGGAATTTAAATAATTTCAGCAACAAGAATTTTTTTCTCTGAGGGGAAAATTAGCTGCAAAAGATCCCTGAATCCTCCAGGAGGGCTATATTCTGTACTGAGTTCTGATGAGTAAATTCATCTAGTCATGCTGTGATTCCCAGGCGGACAGGTTTTTGCATTCAAGCATCTCGTCTGTATTTGAAACACAGATCGTTCTGTTTTTCCTTTGCACATTGACAAGTTGAAGTTGTAAATGTGTCTTTGAACTGTATCAATACTGAAATGGGTGTTGTTATGTTGCTGAACAGCAGATGAGAGCACCGATGGGGTTGTGTGGAGGTGGGGGAGTAGCAGAAAATGACACGGTAGACGGTATCAAAGCCATCGATCCTCTCCTGCAGCTCATTACACTCTTCAGTCAAACTGCCCTGATGGAAAGCAGGTGTGTCCGTGTGCGTTTCTGCTGCTGTTTTCATGGTGAAAAGATCAATGGTGTAAAAAATCTATTTTCGTTAATTATTGGTCGAACTCATCTCAACTGAATCTTTTAACATTTTTGTTAAACACAAAACAGAAACATCGTGTCTTTTCGAAAGCTTTAAAATATGTAATAGTAAAACTCATCATATCCTTCAGCTTTTCAATCATAACTAGGAGTTTCAATTACAGTTGGGTTTTTCGTTATTTATGACCCTGAGCAGTCAGGAATCTAAAAACCAATGAGTTCATTACTGCCTACATGCTCTTGGTCGTGCTGCTGGATAGAGCAACATTAAATTATCTGTCTCTTCGTATCAGGAAGCCAAGCGTCAGGGTCTGGTGAGTCGCCACTGCAGACATGCGATCAGCTAGATTCCGTTTGTGGTGATTTGCTCAGCATGTTTGGTGCAGCT
Source organism: Tetraodon nigroviridis (assembly GCA_000180735.1). Taxonomy (NCBI): domain Eukaryota; kingdom Metazoa; phylum Chordata; class Actinopteri; order Tetraodontiformes; family Tetraodontidae; genus Tetraodon; species Tetraodon nigroviridis. The sequence goes on from CAAE01015013.1 coordinate 417,644, forward strand.
GGGCAGACGCAGACGCTCGCCACTCGGGTCGTTCAGAGGGTGCTACTGCGCCATCTCATCTGAAATGTTGAACACATTAAAAGATCACATTTGTACCACCATTTTCGGCCCCTCGCATTTCTTTATTTTTTTCTTTTTTGTGCACTAATATTTCTCTTGCTGTCCACAGCAAACTGGAAAACGGTCGTCTCTACCAGTCCTATGCTGCTATCATGGCCAAGGTAGAAGCGTTCAAAAATGAAATATGCTCAGATGTAAAACCTTGACATTCACAAATGCAGTTTTTTTTTCTGACACCAGTAAACTTTTGAGACAGACTGCTCACTGAGTAAACTAGATGAATCGATACTTAAGGGCAGAGAGTTTGTGTGTTGTGTTCTTAAACTTTGCTAAGTTTTTGTCTTTCATTGTTTATGCTGACTGTCGCAGAGCTGCCAGAGAGACGATGACGGTGATGGAAAAGAGCAGGAGCTGGAAAGCTTTGAAGTGAATGGCTTTGTTCTTTTATAACTGCTTTGATTTCCTCTATCTGTATGCTGCAGAATGCATCAGTACATTTGTCCTGTGAAGGTAAACATTTCTCCTTTTTTATGAACTCCAGGAGAAAGAACTGGAGAAGCAGAAGCTCTTGTTCCGACAGGCTAGGCTTCATCGTCGTGGAGCTTCAGAGATGGTCCTGCAGATCATCAGTGCCAGCAGAGGTAGGAAACATTAGATTCGGTGGCCTACGGTTGAGTAGTTGTGAATAAAGGTGTTTGGAAGTGTTATGAGCCCTAGCAGTCATTCAGCTCTCCTCATACATACTCTGACTGGATTAATGGCTCCTCTCCTCAGGGCTCATGGGCTCTGTGATTGCTCCCACTCTGAAGCTGGGCATCGCTCTTCTCAGTGGGGGAAACGCTGCTGTTCAGCAGGTACAGTCAGAGAGCTGCCAAAGTGTTCACTGATTACTGAGGTTATCGTTAGAAGTAGCAGCAAAATCTTAGTTCATATGTAATGTTGTATTAGTACGCCAGTTGAGGAAATTGTAACACCAGTAAGAACTGAGAGAAAATTACCTTTTTTTTAAGAAAATGTTGGTTTATCTGAGAGAGAGGCGAGACGTTGGCTTCTTTCAGAGCATGGCTGGACTAATGCTGTCATGCAGGTGAGTGATTGGAAAAACAAGAAAAAAATATCTGTCAGATTTGACAAGACCCCTCAAACCTTATCCTGTGTGTGTGTGTGTGTGTGTTTCTGCTTTCAGCGTGCTGGATCTGAGTGCATTTGAGAGGCAGAACAAAGCAGAAGGATTAGGCATGGCCATGGATGAGAGCTCAGGTACTGCATTCATATGGAAATGCAGAAGAAAAATACATTTCTGTGAGGCCATGTCATAGCATGCAGTCAGCCGTGAGATTCTGTCCTTGGGTATTTGTGCTCTGAGTTTATGCCTCTAGATTCTGCTCTTTGCCTTTGTTAGCCACTGGCCACCTTCACTTCATGACCCCTTTTTTCCCCAGCAGATAAGGTGATGCCTGATAAAGATGTCACCTGTGACCTTTTCCGTTTCCTACAGCTGCTCTGTGAAGGGCACAACTCAGGTCATTTTCCCAACATGCATCACACACATTTATCTAACAACACACATAACGCTTGACATCCCAGTTTACACAAAAAAGGTCATTTTCACAGATCACGTTCTTCACCATCTCATTTACAATCGATGTAATCACATCACAGCTGAATCTATAGTATTATTTTTGTTAGGGTGCTCTTTATAGTCCAATCAATCTTCCTTGTGTCTCAGAGTTTCAGAATTACCTGAGAACACAAGCTGGCAACAATACCACTGTCAACATCGTCATATCAACCGTGGATTACTTACTCAGATTGCAGGTAACCAGACATTTTCACGAGTCCTAGTACTCGTTTAATGACTGTCCGGCAGTACGTGATTCACTCCGAGACATAGATCTCTTGTCTATGAATTGACTGGATCCATCCTGAGAGCTGCAACGTATATCTGTGCCTCCTCCAGGAGTCGGTCAGCGACTTCTTCTGGTACTACTCTGGGAAAGCTGCGATTGATGTGCACGGTCAGCACAACTTCTCCAAAGCCATTGAAGTGTCCAAACAAGTCTTCAACACACTCACAGAATACATCCAGGTCGGTGGTCTGCTCTGTGCCTGTGTGTGATGTGAGCGTCAAAGTCGTCCAGCTGGTTATGGAATCAGCAGCCGGCATCTCGACTGTTTCCTTCCAGGGACCTTGTGCTGGGAACCAAGAAAGCCTGGCTCACAGCCGTCTGTGGGACGCTGTCATAGGATTCCTTCACGTCTTTGCTCACATGCAGATGAAGCTCCCTCAGGTAGAATCCATGAACGGGGCAAATGTGAGCCGGTTAGCAGGAAGCCTCGCTGCTGCTGTCAACTCGCTTAAGGGTGTGAACTGTTGGGCTGCTCAGAACATTTACCAACAGTTCCCTCATGTCCTCCCATCTGGGTACTTCTGCTTCTCTGTCCACTGGTGCAAAAGTCTGCTAGAAGTATAGGCGTCAACCCATCTGGGAACCTTACGGAGAAATATAGTCAACTTTATGTAGAATTCATTCATCAATTAAAACAACAGTCATGCAAGTAAATATGCCTTCTATTTCTTTTCTGTCTACAGGATTCAAGACAAATAGACCTTCTGAAGGAACTCTTGGATTTACAGAAAGACATGGTGGTGTTTTTGCTTTCGATGTTGGAAGGCAGGTTTAAGCTTTTGTCTTCTTTCAATAAATCCAGGCTCCAATTTTTGTCCTCTTTTAACACCTTCCCTGCGTCCTCTGTCCTAAAGGGAACATTGTTAATGGAACTATTGGGAAACAGATGGTGGACATGTTGGTGGAGTCATCAGGCAATGTTCAGATGATCCTCAGGTTTTTTGACATGTTTCTCAAACTGAAGGACTTCACCTCGTCAGATGCCTTTCAAGCGTACGACCCTGATTTTAAAGGCTGCGTGTCCAGAAAGGACTTTCAGAAAGCGATGGAAGGCTGCAAACGTTTCTCCCAAGCGGAGACTCACTTCCTTATGTCCTGCATGGGGCCTGACGACAGGGAGAAGGTGGATTATGAGGCCTTCGTGGATGGATTCCATGAGCCTGCCCAGGACATTGGCTTCAGCATCGCTGTTCTGCTGACCAACCTGTCGGAACACATGCCCAACGACTCCAGGTTAAGGACGTTCCTGGAGGTAGCAGAGAGCGTACTGACTTACTTCCAGCCTTTTCTAGGACGGATTGAAATTCTGGGCAGCGGGAAGCGAATTGAGCGCGTCTACTTTGGGATCAGCGCGTCCAGCCGCACACAATGGGAGAAGCCTCAGGTCAAAGAGTCCAAGCGGCAGTTTGTTTTTGACGTTGTCAATGAAAGTGGAGACAAAGAGAAAATGGAAATGTTTGTCAATTTTTGTGAGGACACCATCTTTGAGATGCAGCTTGCAGCGCAGTTATCGGGCTCTGGAGTGGAGGAGAGGCATGTTGAAGCCAGCCCAGAAGAAAAGGGTGACACAAATGGGCTGGACAATAAAGGAATAGGTGTCATGTGTCAGTGGCTGGTACTGACGTCTGTGCTCTCTGTCAAAGCCCTGATGAAGATGAGCGTGAAGGACGTCCTCGTTTCAGCCGTCGTCTTCCTCAAATTTGTTCTCATGGCTCAGTTCAGGTGTGTGCTCATTGTGGTCCGCAGCATCTGGTACGTGCTGCACAGGGCTTTTCTGAGCGGGGAGCTCATAGAGGGAGCCAAACGGGCACGGATATCGGAGATGCTGGGTGGGATCCTTGAACCAACTCTTGATGAGGTCATGGGGGGGCCGCGGGGCACTCGGCTAAGGAAAGGCTCGTCCAGTTTGACCTTACAGAAGGAGCTGAGTGGCAGCAGGTTGGCACAGACTATGGCTTCCACCAGGGACATGCATGTGCTATCAGATATATTTGGTCTCACGGTCAAGAAGGAGGGAAGCGGTTACAGGCTGATATCCAAGGACCTCACCGACAGCCTGACTGACCTGTTCACCCCAGCGTGCAGAGGAGCTACAGCCGGCCAGGTTCCTCAGAAGCACCAGGAGACGGTACACTGGCTCTAATCTTTAGCTGTTTGGATCACTTTTGTGCCATCCTTACCTTGTTTTCTGAACCCCAGACCCACATACACCAAGAAGAAAAAACAGAAGAGAAAGGGGCTGATGGAAAGTACGTTATGGTTTTTTCCTCCCTAATATTTCTAAAAGTGGAGCATATTTAGCATTGGTGCCCAGAAATGCTTTATCAGTTACAAAACAATCTAAGTGAGATCAGAAAGCTCTGGATTCTTGATGTCCAATATTAATAACCCCTGGACTGTGTTTGCAGACAGAACAAATCTGACCAGAACTCTGAAGCGATTTTGAAGGATCCAAAATGGAGAGCGCAGCGGCTTAATCCAAAGTCAAAAGAGGCTGAAAACCAGCCGTCAGCCCTCTGGGAGATGGTCAGCACCCACAACAAGAGCATGCTGGTAATTATTGACTCCACACTCTAACGTGCAGCCACAGATGAACGTGCCCACTTGTGATCACTTCATTTGTTATTTTCATCTTTCAGAATTACTTTGCAAGGAATTTTTATAATCTGAGAGTGCTGGCTCTGTTTGTCGCCTTTGCAATTAATTTCATTCTGCTCTTTTATAAGGTGAGTTCATGAACTTGATAGACATCATATTTGTATTTTACTGCATTTAATGTGTAATCCCCACCATCCCGGCCGCTGTGCACTCACCGGCTTCACTGTCTGACAGGATTTGGAAGGCTTTAGTCAGCCTGACGGGCTGTTTTGATGAAACCTTTCCCTGGTTTTAATGTCTGCTTCCCAGGTGGCATCTTCACCTGCAGCGCAAGTGGAGGAAAAGGAGATGCCTTCTGCCTATTCTGCTGGTGATGATGCAGAAGAAGGCACAGTTTGCTTTGTTCTAGAGGAGAGGAGCGGATACATGGAGCCATCCCTCCGTTTCCTGGCTGTAGCGCACACGATCATCTCCTTCTTTTGCATTTTTGGTTACTACTGCCTCAAGGTACCACGAGCACATTCACAGCTCCTGAAGGTCTTTAAATGAATTGAAAAGAGTTTAGAGGAACAAAAAATAGATTTGAATACATTATGAATTATAATATGCATCTCTTGACAGGTACCACTAGTGATCTTCAAGCGAGAGAAAGAAGTTGCACGAAAGCTGGAGTTTGATGGCCTGTATGTCACCAAGCAGCCCCCCGAGGAGGACATCAAAGGGCAGTGGGACCGGCTGGTTGTTAACACACCGTATGTTCATCGCGCTGGAGGCAGAGCAGACGTCACCATGTTTCAGACTCCTCGTCTCCACTTTGGCTGTAGAATTTTTTTACATTTTCTGCTCTTTCTTTTTCAGATCCTTTCCCAGTAATTACTGGGATAAATTTGTGAAAAGGAAGGTGAGATCCTCACAGCAGGTTGCTGCAGGTCTTCATTTTTAATCCACTGTGCCGTCTCTCGTAAATACTGCTTGCTGTCTAAGCAGTTTAGTGTATAGTTTACTCGGTGACAGTAAACTATACTAACTAAAGTAAAGGAACCATTCAATGACAGTCATATTCAGTTAGCACAGCTGGTTTTATTGTCCTCCACCATTGCATCTCTTTCACATTCTTTGCGCAGCTTCCCTCTCTTGCTCTGGCTCTTGGATAAATAAACAGTGGGCCTTGAAAGTTTCTTGAAGTTGGGCTTCTGACAGAGAGAGATGCTAAAATTATTATTGGCTATCATTAGTATCAGCCCTTAATCAATGGAAGATGATATTTCCTCTGATTCAGCACGTAAACAGAGGGAACTTTAGCTAATTTTAGCTGTAATGGCACTCCTCGGTGTGAAGGCACCCCTGGGTGTGTGTGCGCTCACTCTGGGGTGGTCACCTCTCCTCAAATGGTTCCTGACATTTGAAGCTCTGGACTGCATCATCCTAAAGAGCCTGCAGTAAAACAGACCGTCGGTGCCTCCAAACAGTCCTAGTCATTTTTACAGTTAGGAGGGTGGGGATATTACCTGCTGCATGCTTTAAATGTGTAAAAATGCAATAAAATTAGGTGTTTGACTCTCGCTTTATATAATAAATCAGGTGACATAAAGTTTCCTCAAACATCAGTATCAGTGAGAAGAGAGAGGTCTGTGTCTGTTTTATGTTGAGCAGATTTTGCTGAATGTGTTGTTTTTCCCGTCAGGTGATGGATAAATACGGTGAATTTTACGGCTGTGAGAAGATCAGTGACCTCTTGGGTCTAGACCAAGCAGCCTTAGACTGCAGCTCAGAGAGAAAAGGCAGGAAGAGGCTGAGAAGGAGCACTGTCTGGAGTCACCTGTGAGCAGGACACTTCCAACTTTCCATTAGTGTTCAAGAAAGGGATGGGAACCTGGCCCCTCGCTGGGGGTTTGATATCAGATAGACTGAAAAGAAGCATCTCTGATGATTGACACGTCGTCAGTGGTTGATCACCTGTGTGTTTGATAACCTGTAATCCACATGCTGAACCACTCAAACGATCTGTACTCGCTTTAGCTATTTCAGTTGTATGTTCATTTCACTCAACGGGAGAAATCAGACAAAAGACGTCTGCGGTTTTATTTGCTCTTACCTGCCTGAGTGGCATCAGGGCTGGATAGAGGGGTGGAGGCTTTCCAGGGCTTTCCAGGGTCGATGTGCTGATCCACTGCTCTGGGTTTCAGATTCAGCTCCATTGACGTGAAGTACCAGGTCTGGAAAACAGGAGTCGTCTTCACTGATAATGTAAGCTTCTGCTGTTTCGTCGGGCCTGTGGAGATAAAGATCAAGGTGGCACTTCCTGAAATTACTGTCAGCTAGCCGTCTGTTTTGAACGGAGTGTGTGGGGGACTTTACGACTTTTTTCTACCCTGTTTATCCACACACAGCGACAGTAGCAATATCCTGAGTTTCCGCCTTATCTAAAATACACTTTTGTCTCCTTATCTGTCCTGCTGATCTACACTGTGTGTATGTGTGTGTGTGCGTGCGCTTGCAGTCTTTCCTGTACCTGGCTTGGTACATGGCCATGTCAGTTCTGGGTCACTATAACAACTTCTTCTTTGCCGCTCACCTTTTGGACGTTGCCATGGGTTTTAAGACGCTTCGGACTATCCTTTCCTCTGTCACACACAATGGCAAACAGGTGCGAGTGTGTGTGTGGTGGTACTCTTGTTGTTTTTTTCGAGAATGCTGAAAACATCTGGATGTGTTTGATAACCTTTCAGCTGGTCCTGACTGTGGGGCTGTTGGCCGTTGTCGTCTACCTCTACACTGTTCTGGCCTTCAACTTCTTCAGGAAGTTTTACAACAAGAGCGAGGACAAGGACGCTCGAGACATGAAGTGCAATGACATGCTTACGGTGAGGACACATTTGAATTTCTAATACACACACCCCCACAGAGAGAGGCTGAGTCGCTGGGCCGTGTGGATTTCCTCTGCAAACTCACCTAATTTCTACCTGCTCGGATTGAGAGGGGTTGAGGCAGATTCTGACAGTGATCCCTATCCTTGGAGCGAGCGTTGCCTCCTCCTTCGTCTCCACTTTTCATTAAAATGATGGACACGTGGATGCGAAGGAGCTCTTGGAGCTTCACTTGTTCTTTGTTTGGATTTTCCTGATATGAACACCCCCAGCCCTGACTGTGCTCTTTCTCTCCCAGGCAGCAGCTTTTGAATAAAACACCACCAGTATAGGAGGCTGCATGTTTAGAAACAGTTGTCTGCAACCTTTTCTGCAGGTTTAGGAGAATATCTGCCCGTCACACACACACACACGCACTGACGAGCAGCTGTAGTTAAATTAGGCAGAAAACACTGACTCATTAGTGCTCACGTTCCAGAGTAGCCTGAAAAAGCTGAAGAAAGTGGATTCAAATAGGGTGTTTCCATTTTGTTGAGCAATCAGTTGTTTCAACTGTTTCAACCTACCTACAGTAGGACATCGTGTGCCTCTAAGTGGAAGGTTCCTTTAATACTACTGTAAGTACCCCGGCTTCACGAGAGACACCCGGAAATAATCATATCTGTAAAGAAGAATGTGCCTCCCTTTGCTGTGAGCGCTCCATCCAGTGGAGACGGATATAAAAACACACAAACACACAAGTTAATAACTTTGGTTCCTGCTGTTTGATTTCTTACAACCTGAAGAGTGAAATCCTCTTAGCGTTTTTCCGTGTTCTGTTATCCTGGAGCCTTTCTTAAGAGCAGTATGAGTGAAATCCCTCTGCTGCAGAATCCTCTGCCTGTATATGCAGTATGCTAAATGAAATGTATCTTCTTTTAGTGCTACATGTTCCACATGTATGTTGGAGTGCGTGCTGGCGGGGGCATCGGTGATGAGATTGAGGACCCGGCTGGAGATGAGTTTGAGGTGGAGCGCATCGTTTTTGACATCACATTTTTCTTCTTTGTCATCGTAATCCTGCTGGCCATCATTCAGGGTGAGCCTCGGTGTTTATTTCAGGGCTCCGTTCGACCCAGACACACTGCGACTGTAATCTCTTTCAGGCCTGATCATTGATGCCTTTGGAGAGCTGCGAGACCAGCAAGAGCAGGTGAAGGAAGATATGGAGGTGAGTTGGACTCACCAGGATTCACAGCTGGGAGCTTCTCATCAGGATCCAGACCTGTGTCACAGGTTTCATGAATTTAGATGGCGGCCGATCCGAGTCGGCTCATCATCCCAGCATGTGTTTGCTTTTTTAAAAAACTAGAAATGGAGCGAAAATGTTTAGTTAAAATCTGGTTCAGAAATCTTTGGCCTCAAGTCTGACTTTTGGTGCTTTGACACAAACTTGCGTCCTCGTCTCTCCTCGCCTCTCCTCTTGCTGTGTGTCAGTCAAGCCGTCTGCGTACATCTGCTGGGGTGTGAAGGTTGTGTCAGATTTAGAGGAAAAAAACAGAGAAATGGTTCATTCAGCTGGAATTTGAGTGTGTGTGAAAAGATTAGCCTGTGTGCACAAGATTAAGTGGACGCATTTGGTTGCATCTCCTGAAACTATTGTGCCGACAGCCCTAATGAGCTGCGGCTCTGACCTTGTTTTGCTTTAATGCGCGAATCCCTCAGCGCCGTGGCTCAGATACAGGTGTAAACACCAACCAGAAAGGAGGCGAAACACTTAGCATTAATCAAAGTCATTTCTTTGTTTTCTGCATGTTTATCGACTGCGTCCCAGCGTGCACAGATGCTAAGACTCCTGCTTGTTTTATGGTATTTATGTAACTTTAGTTACAGCAGAAAAAGGCCAAACAAAAATGGATAAAGAAGAAGATGTAGTGTCACTGCTGCGTCTGTGGAGCAGAAATCTCTCAGATTAGCTGGAAGGCCAGACTGATCAGCTGTTTGTTGCATGTGTCCTCCTGCAGACCAAGTGCTTCATATGTGGAATAGGCAGCGAATACTTTGACAAAGTTCCACATGGCTTTGAGACCCACACGCTTCAGGAGCACAACCTGGCCAACTACCTGTGAGTAAACCCTGTCCCATCTTAGTTGAACCTCCTGCTAATTCATTCTTTCACACTACCAGAATAATATGACGAAAAGGCGATTTCTCTTGTGCTTCAGGGCCAGTTTGAACATTCAAAATTCATTTTCACACCTTTGTCTTGTAAAATGTCGAGTAATATGACCTGATGTGAAGGAGGAAATAAGCTAGTTAAATAGCTGGTTAGCAAGCTAATTAACATGTTTTTAGAACTGAGCGCTTTGATTTTTGCCTTCTTTCCAGTCGACCACAGTCTTTCGTTAACCATTGTCAGGTAGGTGACGTGCATCCCAATTTTGTGCTCTTGCAGATTCTTTCTTATGTACCTGATTAACAAGGATGAGACTGAATACACCGGGCAGGTAGGCTGCTTTACTCCATCTTCTCCAATCAAATGCTTTCCCAGAGATACGCCGGCGTGTCTGCACGACCTTCTAATCCCAGAATTAGCCATGCTAATGACACGCTTCTATTCTAACCTTTTCCAGGAAGACAAAATACGTATTCAGGCTGTCCTTCAAAAACCGTATCAGGCCCGACAGACACATAATGATGATAATTATGCCAGTCAGACCCTCTGATTATACTTTCTCTTTTCACTCAAAAAACATCCCATGTGATTGATTCAGGTCGGAGCAATCAAGTGTTTAGGCGCTTGTCTTCATTCAGGGAAAACAGTTTTACATCTTATCAGAGCGGCTTCGTTTCCTCACTTGCAAGAGCTGCACAGCTTTTTTGGTTGTCAGCTAAGGTCTGCAGGGTTTGATCAAAGCACCTCTATCTCACCTTTCCCAGGAATCCTATGTGTGGAAAATGTACCAGGAGCGATCCTGGGAGTTCTTCCCGGTGGGAGACTGTTTCCGAAAGCAGTACGAAGGTCAACTGGGATGACTGGAAATCTGGGCGGGCTGAAGACTGAATCACCTGAAATGTGTCGCACCGTTGTCTTTGATCTCACGTTGTGTATTCCCACGTTTGCATTTTTGTGTTTGTAATCTGATCCATCTACCTCTGCAGACACTTGTCCATTTTTTATTACTCAGATTTCCTCTTTGCGTTTGTTTGACAAGAAGTAGTTTCTGACGTCCTGCTGACTGGATGCTTCTGAAAGTCTGTAAGTGTTGGGTGAGCCATGTGATCATCGCTCTGACTCTGCAGTAAACACACTTTCTCCCACCTTTCGGGCTTCTGGAGCTGCTTCTCTCTCCTTGTGCTCGTCTCTCCGGTCCTCTCTGTCCTGCCTGTCTCCAACTGACCTCTCTCCACTCTGCTCTCCCACCAGCTGTGCTTTTGGTCCTCAGGTCAAAATACTGGCGAGGAGCTAGAAGAAGCGTCAGATGTGCTAAACAAGGCCCATCCTTAAATGTCCATTTCAGATGGTTTTTCTGGTGATTGGAAATGTCGGCGTTGGAGCTGCAGAGTTGAAGCCCAGCGTCTCTGATTTGAATGATGCAGATGCAAACGCAGCACAGGCTCCTCGACGCTCCTGCACTGTTTACATTTGCTCGGCTGTGTCTTTAAACAAAGGCAAACCGGCACGGAAGGAGAGGTTGCAGCGCTCGCCGCCTCCTGGTACATTCTCAACATCCCGACCGTTCATGAGGATCGTGAGCTGACGGCTCTGCAGCGCTCCGGGTCAGAAGTCCAGTCCAGTAGTTGCCATGTCAACCTCAGTCCAGAGGTTGTGCTATAGTGGGGGGAAAAAATCTCATTAGAAGACTGTTGATTGCCTGGACTATAAAAATAAATCCTGTGTCAACATCTAGCTGCTCTGCCTGCTGTCACAGCAGAGCCGGAGAAGCCGAGTACACTTTCACACCCAAACTTGGACCAGCTGCGCTCTGCCGGTCAGGTTTTCACCGAGCTGAGGACTTTGGACGTTGTCTACGTTTTGTCTTTATTTATTCCCTCCGTTTGCTGCTTCTGGATTTGTTTTGTCGCGTCAGGGTGACGGTGAAATAACAGAAGTGTCTGGAGCTTCAGGACTCGTGAGGCAAATGTCCGACAGAATTGTGGCTGACGCTGAAATTGATCCATCTATCACCGGGTGTAGCTGTTAGCTCTAGCCTCCCGTCAGCTAACGTCCGTCAGGCCTGGACGGCTGGCAGCAGCTGCACATGCAGCAATTATTTTGTATCATGACTGAGGAGGCGTACGTGCACGTCACTCTGGATATTGCCTCAGACACTTGAAATTGTTGGGAGGATCAGCTGCAGCCAAAACTATCGCAGCAGAATAATATGAGCGGTAAATCAATAAAAGATGACAGGAGTGGAGAGCGCAGGCCGACAGCAGCGGAGTGTTCCCTCATACCTGAGGCCACGTGTCCCAGATGATTTCTTTTTGTAACCAGCTCTGCTTTTGCACCGTTTTCCCCCTGCACAGATCGTCTGTACTGTCCTTTTCCTGCTTTTGTGATTTAGAATAAGTTGGCCTCCGTGTTGTTCCAGACCTAAACACACTACCGGTGTTTTTTAGTCTATAAATGATTAATTTCAGCTGCGGTATCTGTTTACAGCCCCTCAGCCCGTAGAGATTGCGTTCAGGTGAGAACAAATGGACTGCTACCGTCCTCGGGTGATCCAAACCTGCTTCTGTGCTCATGTCTTCCTCACCTTCTCATCCTGGACCGGTCTACTCTGGAATCACACTTGTGTCAGCTCGCTGGGAACGAGCTGATTGGTTTTGGCTCTTGTAGTTGGTTATTTCTCTCTTTTCTCATTAATTAAAGGTGGAGGTTCAAGGTGGATGGCTCTTATCTCCGTCTGCATGTAGGAGGAGGACGGCTACATGCATCAGCTTGCAATGAAACCTCATCCCCGTAGACGACACCTACGCCTACCCTCCATGCATTTTTAACGCTGGATGGAGCTGGGGACGCTGGAGGCACAGAGAGCGAGGGAACACCCCCAGGAAGGCCGTCGATGGGCTGCAGCAGCAGAATAGATTCTTTAATTAAGAACCTTTTGTGAGGAGCCAAGCGGCCTCAGGAAACATTTGGTTTGTGACGGGTTGATTCTCAGTTGTGGCATGTGCCATCTCATTACAAGTCTAATTTTCATGTAGAGCAACTTGTTTTCAAATGAACGAGCATCACTGGTGACGAAAACAGGACGGATGAAATTACCATTTAGATTGGAGCGCTCCCTGCCAGGAGAAGGCCAATTACTCAATGAGTGTTTGGTTTGTGGGGAAAGAGGAGGACGGCTGTTCCACACAGCGTTTCCGCTGGAGCGCTTTGGTTTTACAGCTTTGTGTGGGTTTTAAAGTTGCACCAGAACGGAGCAGAGACCAAGATCAGTGTTTTAGAATCGTAATTGTGGTCAGTTTCTCAAGTCTCCAAGCTGGAATCCCACCTCTGGTTCAGGTTTCAAGGAGACTCGGAACACATTTGTATCCACAGCTGTGGAGACGCTGCTCGTTTAGCTCTACACTTATCTGTGTGTGTGTGTGTGTGTGTGTGTGTGCACGCGCGCACTTTCACACTAATTAGGAGGGTTTGTCATCAGTGTGTATTTTTGTTCAGTGAGGTCATTTTTAAATATGGCTGGTATCATTTAATATCCCTGCCTTCTGCAGTGGGGCTTGTTGATGAAGGGCTCCACATTTCTGCAGTAGCTCCTTTCAGCGCTTGTTTAACTTGCTTGCTTTCTGGTGTCTCTGCTATTTTCCCAAATATCCGTCTGGAAGGAGAAGAACTCATCATGGAAGCCTTTTGCTTCCTCACACATCCCAACACCAGTGTCTGTGGCTCTGCTTTGCTTCTTTGTGGCTGTTGTCTGCAGCTGAAATCCAACTTTATCGCTCTCGCGCAGCCGTCGGTTGGGTTCAGACGTAGCTTTACTCTTTCCCTGTGTGTGTGTGTGTGTGTGTGTGTGTGTGTGTGTGTGTGTGTGTGTGTGTGTGTGTGTGTGTATGTTGTCCTGGCGCTGCAGCAGCAGCGATGGTGTGTGACCTCTGATGGGCTGTGACCTGTCCAGGGTGTTCCTGCTGGTTTAGCCTGTCACCCCTCTGACCCTGACTCCTTGTTATCATGCAGGTGCTGGTCCTGGTGTGTTCCAGATGTTCTAGCTGCTCCTGGCTGATAACGCGCCTGTGATCTGACGCGTGGGTCCCCAGAGAATCCAACCTGAGCGGCTCACGGTAAAGCCACCCCCCCCCCCACCTCCTCCTCAGTCCCAGAATTCTTATAAAGGCCAGGCTTCTCTCCGTCTGTGCTGATTAACCACCGTCCTGCGTCAGGCCTCAGCAAGGTGCAGATGGTCTTGGCTGGCCTGCATCGCTGCGGAGGGTCCCAGTGCTGCTGAAAGGGCCTCTGACCTGAGCCCTGACTGCCCGGGCTCAGGCCGAGGCCACAGGAGCAGCTTTGACCGTCTTTGAGGGGTTTTTTCATTGGTTTTCCACTCGTATTTGCTGAGATCCTCCTGAGAGACCTTGGCTGTAAAAAACCTCTGAGTCTGAGTTCTAATCTGGGATTCAGAGGTTCCAACACAGCTGCTTCTTTGTGTCGGTGCTGCTTCTAATCTGCTGTGATGCATCAACATCATCAGCATCTGGGTGACAAACTGAATTTGTCTTTTCTTTTCCATATTCTGTTTTTTTTTTTGCATCAGTTTAACACTGAAGCAGAGTCAGACTTCTGTTTTTTGTCTTTCTTCTCTGTCTCTTAGTAGGGTTGTTAAACCTTTTTGGACTTTCATTTAAGATCAGAAATACGTAATAAAGCAGCAAATAAGAAAAACTGGTATGGTGGGTCAGAAGAGCATTTTAGGGAAGCCTTAATTGAGGTGAGCTCCTGCAAACCTTCACGGTAACGGCAGCCGTCAGTCGGGATCTGGGATTATGACATTTTGCTCCTGGAGCATCTTTGTTTGTTGGATTTGTGGCACCTCATTTTCTGGTTATTATCCCTGAATCTGGATGAAATCCCCTTCTCTTCTTGCCACCACCTTCTATTGAAAATGTGCACATGTCAGTGCTCAGGCTGTTTTTTTGTTTTTCTCCCCATGACTGTTGGAAAGCACAAAAACCAGTTCAACAAATGCTCCAGCAGCCACTAGCTCTGGAGTTTCCCTATTTCAGGTGACTGGTTCCAGTCTGCTTTATCCAGAACTGAACTGGAGGACTGGAGGGATGGAGGACTGGCTGGTGTCCGTTTTCTCATTTCAAACTAACCCTTTAGATAACCCTGTACTACTGCGCGTCTGCTCCGGCTGTGCTGGAGGGATGGGGGGGCGTGAAACAGGCATTTAAAAACAAGCAGATCCAGTTTTGTTTTTTGTCCACAAGGTTCTTTTCAGGGACACACTGAGACGTTTAGGAGCCAAGATCAGGATGTTTCCCTGAAAACTGTAGCTGCTAACTCATCCTGTCAGTCTGGAGCCTCCACACACTGATGAGGAGTGAAGCTTCGCCTGCAGACAGACGGGTGTGTGTGTGCGTGCGTGTGTGTGTGTCAGACAGATAGCCTCGACTCCAGCAGTCAGTGAATACATCAAGTTAAAATGCCGGGACGCTGCTCCCCTTTAATCCCGCTGGCTTCTTAGATTAGGACAGACATGGAGAAGAGCCAAATGCCAAATTTGTATTCAGCTCGTCTCCTTTTCTTTCTGCACGATGTCGTCTGATGCCATATTTGGTGCCGTTGGAGATGTGCTGGTTTTTCGTTCTGCAGCGGAGGATGAATGAAGATGAGAGGAGACTGGAGCAGACTGACTAAATAAAGCGGTTCCAGCTCCTCCAGAGGTGGCTGATGTCCACGTCAGGGTGGAGGATTCAGGCAGCTGGCCTTCGCTCAGACCTCCTCGTCCTCATTTATTATCAGCTGTCCTGTCGGTGGAGTTCACCCATTCAAGCTGCACTTTAATGATGAAATCTGTTTGTTCTCGCTGGAGTGTGAAAAAGGCTTCCTGAAGTTTACTCCCCGTCTTATCTGGACCCTTTTGTCTGGTGGAAATCAGCCTCCCGGAGGGCGGACTGGCCTGTTCATTGGAAAACTTCAATTACCAAGACTGCTGATCGATTCCTCATATCTAATCAGCCAGTCTGGACCTCTGTTGTTACAGGACCTCCTTCCATTGGCCTCTTTTGCTGAAGGTTCTAACCCAGAGGGGGGCCCCCTGTGGCCCGCTGAACCATCTAATCCAGCGCTCAGAGCCGTCGCCATCGTTTCTCCAAAAGCCAAATGAAGGTGGGGCCAAACATCATTTGGACCGTCATCATCCGTCTCTAGTTGGACCAACTCACACACTTATTTATATTTTCTCAGTCAATGGTCCATCAAGCAGGATTTTTAGCTAACCTCTGAGCCTCACATGAGGGGATCAGTTGTCTGCACCACCTGACCGGCTCGTTCCTCAAGATCTAAGACCCAACATGACCTTCCAGGCTGAATAAGTGCCCGCCCCTGCGCTAACCTTTTGTGTGTTGCTTCCGGCCGGGATCAGGGGGCAGTGACGCGTGCTTGCATCTGTTTGTGTCTGAACCCCGAGACAGGCTTGAGTTAGCAGGTTTATCTGTGTGGGCTTTGTCAGAGGGGGCCCGAACGTTCTGAGATGAGCTCATTAGACTGCTGGCTTGTCAGCAGAAACGGCACGATGATGATTGGCGTGAAAGAGGATGGGAATTTAACTGCTGATCTTTGCGCTAATTGTTTCCTCGCCCGGCCCAATTAGGACGGCGAGTCGGTGCGTCACAGCTCGCGTCCCAGTCATAACAAACAAAAACACCCCCAAAGGCTTCTCTGAGAACACACACGCACACACACACACACACACAGGCAGTGGAGTATCTTGATCATGGTTTTTAAGTGTTTACAGATGAGGCGTTGAATAATTCCTCCAAACTGAATCCAAGACACGAGCGTTGAGGTGTGTTCAGGTGCTGTGTGGTGAGGTGGAAACACCTGGAAGTCCATCCGGAGTTCCTGTCCTGTTCCCCTCCCTCTGCCCGTCTCTGTGGCTTCCACCCCCAGACGTTGCTAATGTGGTGATTGTGTCTGGAACCGGCCTCTCGGCTCACTTTTGACCTGCTCTTCTGTGATTCCCGGCTCGTGGCCCCTCACGTGCGCTCTGAAAAGGTTGGTGTCAACCGCTGAATTATTTATCAGGAATTGTATGGAAAAGTCTCCGCGCTCCCGTTACTAAAGGCTTTCTATGTTTTATGTATGAATCTACCGCTTTGGTGTTTTCTTGCGTTTTAACTTTGAAACAGGAAGATCCTGTCGTCGTTCTTGCTGTTAAACCCAAATGAAGCCTTTAATGAGCCTTCAGTTCGTCTCCGCTAAGAAATAAAACAGCTGCCAAGTCTGTTCTTTCACAGCAGAGTGTTTATTCTTCCTTTCCAGGGTTGTGTATGTGTGGAATGCTTGGGAGCGTTGCTACTGCGTTTTTAATTATGATGGAAATATCTTCCTGGACACGCTGCTGAGTCGTGACGCTGTAACGACACATGTAATGAATGTCCAGGAGGAGCTCCATCTGGACAGAACGTCTTTTCAATGTGAACACAAAAGCGGGAACGCTAAACACCAAAGCAGTCTCTTCATTAGTTCATCTTTTCAGCGTTGCTAGAATAACCAATGAATCCGCCAGCAGACCAGAGATTTGAAGGATGGAAGCGAAGAACTTGGTCCGTCTCCTTCCTGCTGCTGCTGGTTCTCTCAGCTCCTCCAGTCCGCCCAACGGGTGAACTTCTGAAAGTGCTGGTGTTTGTTCTTCCTCGGCCTGGCTGACGTCGGTGAGCTGTTTCCAGGCTTCATGAGCTCCCACAGGAGATCTGCGTCTCCAGGTTATTACACCTTCATTATTCTTTGATAATCTATATTGACTGATTCTGTAGGCTGGCAGATGGTCCCAGGAGGATAAAGGATAACTTGGTTTTCCTTTCCTCATTTATGTGTCTGCTTGTTCTCCCTCAGAGCTGTTGGACGTCCACGCTGCTGCTGCTGCTGCTGCCGCCGCCGCCGCCGCCGACACACGTCCGTGGTGTAAACACACACCTATGTTTCCACACAGGCTCCACAGGTCGGAAGGCTGACGTAGATCCGTGCGATGCAGACGCAGTCCCCAAAGACGAAGGAAGCTCCAGCAGGTACGTCCAAGCCAGAGCCTGGCACGGTCTTCACCTCCAGATGCTTCCCAGCGTGACCGAAGAGGAAACTGGAATTAGTCGTTCATTCGAGCACGTTGGCGGTGCTGAATAAACAAACCGCCTTTACAGTGGTTCTGTCCTGAGTTGCGTGATTGTGCAGCTGACGGTGCGTCCCAGCTGTTTTCACCAGCTAACCTGGTGCTGACATCACCACGTCTCCCCCCTCCAGAGCTAATGAGACGTGATGGACCCTTCGGCAGCGCTCCGTCTCCGGCCCGTCACACTGGTGTAATGTAGAATTAGCCTGTAAGGCTGCCTGGGATGGATCCGATCAGTCCTGCACGAGGAGCTGTATGAGCCCAACAACCGGGACCAGATGTGGGCTTTCTTTCCTGGCTGGGGGGGTTTATTGGCCTAGCGTCTGATTCTACCGGTCCAGAGACAAACAGGCAGGTTAGCTACTAAAAGGTCAAGTCTTTTAACTTTTTCCTTAAAGTATTTGTTGCCTTTCTTCAAATGAACATTTTCTGTTAACTCAGATTTACACCAGCAGATTCAGGACCAGTAAGAAACCCAGCAATCTGTGCAGAAAGTGGATGACTGTTTTCTCCTTGGCCCTGGATCTTCTCCAGCACATATTTTCAAGGTTTCCAGACCTTGTTACCGTCCTTCCTTTTCTCATTTTTACACTCCACCAGCGGCACACCGCCAGTCCCCAACAGAGCCGCAAAAGCCCCGTTTGGTGTCCTCCTCATGGAAACCTGGAGATCATATTTGACAAAGCAGGTGTCTGCATGTCATTAGGAGCAGGGTGGAACGGGGACGGGGGACAGGGAGGACGGGGGGACGGGGGGGACAGGGAGGACGGGGGGTACAGGGAGGAGCAGCATAGGGCCAGCTGGGAGTTGATCTGCAGCGCGCTGATACAGAATAAAGAAGCGCTTTTTGGTGGGTGTGGAAATGGGCTTGTTTTTCCGAGTCAGGACCGGGTCCAGCTCAGCCCGCCGAAGCTCTCGGCCTTACTGGTGTCTCAGGCTGGCACCGGAAGTGCCAGCTGGCGGGATTTGTTTTGCAAAACTCTGCAGTGAAATTCCAAGAATATTAACGTTTGACTTTCAGCGGTTCTCTTAACTGCACACTTGCGGAGGAGCTGCGGAGGAGCTGCGGGGGAGCTGCGGGGGAGCTGCGGAGGAGCTGCGGGGGAGCTGGTGGTTCTGTCTGAGGCCACGGTCCAAACCAGCCATGTGATCATTAATTAGCTCATGCCCTCGGCCTCATTCAAGCTCTTGATAATCTGTCTAAATGGCTGCTGGCGAGTGAGGGACACGAAGAGTCCGAGGCGAGCGTGTCACACGTTAGCGGGAAGGTTGGTGGCTTCTCGCTTTGTTTAAGGAGGCCTTTTATTTGATTGGCTGACAGAAGCACGGACATGACGGAGGGACGCGGCGCGGCCGGCCTCACTGAGCTTCCTCACCTTGAGACGGAGGAGCAACGCCCTCATTAGAAGCAGAAAATGATGCTCTCATGGTGGATCAGGCTGAGTTTGTGCTGCTTTCCGCCAGGTCGGAGCACTTGCAGACCATGTTCCGATGGGCAGAAGCACCTGTGCATGTCAGCAGCGTCCGCAGCTGGAATCTGAGCAAAGGTCACGCGTCCGTGCTGGAGTCGTCTGTCCATCCGCCTCTTCTACCACTTACCTGTTGGGCAGCAGCCTGAGCTGGAAGGCCCAGACTCTGGCCCCTGGGGCCAGCAGAGGCGGTCAGGGAGACAGCGGAAGTGGGCGGGGCTTCGTGTCTGTCGTACCCAGCTGATTGACGGCAGGTCGGTCAGCGCGTCCGGTCTGACCAGCTCTTGATTTGCTGGTTGATTGCCGCGACTCTGGCGGCCGACCATCCCCCCCCCCCCCCACCACCCCCCCCCCGCCGCCCCACCTCCGCCCCCCCCCCGCCACCCCGCTCCCCCCCCCGTCCCCACCCCCCCCTCCTCGCCAACCCCCACCCCCCCCCCCCCCGGAGCCGCCGCCGCAGGCTGGTGCTCCTCCAGCCGCCGGGCTCTGATTGGCCCCCCGCGGTTCTCCCCCAGAAGCGAACCCGCGCTAACCCGCGTGTCAGAACGCGCGCTGGCGTGTTTCCAGTAATTGGTTGTACGCGTGCGGGGAGGCGTGCGGGAGGCGCTTTGATGCTGAAGGATGGAGCGTCCGAACCGCCACGGCGCGAGGCCGCGCGCGCCCACGGAGGTGACGGTGAGACGCGGAGTCGGGATCAGGGCCCACGTCTGTGGAGACGCCGAGGCTTTGGAACGTAATGAGGCTGCTGCTTTAGTTGGAGTGGAAGCAGAAGAGACGCGGACGCCAAAGCGGCTGCGTAACGCGGCTCCGCGTCGCCATCCCGACGCTCCAGCTCATCTCAGGAGAGCAGGAATACCACGGACATCCACGCAAGCCTCGGGGTGTGGGCTGCTAATTAGATTTCCCTGCAAGAAGACCGTGTTTTTTTAAATTGACCAAAAAAAAAAAGAAGTCTTCCGCTTTGAGCGCAGGGATGATTTCATTCGTTTTAAGGTTCTTTCTTTGTTATAACAAAAGACGCTTTGGGAAACTTATTTTTAAACCCTGTCTGACCCAGTTTTCTTCCTATACACTGAAATATGTAATGGTTCAGAGCGAGGATGACGATCACCTGCTGCCCTTTTCTCTGCTATCCAGGAAAAGGTGTCAACTTCGGGTCTTTAATTCTGTTGGTCGGAACACAAAAATCAAAGGCAGAATCAAAAATGACAAAGCGTCTGCTACTTTAATCAGAACTGGCCAGACAGCCTGTGATCGTGTTTTGATTGTACAGCAGCAGAGAAATGCCGGACTGATTGTGACGTCTGGCGTCAAAAGGCGCCGAAGCGGCCTGATGAGGCCAGTTGGCGGCTGTGTTCAGCCATCCTTCCCATCAGCCCCTCGACTTTCACCTCCTGCCTGCTTCACTTATCAAGATTCCCCCGCTGCTAGTGGAGATGCAGAAGCTCCATGTGGCGGGTTGCTGGAGACGGGGCGGCCGTGCCCGGAGGCCCCGGACGAGGCTGCGCGGGCCCGGTTATCGGGGCTTCCATGCGGCCCTCAGAGGGTCAGACGGTCGGAAATTCAGGAGGTGAACGTTGGAGCTCAGATGAGTGGGTGCGAGTGTCACAGTCCTGTACATAAATCCATGCTTAAACTAAAGCTTCTTAAAGCCAGCTGGTGCCCTGGGAGCGCATGGCCCCAGACCCAGACCCAGACCCAGACCCAGACCCAGACCCAGACCCAGACCCAGACCCAGACCCAGAGCGATCCGCAGCCTCCAGGCCGCCGTCCTCCACCACCACACGCCAGGTTGTGTGCGCTTTGTGCCACTCGCGCCAGCGTCACCACGAGCTTCTGAGCTGATGTCTGTTTGTATCTTCTTTGTTTAGGTCGACCTTCAGCAGGAGCACCGGGACATCCTCTGCTGCGGCATCACTTCAGGGAAGAGCAGCTTTCCAGGTGAGGAGACGTCATCTGGTCCAAATGAAATGTGGTTTTCCGCGTTGGGGGAACCATTCCACCCGTTTCGCTCGCCACCGTGGCCGTGTTCGTCCTGAATGAGCGTGGAGGCTACTTTCCCTGCAGGGTGTGCCACCTGCCGCTGCGTCACGGCCGCTCCGGCCAATCCCGACGCGTCGAGTCTCCGTCCGCCCAGGGATCCAGCCGCGCTCCTCACACCGCCGTCCGAACTCCAGCTCTGAGCAGGAATCTGCGAGCGTGCGCGGCCGTGGAGCGTCAGAGCTTCACGTGAGACCTCGCTGGAGCGCTGCTTCGCCAGACGCGGACGCGCCGCAAGTTGGACAGGAATGCCGGTTTGCACCTTCACCCCTCCGCCGCACGACGAGGTGAAACAGGTAGGTGGAGAAAAGATACTAAAAGAAAGTCTGGCAGATGCTTGTGTCACTGCCGAGCCTTGGCGCGCTCGGCTCCAGACGCCTCTGAGCTGCTGTCTGTGCGCCACGGGAGGACGCGGCGCGGGTGGATCGCAGACGCGCGCGCTCTGGTCCTTCAGAGCAGATCGAGATCTAGATCGTGTCTGAGCTGGAGGGAACGCCGGGTGAGCCGGGGCTCCTGCCCCCGGAGCCGGCTCAGCATCACTGCCCAGCCTGGCCTCTGCGCTGCGTCCGCGGCACGCTGCCCTCCTCCCCGGGTCAGGGTTCCCCGGGACCGCGGCTCGCTGTCCCAGAGGAGAGCGCGTGGGACTGAGGCGCGATCTGCCGTGGATCCGCGGGGATTAGCGGCGTCCTTAGATGGCGAGTGGGAGGTTTTGGTGAATTGGGGTAACTGTTTATTTATGATGCCCCTAGAAGGTAACGCGGAGGAACGTTTCCCTCCCGGTGACCCGGGGACACGTCGACGCTGCGCGCGTGATGAGTAAGAGCAGGCGGAATGGCATCCGTGCCATGGCGCAAATGTTTCCTTTCGGAGCGCAGCTGCAGTTATTCATCAGAAGCTGAAGAATGTGAGCGTGACACCAGCAACCGTGCGTGAAGCGCAACTGTTGCAGCGTGGCCAGTTTAATCCACCGCGTCCAGCGTGTTTTCCTGCCAGTTCGTGGACACACGCGCGTTGGGGAACGGCGTGCGCGGGTTCCGAAGGCGACGTGCGTTCGAGCCGAGGCAGGGATGTGATGGAGCATCGAGACCTTCTTTGGACCAGGAGGGTGAACCTCCGCGGCTCTTTCTGGAGCTCAGGACTTTACTTTGGTGATGGACAGACGTTCTTGCGGGCGCCGTCGACGGCTGGTGACGCTGGGCGGGAGGTGGAGGTGGGGCTGGAGGTGGAGGTGGAGGTGGAGGTGGAGCTGGAGCTGGAGCTGGAGCTGGAGGTGGAGGTGGAGGTGGAGGTGGAGCTGGGGGTGGAGCTGGAGCTGGAGCTGGAGCTGGAGGTGGAGGTGGAGGTGTAGGTGGAGCTGGAGGTGGAGGTGTAGGTGGAGCTGGAGCTGGGGCTGGAGGTGGATGCTGGAGGGTGGAGGTGAGAGCTGGAGGTGGAGCTGAAGGTGGAGCTGGAGCTGGAGCTGGGGCTGGAGGTGGAGCTGGAGGTGGAGCTGGAGGTGGAGCTGAAGGTGGAGCTGGAGCTGGAGCTGGGGCTGGAGGCGGAGGCGGAGGCGGAGGCGCGTGCGCAGCGGCCTTGCTGACGGCAGCACGTGAACGTCTTTGCCCCTTTAGCTGCGCTTGACCCACGTGCTGGCGCGAGGATCGCGCACGCTTGTGTCGCGCGTGTTTCGGTCCGGTCCGCCTGCTCTCTGAGATGCTGCTGGACACCTTCGGGAGCAGAAGCTCGTCTTCCTCCCTCTGACGAGCTGCCCACCCCGGGTTAGGGACCTGACCGGGCGCCGGGATACATTACTGGAGCCAGCAGGAGACGGTGAAGGGTACATTACTGGAGTCAGCTGGCCAAACAGACGGCCTAAGTCCCTCCGCTGGGTTCCATTAGAGCCCATCTTGATGTTCAAGCCTGTCTTAATCCACTTCCACAGCCCCGCGGCTATCTTTAGACCCTCCTCCAGACCAGCCTCTTTATTTCAGAAAACTCAGGCCTCCGCCTGCTTCGGGTTTCTGGTGTGCAGGGTGCGTGCTGGTCCCTGGTGAACCTGGAGCCTCCTGCTGCCGGAAGCTTGACCGTTGCTCCGTGCTGACGGAGGCTTGACCTTTAGGAAGGCTGGTGTGCGGTTGGAGGGTGGAGTTGACTTGTGAGCTGGAGTAGTCCCGCTCAGGTTGTGAGGTCGTGCAGTAATGGCGCGGTGGGCGCGCCATTGAGGTTTTGATAGTAGCAGGTGGAGCTGCCACTCATTACGCTCACACTCTCTGTCCTGATGGTCCGAAGCTGCTGCTGACCTGACTGTTATTGGTAGCAGTGCGGCGCTGAGGGGGGCTGTTAGCAGCGCCTGGCTTGTTGACGTTGGGACATTGTGAATGGTGAGCACACACGCACGTCCACATAATGCTAAGTGAGTTATGGCTCCAAGGTCAGGCGGCTGAGGTCGTTAGCGTCGGGGACCTGAGCTGTGGAGGTCTCCCTGCTGCTCAGACCCTCTGGGGGGGTCAGTCTGCTGGCTGGGAGGCCAAAGGTTCCAGTCTCTTCCTACTGGTCTGCCTGGTTGCAGTTTGCAGCTGCACGCCAGCTCTCTCTGATGAGTTATTCCTCCTCTTCATTCCATGTCCTTCATCCTTCCGTGCTTTCTCAAACTCCTTCTTAACTTTGACTGCTGCTCCATCTGCAAAGATCTCGCTGTCTTTACGTCTCCCCCTTGAATAAATGAAAGCTGACTTTAGGGACGGATGTCTCCAAATAGATCAATAGCACAGGGAACGAAAGAGAAGGATGTTTCGCCTCCCAGTCAGAAGCTCCTCCTAAATATCTGGCTTGATTCTGAAGGAAACCTAGCGGTGACGGATGTTTGAGCTCCAAACATCTCCGCTACTTCTCTGTTTGCAGGTAATGTTGCCGTCATCGGTGGCTCATTTATCATGCAGTTCCTGCTTTTTCAGCCAGTTATTGACAACAGTCATGATGGATCTGCACCGACCGCAGAGAAACACACTCCTCGGTGGAGAAGCATCACCATCAAGGCGAAGCTGAAAGGAAATAGGTTTTACTGGTTCCACCGATGGTCCAAGTATGAAAGTCCCGTCACTGCTGGGCGAGCTCGGTGGCTGTGTGAAGGGTTCTGGGGTGGAGGTGGGTGTCTGAGCATCATCAGTGCCGACGCAGGCTCGTCTCATCTCCTCTGGCCCTTTAGCTGCAGACGCTTCCTCCCGCTGAGCAGCAATCTCGGACCGCTGCGGTGCAGCTGCGCCTCAGCGGGACACGGATGCAGGCTTTTCAGATTTAGCCTTTCCTGCTTTGATTCTTTTCAGCCCAGCTTCCCTGAGCAGCATCAGCAAACGTGGGGCGGAACTAGAAGCTGGGCAGCAGCGGCGCTGGTGTTGGACCGGCGTCCACTTGTCCTGGGGGTCCAGCTGTTGGCTCCCTGGGCGCTGACCCCTACCAGCTAGCCTGGCCCGCTCAGGCACATGCTTTGATTTGTAGTAAACGTCATGATAACGGCAGCAATGAAAACATGGATTGGTAGGTTTTTATTAGTACTAATCTGCAGTTTTTCTTTATTTTTTAATGTGAAACTAGGTTTGTTTACAGGCTTAAGTGGGGAAACACAGCCAACAATTCATAACAATATGCAAAATTTCAGACAGGAACGTCAAAGCTAAACGAGGAGACTTTTTATTGTTATTATTACCTTAATGCAGTATTAAGTACTAAGTATTTTAGAATAACACTTGTTTTCCATAGGAGGTTTGCTATCTCTGTACCGAAAAGGTAAAACAAGCCTCAGATGAATGGACTCGTCAGACGTTCACGCTCGTTATTTACTGCAGCCGTGCTCTCCGGGTTGTGGAACTGGATGGATGGATGGATGGAGGGAGGATGGATGGATGGAGGGAGGATGGATGGATGGAGGGAGGATGGCGGCGACTGGACTCCTCATATTGACTAGTTGCCACAGCGGTGTGGGCTTGGAGCAGGTTGTAGCCAAGCGTGTTTTAATGACTGGATCAATCTGCTGACACTTGGCAGGAAAACCAGGCAGCTGATCAGCTGCTCCGATGGTCTTTGTGCAGATTTGAAGCCTTTGCCGGATGCTCGGGCCATCCCACCGTCTAATTCCATCCCTTCGAGAGCCCAGCCACATTCCTCTGATTAGCAGAAGAGTTCATTTTTGGTGTTGCGGCGGCGGCTGGTACTTTGCATTTTCATAATGTCACAACAAGAACCTGATAGGCCCAGATTAAACGCAAGCCTGCTGTAATCACTTCAGCGCGCTGCCAGATTCCGCTGTGATTAGATTTTGTCAAAAAAAAGATCTCTCAAGCAGGAATCAACTGTTACTAATCATGTTATTTAGCTTAGACAAATAAAAATCACATTTTTCGCATGGCCTGCCTTCCAGTCATGCCGGCCAGTGTCCGACCTCCGGGACAATAACAGCTCCAAACAGTCATTCTGTACTTAAATTTCTCCTTCTTTTTCAAATTGATCAGCTCCAAAGCCAGGTCAGCAGATGCTAACCACTAACTGGCTCTAGCAGGGAGGCACCAGTGGCAGACTGGTCCCAGAGCCTGCAGAATCCTGACGGCTGAGAGGTCCGTTTTCTCGGTCTGTGAGTGATTCAAACTGGAGATTTAGTGTTTTCCCAGAAAGTCTGCTGGTTGTTTCCACATTCACATCCAGCAAACGTTCAGGCTCCGCCCTGATGGACGAGCAGAAGCTCCTCTCGTTAGGCTGAACCTGGGCCTGGACCTGATGGCCTTCTGTGCAGGACCAGGTCGTACCAACTGCACGTCCCTCAGCAGCAGAACCCGGCTGAGGAAAGGCTGCACTTATCTGCAGCTGCCCTCTTTTATGGATCTCTGACCGTGACAGCCAGTCGGTGCTAACCCGATTAGCTGCGGTTTCTGCGCTCTAAACGATGCTCGTGCAGCAGGCTGAGTGATGAGCCCGCCTCGCTCGTTTGCTTTCAACCCACATTTTAAATCTAACAGGAGGACTTTGAGCACAAGTGTACGAACGGCCCTTTGATGTCTGATTTTTGTGTGTTTTATGCCGAAGCGCGACAGGTGTGAGAGTGGCGAGTTCCCTTTCCCTAACAGACCAAAGCAGCACTCGTCTGTGAAACTTCAGGCTGTTTTTCTCTGTTTGACTGACGTTTCACAGCCAGAACTTCAGGCGGTGGAGGGAACCCTCTGGCTAAACTCTGCCGAGGAAATCTAATCCAGGCCGACGGGAGCCACAGCAGCAGGGCCCAGGACCAAATCCACGGCTGACACTCACAAGAGGCTGACGCTCCAAAGACGGAGCGAAGCAGCCAATTTGCTGGCTTGTTGCTGTTGTTTCTAGAAACACTTGTTTAATTCCACTGTTCTTCCACCGTTTTAATAGACACACTCGTCCTGCTGGACACGCTGAAGTCTGATGGAGAATTAGGCAAGTGGAACAAAGATCCACTCGCAGGTCTTCAGGGAATTTCAAGTGTTGCATGAAAGTAGGAAGCAAACAGGCCGATTAGGTGTCAGAGTTGACTCGGTCAGTCCAGCTGCGTCTTCCTTGTTGTCATGTTGACGTACAGCCTCGTAAAAGTGTCATCTATTTTATATTCCTCCTTTAAGTTCATCTTTTATTGGCTTTGAGTTGGTTAAAGACAAAGATCACACAAGAGGACAGATTTCTTTAGTTTCCACCTGAACAGAAGCTGCAAAACAAAGCTGGAGAAAATCAGCCGGTTAAACTCGAATGACTGTCAGTGGGACATTTGGCTGAGGTCAAGTCTTCCTCCCGTCCACATGGAGGTGATGGCCGCTCATTGGTGTGGACTCGGAGGCCTGCAGAGAGACAGCTGTGGAGGCAGCCGCCTGCAGCCGAGGGCCTGCAGCCGCGGCCCTGCAGCCGCGGCCCTGCAGCCGAGGCCCTGCAGCCGAGGGCCTGCAGCCGCTTCATTAGATTCGGACAGCAGGAGTTCCCGCAGGTGTGCTGGTAGCACACAGACCTCCCCGCTGAGGAAGCCGTCCTCTCGTCTCCGCCGCGTCCTTCACACCACTCCCTGGGGCTTGTATTCCAGCCCGAGAAGGAGATGTTTGAACTGATGGGAAATTCTACCTTTAAAGTTTCTGTTACCCGGAGAAAACCACACTCACATTTCTGAAACACTGGGAAAAGAAATGAGAATGAAAAACCCAGTAGATTTTCCATTTTCTCTCCTCGGTGTTGTGTGCAGCGCGTCAGGCTCAGGTCTGAGGGGACGGCTGCAGGAAGGAAAAGCCGCTTGCTTTCTTCCCCAGTTCAGCCGGTCTAGAGGTATTCCACAAATGAAGCAATCCGCTGGGGGAACAGACAGACGAAGCACATTACCTTCAGCAGCCTCTCGGGATGAAACGCAGACCAGAAGAGACGATGGCACCACTCCATACAAATGTGTTTTGCAGGGTTAGTTTGTAAAAATGGAAAAAAGAAAACGTGTTTATTGGCTTAGTACCCTCTGTGTTATTTAGAAATGTAATCACAACCCAAACTGGGCATATTTATTGCATATACAGTACAGGCAACGTGCTGGGGCTACTGGAGCCTCTTATTTATTAATATTTAGATAGTCAAATATATGACATAAACCTGCAGGAACAATGGTTGAATCAGCCTGACTGAACAGCAACATTCCCAGAAAACTGCTTATTGCTTATGGTAAACGAAGGCGGTAGTAAAGCTGCACAAAGATCCTCCCGTGCCTGATGATGTCGTTCTAAGGCAGCCCAGAAGGGCCAAACAGACTGAAAAAAACAGAAAACCAAAGAGTTTTGCTCGTCTGTCTTTTAGCAGGAGCCTACGTTTGCAGCGGCTGCTTTGCTGCAGCAGCTGCTGCTCTAGCGGAGGGTTCGTCCTGGTCATAGTCACACGTCTGCGTCTTTAACCTGCCGGTCTGTGTATTTGGAAGCACCGTTATTATACCGTTCTAATCACGTTAGCGTTCAAGAGATGACGAATGGGCAGAAATGGCGGCCTGTTGTTGTGGCCGTCTGTCATCTGGTTCCCACAATCACATTTGATGAAGCGGGTCAGATTCTGTGGACGACCCTCAGCAAAGCCTTGAAGTTTCCTCTGCGCCTCTTTGTTCCTTCGCCTTTGCCGTCCGTGTTTGTTTAACCACTCTTGCTTTATCCAGATTAGTCTCACTAAGGCTCTTTAAATTAATCTCATTAAAACTCTTTCAGCTGAAATGTGGAGCGCCAGCGTGGGTTTGTGGTCCCTGCCTCTGCCTAAGCAGTCACATCCTGCCTAATCCTTCACTGCTGAGAACCACCAGGGGAGAGCGCTGACCTCCTGACCTCTGTCTGCCTCTCTGTTTATTAGCCGTACATATTTAGTACGTAAGTATCAGGATCTGAGGGGCTCTAATAGGATGAAAATGATCAGTAGAGCTGGTGAAACCAAATCTCGTCCCTCGTTAACCACTCATTTATTTGATCTCCGCTTTGGCTGCAGGTTTGCGCAGAACTTTGTTGGACATATATCATAATCAGGACGTGACAGTGGTTGTTTTCATTGTTCTAAATCCAGTTTTTTGGTTCATTTTTGTTCCGTGTTTGGTTTCTGTGCACTATTCTTAGCAACCTTACCTTACTGCTGGACGTATGCGTTCTAACCGCCGGTGGCTCGGTAGGCTCAGATTAGGGCTTTTGGCTCTCCTACAAAGTACTTTGTCTTAACTGGTAACAATAATAAAGCCAAAATCTCGAGGAGCGAGACTTTCCAGATGAAATTCCTCATGTTTTGCCTCTTTAGCGTGTCCGACGCGGAACTTCCTGTCAACCTCAGCTGAACACGCAGGAGAGCTGCTGAGGGGTGAAATGAGAAATCTGTCCCGATGCTTCCAACGCAGTCGTATTCTAATCCGGTTATCTCATCAGAGAAGCCTCATCAGGTGCAGCTGTGGGTTGGATCGTGTCAGTCAGGCGGGTTCTGCTGATGGAAGCCCGACTGGGCTGGAACGCCGACTGGAGGCCTGGTGCTTCTGCAACCTGGGACCTGCTGATTGACCCAGACCAGCTCTGGTCTGGTGATCTGGCCAGGCAGAACTCGGCAGTCCGGAGACGGGTTGGTGACAGTGATGCGTTCAGCTTGGTTACCATAGCAGCAGGGCTTCAAACAGGACCCCTGCTGGGCGACAGCATTAACCCTCCTGCTCATTCTGGCTTTTTGATGATGTTGATGGATGCCATTAAAAGCCTGCCCCCTTCACATTGATCTGCTTTTACCGCCACTCTGGAAAAATCCCCCGCTGTCAGTGTGGGAGCAGGCTGCTGGGTGTACGAGCGTGTTCGTGTTGGATGAAGCCATCAGTCAGGGAAGGCGAGGCGCCGGGGGCTTGACCCGACACCCGTCTCATCCAAACACTGAGGCCATTTGATCTGCGCTCCGGTCTCATCCATCAGGATGACATGCAGATGGTTGAGCGCCTCCACGACGCCACCGCTCACGCACGCTTCATCTCCTCGCAGATCCAAAGACTGCCTTGCCTCCTCACAGCGGCTGAGGTCGCCGCTGCTCGGTGACCCTCGCTGGCAGAAGCCTGAACAGGATCAGAAACGCTTCTGCCAGGTTTGAACTTCGGGTGAAGGCTCAAGCGCAGGCGCGCGCAGCGTGTGCAGTAAGCGTGTGCGGCGTTCTGCCTCGGTGCATTAAAAACCCCGAACAGGCAGGAATGTTTTTGACAAGCATCAAAGTTTCATGACGTCCTCCACAGCTTCAGACACTTCTCTGTTCCTCTGAACATGCGGCAGGGATGTAGGACGGGAGCGACAGGCTCCAAATCAAAGAAAATGGAAAATCCATTTAGCAGGAAGCGGCAGACGGAGCCGGCAGTGTTTCCCATTCATAAGGAATGACTAGGAATGTGGAGGAGGCTGGTTTGGGATTTCTGTAGACAGTGAGGCGTGTGCATCCTCACGTCTGCAGCGTTCCGCTACGTTGGGCAGCAGTTTCGGGAGCGTCAGCATCACTGGCTGTGTGTAAATGCGCTTTGCTCCATCATGACTGGCTGTTTGCTAACGCTGAGCGGAATGAATCATTAAGGGCTGCTGTCACTGGCAGCTCCAGTCAGTCACAGCAGAATGAACTCCAGATCCAGCTGAGCTGAGGGGGAACAAAGGAGCAGCAGCGCTCAGCCTCCGCCTGCTTCGGTGCACGTGACGACGCCCAGGCGCAGCCAAGCCGTTGACAGGGGTTTCACGCCGCCGCTCTCCGACGCCGTTTGTTTTGATCGAGTTTTGTGTTTTTGTCATTTTAATGCGGCTCATTTTCCCACGACCTCGTCAGCTGGAGCAGGTTTTTTCCGACCTTTAACCGCTGAATTTTTTTGTTGCACTGACACAATAAAACCTTTGAAGCGAAACACTTTTAGCTTTTGGTTACAATAACCAAGGTTGCTCTTATTTAGGATGATCATTTTAGCCACGTTGAGAAAAGTCTCCAAGCGTGTTTGGTTTTGGATGAGGATCGGTTCAGAAATCAGATGGTCGGAATTAACTGGACGCACTTTTATCTAAGTCTCCTTTCTGAGAACGTCGCCAAATCTGTAAAGTTTCTAATTTTCTGCTTCCCTCATTTTTAAGGGCGAGGCCGAGAAAACCAGAAAACCAGGCTGGTTTTCCCGGCCTGCTGCCGTCAGCGGCTGCAGGTTTCTCTTTCCAACTCCCGGCTCAGGTGTGCGTTCCTCCTGACGGGAGAACCATCCTGACTGTTGGTTTCTCTCTTTCTCAGCCGCTGGGATGGCGGCTGAGCTCGTCTAGTTGCTGATAAACTCTTCACCGTCACATCGGCGCTTCACCACAGCCTTTCGTGGCAAACGCCGTTTCAAGCAGCCAGCATGGTGCCCAGTTTCTAGAGCTAATCCAAGTTTATGCTGATGAAGTTCTTGGAATTCCCTAGAAGTCCTGAACCTCCTTTCCCCTGTTCCTTTGCTGCTGTAGGGAAGAGCTCCGGTTCCGGCTCCGGCTCTGCTGTTTAGGACCTGCTGTTTTTGCAGCATTGAAAGGTCAAACCGGACAAATAACTTGTGAAAAGGCAAACAAATATCCCAAAGATGTTATTTCCCATGGTTTTAGAAGGCGAATTTTCCTTTTGAAACTTTCATCTGAAACAAAAAAAGAGCTCAGCTCCGCTGGTGTCCGATGGCAGCCTGGACCTGGAAAAAGCAGCCTGGGAGCTCCGCTGCTGTGGGAAATCTGCGCTTCGTCCAGTTTGTTTGTCCCGATGGAAACCAGTGTTCATCGGTTGGTTCTGGCAGCAGGAAGGTGCAGTTTGGTCTTTTCTGTCATTGGAATCTGCCCTCCCGCTCTCATTCTCTGGTGAGTCGGCGGCTCCTGAGCTGAATAAACGAACGTTTGCTCTCGTGCTGCTGATGACTGATGGCAGGAGAGGGATGAAAGGGCTAATGGAAGGAGCCGGGCCCCTGCTCGCCGCTGCTGCAGCCGTAAGAGATTGCTCTGCTTTGCGACTACTGGGGCAGATTTCCACTCTTCCTCCACCTTCGTCCTCCTTCCTGTGCTCTTCTCCACAGGGGCTGGAAACAGCCCACAAACATGCGGATGAGCTCTGTGAGCTTCGGAGTTCTGAGTTCTTTACGCTGCTTTGCTGCGCAGCTGATGATGATGGTGATGAGGTTGTTTGCAGCAACCGGTGCTCACAGTGTGCAAACAGCTGCTAATTGTCCATTAAAAACCAATTTGAACCCTGACAGGAGCAGCAGTAAAAGGCGTATTGGAGCAGCAGCTGTCGCTGACGCGCTGGTCGTTCACGGAGCAGCAGCAGGTTTTCCTGGTCCGTGATTAATCCCATGTTAACGGGAGCATCCATCAGATCAAACGGCTGGTTTTTTAGTTGTTTCCCATCAGCTCCTGGTCTGCTGTTCGCTCCTCAGGCTTCCTCCTGCTGCGTCTGTTCACGCCCGTCGGGGCTCTGATGGACGTTCTGGAGAATCGACCTGGCCTCAAATGCTGGACGGGAGGTAAAAGGCGTTTTGGATCTGGCTCCAAAGGCATCTCAGGAGGGTTATTGAGGTGCAGGACCGTCCCTCTGCTGGTGACGGACGCACTCGTTAAGGTGCTTACGAGCTGCCCCTGAAGGCAGTTACATGAAGCTGGCTTAGATCTGTTTTCTGAAGACCAGTCAGCCTCTACTTTTAGATGTCTTTCCCCTGAAGCGTTTAAAGTTATTTCCTGGTCCACTCATTGCTCAGACACTTGTGTCCCTTCTTGGACAGTCTGAAGGTTTGGCACCAGAGTGCAGCTTTAACAGAGATGAAGACGGAGCTTTCGCATGCGGATGTGACTGATCGCCGTCCTCAGGCCTCGGCCCAGTGAAACGGAGCCAGTTTGTCTGGAATTGTGTTTAAGCACCAGATTTACTGATATGGACACCAGCCTCTTTTGCTCTGAAGAAGAAGAAGAGAAGGAGGTTTGAATCTGGAGCTGTCCATTAGGGTTTTCTGTTCCGACCTTGAGTCTGAACCGTCCGTCGGTCACGACTCTGGTCCTGTTTGCTGACTTGTGGACGATGGCTGGTTTTTCTGAGCGTGCAGACTTTATCTCCATGCCTGAGCATGTAGGCTTGGCTCTTTGGCTCGCGGTCAAGGTCTTTCTGCATTACTTTGGTTTCTCATTTCTTGGAAAGACGCAACCAGAAATCACAGCAAGTACCAGGAAGGCAAATCAGGTCGTTCAAACATTTCTGTTCACATATTTACCCGATTGAGTTTGTCACTGACTTCAGATGTTTGTTTGCTCTTTTCCTGACAGCCCTGAAGTCCAAGCAAGGCCTCAACTGTAGGTAGATTCATCACAGCACTTTTCTTCTGAATTAATCCTTTCGAAAAGACCTTCCACAGCTCGTGTTTTTCGGTGGTTATTTTGGGCTTTCTCCTTATCCCTTTCCTTCCTTTGGAGCCTCTCGGGCTTTATAGTGGCTGCTTCTCTTCCATCTGTTTCCCAATCAATTTGGCCTCATTTCCTTCCAGTCGGCCCACCTCCACCAGTTTATTCGGTCTTTTTATGAGAGCGTCATGGTGAGATCTTCAGTTCAAAAGCAGCTCTGGACACTGACTTTACACCAGGCCTGGAACATGGAATCAGACAGTTCCATCCCAAAGCAAACATATTGCTCCAACCTGACATTGGAGCAGCATTTATACGTCCCCTCGTTCACCATCTCTTTAGAAACAACTACCGGGCCATGTTTCCATGTTTCCAGCTGCTCCTTTACCGGCAGAGAGCTGCAAACAAATAGAAATATATAAAAATCCCTATAAATATCAGCTCATTATTAAAACGTCTTGCAACAAATCCAGGTTTAGTTGCACTGGTTGGCTCACACATCCGACTGGACCAGCCAGCGTGTCCAAGCCGAACCCTCAGGCCAGATTATCTTCTAATATTTCTGCAATAATAAACGAATAAAAGTGGGGACTTCTACTTTGTCAGTTTCTCTGCCCGCAGGTCTGAACCTGGGATGTGCTGGAGTCCGAACCCTTCCAGCACGTTCCTAAACTGTTGCCAGGGTCTGCATTCATCTAGGACAAATAGCAAACATGATGCAGCCCAACCTGTGCTGTATTTGTCATCTCTATTTTCTCCATCAGACCTGCTGATCCGGAGTCAGCGTTCCTCTGAGGGGAATCTCCGGTGGTTAGCAGTTTTCCCTCAGCGAGCGGAGGCTCCAGGAGGAAGCAGCTGCTGCTGCTCAGGGAAGAGCGTTGAAATCAGTCCACGTTAGATGAAAAAGAAAGCTGGTCGGAGCACCGTCTTCAGAAGCGCCTGAAAAGTTCTGTGCTGCAATTTAACAAATCCTAAATGTGATTTTTAATGCCAAGATATGCACACAATGCAGAGTTGTGGTGCCTGACAGCTGCACACGTAGCGGCCGCTCTTATCAGCGGGAGCAGATGGAGAGTGTCCGACTGAGAGGCTCTGCCTGGCTCCATGTATGTCACAGCTAAGAGGATGACCTTGGCTCAAGCTCACACGCACAAAACACACTCTTTCCGTCCTCTTCCATCCCCGTACGTCTCACTCTTGCTCTGTCTATCACACACACTCACACACACAATGGCCTCGCTCCTACACATTCCTTTAGGCAGAGTTACAGCCAGAGATCGTGGTCACTCCTCCACAGTGTCACATGGTCCGACCCAAACGTAGAGAAGCGTGGAAAGGTGATAGTTTGGGCTGCAGCTGTTTGACAGTCCAGGATTCATCCCTGCCTCCTCTTTCAGCTGCTGCTGTGTTCACCTGCACGGCCAAACCTTAAGACAAATATTGTTTTATGCTCTTTTGTTACTTTTACTACCAAATGCTCCTGTTTTTTGATTTGCCAACACTCTCAGAAACACATTGTTATGTACACAACAGGCTGGATGAGCGTCTGGCTTTGTCTGCATCGCTGCTGCAAGTCTGGGTCGGGATTTTCTTAGCAGAATTAAAGACGGGCGGATTAAAGCCCAAATGTTCTGCCGTGCTTTCACCCAAGAAGCAGGAAGGCGGACCACATGAGGTAATGGATTTACCACAGATTTACCGGCTGTAATGGGTTTACAAATGGCTGTCGAAAAACAACTGGAACCCCAACATAGGACACTTCTGGAGGCGTCGCCATAGCAACAGCAGGACTGAGACGGTTCTGCTCCGAACCAGCAGTTGTCATCGTTTGCAGCGTTTTCAGAGCCAGTTAATAATGGACCTGGGAGTGAGCCTGGTTGGTTAAACACCAGCTTCTTCGCAGACCACATTTTGAATCCAGCCTCTGATGAGGATGAAGACTGATGCTTCCTCAGGCGGAGGCTTGTGAATACCTCCCGAGGACAAACATGTCTTGTTTAGATTTCCTCTGGGCGGAGCTTCTCTGCCTCTGGGAGCCGTTACTGTTCCGTAACTCTGCTTGTTTTTGGTGGCATGCTCTGTCTTTTGCAGTTGTTTGTTATGAGCTCTAATAAGTTCTGCTTCCTTAGCCTTTGGCTACGTTCAGATCCAGTATGTGCAGCCGAGGTTGCTACCAGACCAGGCCCATATAAGGCCTGAACACGTCTGAAGACATGCCATTCTTTGCTTTGACAGATATGATCCTGTTTGGGGTGGAGGGGGTGGAGGCCACACACTCTCCCAGCTCCCTGATTAAAACATATTGTCTGAATTAGGTGTGTAGGATTATTTTGCTGAGGGAAGCGTGGAGCGTTTGCAGAGACGAGGTGGACGTGAGCTGATGCACGCTTGACTCCAGAGCTCCAGTGGACATTCTTCTGAAGGAAAACATAAATCACGATGTCACCGTGACGCTAGAAGTCATCAGTGCTATAGGTTCTGCTTCCTAATTTGGTAAGATCATCACTGACGGGGCTTTTTCCTCCTTCCCCTCTGCCCTCTTGCTCTTTCGTCTGTGCCCCAGACACCATGATCCAGCCTGAGCAGGATCATCACACAACTCCCCAGTAACAACATGGACCCCAGAAGGCCACCTCCAGACTCTTCACCCCCACGAAACATCTGGTAAGTCAAAGATCCACGTGTTCACCAGGGATCGCCACTCCAGCTGGTGTCAGACGATAAAACTCTATCTATCCATCCATCCATCCATCCATCTATGAATTCACAATAATAGAGCAACAATGCTCAGGTTTTTTTTTTAACCCTCCTGATGTCAGATGTTGACTGTCAGCATCCAGCTCGTTGGTTTCTCGTCTTCCTCAGGGATAGATTTTAAATTCCTGCTATGTTTTCCTTTTCTTATCTGTCGTCAGGGCCAACGGGATCTTTTAATGGCCTTTAATCTGCCATTTAGTGTTCCCTCCCTGTGAACTGTTCAACATTTCTGTCTCCCCTACTGGGTGTGTGTGTGTGTGTGTGTGTTTGTTTATTAGATGTAATGCACAATTTTCAGCCCTTACATCCTCAGAAACACTTGCTAAAGAATAACGCTCTAAATTCAGATCAATCGTTAATATAATTAAGAATTTCAATAATTTACCAATTTCTTGTGTTTACATAGTTAATTTTATTTATAATGAATTGCAGGATTTTTAAATTCTGCTGTAT
Source organism: Tetraodon nigroviridis (assembly GCA_000180735.1). Taxonomy (NCBI): domain Eukaryota; kingdom Metazoa; phylum Chordata; class Actinopteri; order Tetraodontiformes; family Tetraodontidae; genus Tetraodon; species Tetraodon nigroviridis. The sequence continues at coordinate 453,972 of CAAE01015013.1, forward strand.
TTGGCAACTAAAAGCTTGTGTGCCTCAGACAGATATTTCATCTAGTTTTTGATGGTACTGAGGTTAACTACGATCAATAATAGATGCTAATTGGATAGGTCTGTACTGAGCTGATATTGATTATTTAAATATCTCCACCTATTGATCTTTGATTGAGGTGTGATCTGATGCATACTGATCACCACGTGTCGACCTCACATGCAGCCTTTGAAGGTGCATTTTTGCAGTTTAGTTGCAGAGACAACCAGGAAGCTTGCAGTCCTTGAGCATGTTAACCAGTCTCACACACACACACACACACACACACACACACACACACACACACACACACACACACACACACACACACACACACACAGAGCTTTTCCTCTGAGCAGCTGATTCATTGATCCTCTGAATGGTGCCCCACTGCTCTCCCTCCTGAAAGGCCGCTTCCTCTCGCAGATTTGCGGCCGTTTCCCGGGTAGAACTGAGTGTCCGTCTGTCGCTGGCGTTCTTAGCCTGGAAATGGTCACGTGACTTCAGGGCTCAGTTTGGTGGGTGGGTGAATGGAGAACAGAGGGATGTGCCTGCGTCTGACATATCTGGACAAGTGACCAGGAAATGCACATTTGCTGTTTAGAAAAATGGGCTTCCTGGTCATGAGCCTTAATCGGTGGGACTTCCTGTCACTGGTTTGGGGGGGTGTGTGTGTGTGCGCGTGTGTGTGTGTGTGGAGGTGGGGGTGTACAGGCATCAGATCACATCTAAATCAGAGACCAACACCTGATTTGTCCAGCTTTAGCGTTTCTGCCGGTTTTTCCTGGTTTCACTGGCTGGGAACTGACGCTTTTCACCACAGCTGTGGACGGCTGCAGGAAAATGTCCTGACTGTAATTACCCTTCTTACTTGTAGTTATGATCTATTTATGCGCAATAAAATAGCCACTAGCTTACACATGGCCAGACACACAACTTGGTATTTACGGTTCTAACTGGCAGCCATTAAATCCTCCGTGTTTTCCAGTAAATTCTTTACAGCGCAGAGCTGTTTATACATGTGAGATACAGCTTCGGTGGACGGTGTTGGACTCAAACAGGACAAGTGTGATGGAAGGCTTATTTGAGCGAGGGATGGATCCTCCGACAGAGCTGAGACGCTCGGCTGTGACATGGTTTCATTCATGGGTCAGAATCCTGAGTGGCCCTCAGGTTTGCCCAGGACCCCCACACGAGGCTCTTCTTGGGTCTGTCGTGACGCCGCTTTGTCCTTCGGTCTTGTCCTTCTTTCCCTCCACCTGCTCTCACCTGCTTCTGTCCATCCGCTGACCCTGGAGCAGCAGCTTTATTCTGGTGAGTTTTCCACCTCACCAGGGCTCCTTCTGTGAGCGTCGGCTGGCTCCGGCTTCACCATCTGTCGTCACTCCTCGCACGTACGCAGATTCAGCAATGGTAAAACTCCAGCAATACCAGCAAACCTTTATTTGTGTCTCCTCCTCATTTCATTCTCCCCTCCACAAATTCCCCTTGTTTTATTGTCCATCTCGCTCCGGAACACCCAGTCCCGTCCCGGCTGCAGACAGTGTCCAGATGCGTTTCCTCCTCCAGCATAAATATACTTTTATGTGTTGGCTTTTGATTCATGCAGCGCCTCAGTCAGTCAGCAGAGATGAAACTGCAGATGTGATGATGGTGCCGCCGTCTCGGGCTGGAAGGATTCAGTCGTTATAGGACGGGGTTGCGTAATCTGGGGCTGGGAGGTGTAATTCACACATTCTGCTTCTGTGTGATTAAAAAGGGGACAAGCTGCCCATAGAAGAAGAGCACAGCTGTCCCGAGGTGGGCTGAAGCTGCACAGATTATGTGCTGCACATCCACGTTGATGAGAGGGAATCCTGACCGTCTGGGTCAGCTTGATGTCGTTCATGATTCGTACAGACTGACTGCCTGTTGTGGTGATACGCCCACCCTCTGATGCTAACATTTCATCTCCTGCTGCAAGTTGAAATCAAATCTCTCTTTTAGGAGCCGACTTGTCTGAAGACCTGAATTGATGATTCTGGTGTTAATTAGTATAGCCTGTTTTAGTGATGTCAGCAATTCTTTACAGGCTATGCTAATCTGTGCCAGAATCAGCAATGCAATTGGGACGACTCGTTTCCTCGCAATGTTCTTCAGGACTTATGTTTATTTTCCGTCTTCTGTGTGTCTAATTATGTTTCAAGCAATGACAATGTTCTCTTTGAATGGATGGAAGTTTTGTTAGCAACGTGACACAGTTGGTAGTTTAATTCCAGCTAAGTGTGCTGCGCTCAGGTGGCCTTTTCAGAGGAAGCTACTGGGCAGCAGCTCTGCGGGGGTAAATGTCGAACCACGTGTCAGAATCTCATCTTTTCTAGCTTCACCTTTTGGTGTTTGATGGATAAATCATCGGTGTGAACCAGTCCACTGACAGCAGCGCTGCAGCCGCCGTCCTCTTCTGTTGGCATATTTTCAATTAACCCCCCATGTCAGAGGTGTCAATCCTGTAAACGCACTTTCATAACACGGCGTCCTTTAACCAAAAGCTTCATCTCTGCCGGTGTTAGTTTGACACAGATAAATGATGATGCACGTTTTATCCGTAATGTGCACAAATTGAAAAGACAGATTCGATTATATTTCAATACTGTGAGGTGCAAAGGTTTAATCGCAGCAGAATCAAACTTTTAGAAGCAATCGTGGCGATTAAATGAAAAAAAATGTAAAAGACTGTGAAGGAATGAACATTGTCACGTGCAGTTTCTGACCTGATTAGCTAATTTAAACTTTGCATCTACTGTGGGATCAGACAGAATAAGATGCCATCATCTTCTGCTATCTGCTGCTGATCTCCAATCTGGAGTTAAAGTATTTCATCATCAAAGAATAATTACTGCATTCAAATGAATTCTGAAAAGGGGCTTTAGCGTGGAAAAGCCTGCTTTGGTGAGACTCTGCTGCCGCCGGGGGAGAACCACGCGTGGGTCAGAGTAACAGCGACACCCAGGCGCGCTGACGGCGGCTCTGAGGGGCTGGCATTCTGATTTGGCCTTTGATTGGCAGGGGAGCAAATGGCAGCAGCATCTGGAGGCATTTGAATCACACCCTGCTGAAAACACACACACACCTGCACACACACACACACACCAAGCACCATCTTGTGTGGCTCCGATCAGGAACGTCCATCTGCATGTGGAGGCCAGCTAACGAGGAAAAGTACTTTTATTTACATAATTCTTTTGAGTTTTCCTCCTAAACAGCCACTAATGCTCAATGTCAGAAGCAATGTTCTTCTTTTGTTGATGAACCAGCTGACTTTTGATTGGTGAGCAGCATGTTTAAGGTTGCCTCCATCGTCTCCTGCAGTCTTTACATCCAGTCTGAGTGCGACGCCACGGAGCGTTCCGCTGTTTGCAAACGCAGTGATTGCATTAGCTCCTCTGCGCGCCCCCGGCCTCCATCTCAGCCTACGCTAAATGGTCTCAGTCACCCACCTCTTCTGTTCCTGACTGGATTCTTCCCGATCATCTCATCACTGGGGAGGTTCTTAATGGTGAAGAACCATCAGGACATTTGGTCTGTTTTCATCACTGTAGATTAGTTTTTCTAACTATTTTCTCTTCTGTCATTGCTTGTAAATGTATGATTCCAGTGGCATTTTACACTTTCCTCTGAGTGTGTGTGTGTGTGAGAGAGAGAGAACTCTGTTGGTCGGTAACCCTCTTTAATCATGCAGATAACACCCTCGACCAATCAGCATCAAGAGCCTCAGACCTAAAGTGCAGGGCCTCCTCGGGTCACCTCTGCACTACATTAGCGTCCAGAACAGCAGGACCTTCCATTTAGCAGAGTAATTTGACTCATTACCTCCCTCCGACTGTATGCGTGGAATGTGCTCTGCCTGAGCAGCTGTGAGCATGAATCTGTCTTTATTTACGAGCTTCCTGCTGGTGTTGTTGCCTGAGCAGTTGCTTTTGTGGTGTCGGGTATCTGGGTCTCTTTCCCCGTCATTAAGGTGGTAAATAAACAGTATTTCTATCATACCTGCAGAAAAACCACAGGATGAGGAACTCAGGGTCCAGCTGATATCGGCTCCGGGTTGCTGAGGATAGAGACGGTTCCAGGTCCTGGCTGGAGAGAAGAGTATTTATGTATTCACCAGTTTGAGAAGCGTTCTTTTTTAAATTTATATCAGGAATAGTCCCTCTGGGGCCAGGAACAGGAGGAGCAGGGAGAGGCAGAGAGGAAAGAAAAGAAGACATTTGACAATTTTCACAGCAATAAATCCTGAGAGCATTTTTATATTTAAATGATTTCGTTTATACTGCAGTAAGAAACGGCCCCGTTATGAGACGTAATTAAGTGGCTCTGAGGCTCTGACACTGGTCGGTTCCCCTCCAAGCGCCGGCCCGGCTGTGTCGCGCAGGGGAGCAGATGTGTTTTCAGGTTCTGATAACGCAGCTGGAACGCAGCGTTGCTGCCTGGTTCTGGGCGGCTCTGCCTGGCCCGTCCATCATCGGGGCTCACTGCCAGGCTGATTTGTGTGCTGCTAAAACGCTCGCAGCTATTTCCTCAGTGAATTATCGCAGCAAGAAAAGCAGCCTGCCCTGCAATTAATGACACTCCATTGATTCAGGCCGAGAAAACGGCTCCCTGAAGGCGGTTTTTCCATCTTGTATTTGAAACTCATTTTCTTCTTCTATTGTACTTATTCTGCACGTCCTTTCTGTGCACAAACGCAGTATTGGAGCAGTCTCCCTCCAGCGTGCTGCTCACAGGACTGACCGGGACCATTGTGTGTTCAAGTACACCAGGATCACGTCAAATTACTGTGGCAACTGGGTGAGAAATAGTTTTTAGGACTGAGTTGATGTCGTTTGGAGAAGCCGGAAGATTTCTGTTGAAAGCAGAGATTGAAATAGAAGAGCACGTTCTTTCTTCCCCCGACTGATGTCAGCAGGAGGCTGAGACACCTTTGATGCGCCACAATGTTCCTCCGGTGTTTCTGGGCTGAATCTTCTGTTCAAATGTCATCGTGCACCACTTGCGGTCGTCTCTGACTCGCTCTGATTGTGCCTCGGGAGGCAGAGGTGGGGGCCCCAGGCCAGATCTTAGCTGGGCCCCTTGAATCGCAGGGAACAGCAGTTCCCGTTTCAACGGTGGGAACTGAGAGAAGCCTGAAGGTGGATGAGGTGGGGCTGCAGAACCTGTGTGGGGCTGGACCACGGACGTGCGCTGTGTGTGCACGAGGTGCCCTTTCATGCTGCCTGAATCCAGCAGGTCTGACTGAGCGGTGCTGTTGTGGACTGGAGCTCGTCTGTCGGAGCCGTCCCAGGTGTCAGTGGCTGTTGAGGACTTCTCCAACACAGAACCCATCCTGACGCCTTTCTGACAAGAGCGCTTCCTTTTTTCTTAGCGTCTTACTGACTCGTCGTGGTTTTGGACCGAAATCCTGCAGCACTCAAAAGTCTCTGAACCATTTTCAAGACTGGAAACGTCCGTCAGTGTAGTCGGCCCCCGACTGAGCTTCTCTGCTGCTCCATCCCTCTTTATTTGACCTCCTGTTATATTGGAGTGCTCCTCCTTCGCTCTAAATAACATTTCTCTTTGTCTGTTCGAGCCGGGCGGTTTAGCTCCCCAGCGAGAGCGCTAGGATATGAAGTTTACCTTTAAAAACACAGGTGAGAGCAACGTCTTCCTCAGTCTAATCAATGCAATGCCGATGACACGTGGAGCCTAAAAGCTCCATGGATTTTCCTCTTGATTTCCTGTCTAGTCCTGTTGGTTGTCTCCGTCTCCACACCAGGAGACCCTGTAAAGGCTGAAATCACTTATTGGCAACAATGAATGGTGTCGGTCTGAATCTGCGGCTGCACCTGCTGCAGACAGAGAGGAAAAGCGCAGACAATGAATTCTGGCCTGATCCAAATCCCGATGGCCACCAGCGCGTGTGCTCATCGACAGAGGAGCAGCTCGCTGACACGGTCTTAATGGCTTCACTAGGACGACATAATGCAGAAGCCAATACCTCCAGGGGAGCAGCAGGAGCATGCTGATGAATTTGCCCTTGTGGATCCAGAGCGGAGGAATGAAAACAAATGAGGTGGTGCCGCCGCAGCACCTAAACGGGCGGGTTCAGCTCGTCAGAGGCGTCAGCCTCGCATGGAACCAGAGCAGCAGGAGCATCCAGGGTGGGCGGAAGAGGAGCAGATACGGGTTTGTTCAAGCGAGGGTAGCTTCAGAATGTGCAACATTCACGGGTCGCTCTGCGGCCGTCTGTCCGGGAGCGAAAGTCTTTGTGGAAACAGTTCAGCTGCAGCAACGTTTTGGAGGAGACCGCAGATCATCACAGAAGCTACGACACGCTGATGAGCAGCTCCCGTAAGCGCGTATGCGTGGACACGTTTACGGTCTCCACAGCGAAGAGCACAACAGCGCCTTCTGTTTGGGTGGCCGATACCTGGCGTTCCTCCCACATGGCTCACAGCAGACGTGTTTCATAACAAGCGGAGCTTTTCGACCGCCATAAAGTAGAGCTGTTGTCACACAATAAAGCCGTCCCCGCCAACAGTGTCAGCGCGACTGTGATGTAACAGACATTTGACCACGCAGCCAAAAGCAACACCTCGTCTGTTTGTTCTCCTGCCTCGCACGGACCCATGCTGGCACATCGCATTCCCAAAAGGGGAGTTGCAGGAGGATGCTGTAAAATCTATCTGTACTTGTGCAGGTCGGAAATTTGACTTCCAAACTGCTCTGGTGATAATTTAAGCCTTGCGGCCGTAAAGGTGGCAGTATTTCAGCTCCTACAAAGAGCGCTCCATTCTCTCCCCCCACAGCTGGAATGTTGTTTCACTGCTAGCATGAAGCTGGCTCAGCGCCTCAAAGACAAATTTGTCATGTCCGTATTTATAATGAATCAGCGAAAGCTGAGGCAGTCCGGTTATGAGTGTCCGACTAAGAAGGAGGCCGGAACCTTCCAGCTCTTCTCCACAGCGCAGCCTCCCGGTTCCCCTCTGCACCGTTGGCTGAGGAGTCCTCAGGGAAATCCCAGATTTCTGAATGGATTTTCCCTTTTCCCTGAGTCCTGAGCCTGGGGAAGCTCAGAATCCGCAGGGACACCGTGTTCTCACCTCTGAGGAGCCTCTGCTGCGTCTGGGTCTCTGGCTGGGGCCGTCTCCGTCTGGGCTGCTGTCACACGTGAGCTCCGTTAGAGGGAACATCCCGATGGAACCGCTGCCTGTGACTCAGCACTTTTCCAACTTCATTTATCTGTCAGACTGGTCTGAATGTTCAGTCACACTGAGACTTCGTTCATTCTTCATTTTCTGAGCCGGTGCTCGTCATCGCTGGCTCTGGCTGCGGGAAGGTTGACGGTCAGAATGAATGACGACTTCCTGATGAGTACCGGGGCAAACGATATTGGAAAAGAGAGCAGAAACCTGATGGATCACTGACAGAATCAGAGCTCTTTTGTTCATCTTCTTTCGGGGATTAAAAAGCCAGTCTTCCAGCTCGTAAAAGCACCGGCAGGTTTTAGGTTTGGATCTCAGACAACTCCAGAATATGAGCTGAAATATAAAAGCTCAGTGTTGAGATCTGCTGCACAGAAGCTTTAAGGAAAGCTGGAGGAAACCTGGAGGGAGCTGACTAAATCCCATCATCTGTGAGCTGGTGGGGTCAGGACCTTTTCTCCTCTTAATCTGGACTTTTATATTAGGATTAAAGACAGTGGCCTTTGGAGAAGACAGGATCAGTCTTCTTCTCTCTGCAGTAATTAAGGTGATTGTTAAAGTCATCACAGAAAAGCTCTTGAATTGGCTCATCTCGCTGCTGCTTCTGGATGAACTCATCTGTTCTGCTTTTTTCTGGTGTTTATTGTCAAGAACAAAGACTGAATTTCACTCTGATCCTTGGAAATCACATCAGTCTCCTGCTTTGTTGCCTGCTGCTGCATCTGGAGCAACGTGACGACGTGTGGTCCAGGAGTCTCTCTGTGTCTGGACGTTACTGCTGCTGCGACCGGCCGGAAATGATTTGGCTCCGAGGAGAAGATACTGTCTGTTCCCTCTTCTGGCCCATCGCACTTGGTCGGTGTTGTAGTTCTGACGTTGACCTCATCCTGTCTGTTTCCTGCAGCTGTTTGCAAGTCCTGCGCTTGTGTTGTCACTTCTTTAATTGGGGCATCGATTGCGACCTGAACTTCATGTAATATATAATCGCCCGCCAGCGGTGCAGCCACCTTCCAACCCAAGAACATCTGAAATCAGCTCTTCCAGAAAGATGATTTTTCATTAGAACGGGTGGGTTCATATTGAGGAGGAGCCTGGCAGCGCAGGCCGCGGCGCTGCGTTCAAACTGTCTGTTTTCACGCGCTAACGACGCCGCCATCCATCACATGGGCCTCGTCTGTGTGGCCGCAGGCTGCAGGTGATTTATTACTGCACGGCAGACGACTGCACCGGCGCTGCCGCTTGCTTTGAGGGGAAACCTTCAAAAATGAAAACAAACCATCGAGACCGTTTCCTGCTGCTCACTTGCTTTTCAAAAATAGTCACTCGTTCGCTCCAGACGCACTTGAGATTTCCTCCAAGTTGCATCATCCTGGAAATGATTCCAAACTGGCTCCTGCTCTGCTGCCACGTTTGGTGCAGGTGAACACTGGACGGGAAGGAAGCTGCTGCGAGGATCAGAGGCCAGCGCACCAGCGCAGCAGCTGCTCACTCGCAGACACACACAGGATAAAAGGTCCCGGTGAAGCAGCAGCAGCAGCCAGCGCTTCGCTTTTATTGTCTTTGACAAATTTCTGTCACTGTTCAACCCGTTTTCTTGAACCGCGGGTTAGGGTTAGGGTTAGGGTTCATTTTGAGCCATTAATACCGCAGCTGTAGAATAGAATAGTGTTTTATTTATCCCACAATGGGAAATTGCACTGTTCCAGTAGCAAACCGTTAAAAAGAAAACATAAATAGCTGAAGATCCTTCAGTTAAACTTCTTTTCCTTGCAGACAGATATTGAGTGAGTCCTTCTGAAGCGACGTGCTTCTTTCAGTGTGCTAAATTTGCTAGCGTAGCTGACGGCCTCACCCTTCTGTTCCTGCTCGCTAACGTCCCCTCTGACGCTCTGGATTTCACTGCTTTTCTGCTTTGTTTTGAGGAAAAACGTCCCTGTTCAATCTTCAGCTGCTGCTCTGAATTGTTTGAAAGAGTTGCCATCCCTGGTTTGTTCTCTCCTTTAAAGACGGGCACGCTGGTGTCAGGCGGTGGTCTCTGAGCAGCTGCAGCTCTGGAATCAGATGTTTTTCCTGGCGGAGGTGGACAGTCTGCTGCTGCAGGATCGTCTCCAGTCCTGCCTGTGAACCTGTGTGATCCATCTGTGGTGATTCAGAGAGAAGATGCTCTTTAAATCTGCACGCTCGATAAAAAGGACCGGCTGCTCAGAGTTTTAATATTCAGAATAATAATAATACCAACGCGCCTGTTGAAGAGAAGTGGGAAAGTGTAAATGGCACCATTATTGTCGTTTCACACCAGCCTACTTTTCACTTGTTGTTCCCAAAGGCAGCCTGTCAGCGCTACCGTCCGCCTTCCGCACAGGCCTCCCCGGCTGCCTGGCTGGCGATCGTGCTTCAGGAATATATGTAGCGGATATGGATCTGTCAGATCAGGAGTTGTGGAAAATCCTCCAGGAGGAGTTTTGGGTCCTGCTGGGATGGTGATGGTTTCCACAGGTGAGACCCGTCTGAATCAGGGTTGTTTGCACACGTTCTCAGAGCTCCTATTTCACTGTGTGCTTTCAGCTTCGGGCCGAACCGGCGAGGCACGAAACTCACGGAATAAAACTCTTCCAGAGTTTTCCTGTCCTGCCTAATGGTTCCAAAGGTTGAGAACTCCTGATCCAGACCTCCATTCACTCGTTCATGGCTGGTTTTTGGTCTCTGGAACCACTCAGAGAGCTTCAACAGAGGAGACCTGGTTTTCTGCTCCGCTGCTGCTGCTGCTGGTCCTCGCTGCGCTTTGAGGCCTCTGAGACCTCAGGAATATTCTCTGGCTTCGAGTCAGGAGACGCTGGTTGAGGAAGGCTGGCCTAGCCGGGCCTGCGGGCCCACGGAGCAGGCTGGGAGAATCCAGGGCAGCAGATAATCCAGCCCTATTATCGGGGGGTTTAGCACTCTGTTGACAGAGAGTGTAGCCGTCAAAATATGACTCATGTGAGTGTAATTACGCTGCGTCGCTCTGACAAACAAAAGTGTGCGTGCAAATATAAATCAGTTAATATGTCACATCCAGGATGTTGGTTTTACTTAATACTCCAGGAACCCTGTCACATTCATTCTGTGAGTCATTCAGAGTGAAAACTACTTTTCTTCTGCTTCTTCTAAACCCATTTCTCCTCTATTCTCCCCCCAAAATCTCACTTTTCTCCTTTGTGTGGGTGTGAAACAGATGAAAGTCTTCAACATCGGGGCTTATTTGGGAATTATGTCTGCTCACAGGGGCAAGTTTGGCACTTTAATGTGTTATGTATGAGCTGGAAAGTAAATGCCTCTGGCCATTTTGGGAGAAAAGAAAGAATACAAAAAGTTAATGAAGCGTTGGCTGCTTCAGACGCAGCGATGACTCCGTCATGTGCAGCAGGCAGCTGATCATCAGCTGATCCTGCAGACTTCTCACACACTCCCTGACTCCATCCTGGTGTGTGTCTGCTCAGAAGTCTTCTCTTTACCATATTTAATAGTGCAACACAGCTTTTGTTCTTGCGTGTCTTTAAACCATCGGATTCAGGTCAGCTGACCCGCGTCGTCCATGGATCCGTGGATCTTTAGCGTTAGCCGCCCATACAGGTGTATGGGCGCGCTGCAGGACGCGCCACCGCTCCCATATCCAGTCTGAGACAAGCAGGAAAACTGTCTCCATCTTTGATTCGTGCTTTCTTTTCCACCTGCAGGGAATGAAAGTGACGCAGACACAAGCGCCGCTGCATATATGCGCCTCTGCAGACCTCTGCAGGGTTTTTCTACCTTTCACCGCTCCAAGAATGTGGGATAAAGAAAAGAGCCGCGTTCCAGTGGAGCTTTTTACTCTGATTGGTAGGATTATAAACTGAAGACTGTGGGCAACAAAGGAACTTTGTGCTTTGATCATGGCCTGAACGGACTGAGGATCTCGCAGGGTTCCAGTGTTTATCTTCCTCCAGCAGTGAGGAATACAGTCACTCTCAGCACTGTTTAAATAAGTTGAAGCACCTCGGAGTCTCCTTGTTTGGAGTTATTGTCTGAAAAAGGAGACACTGGAATACTTTAGGGTGAGGAAAAATGGTCCTGCGAAGAAGCAGGAGGCTGATCAAAGCAAGAAACACAGAAAGACTCTTTTTCTGCTTTGGGATTAAAAAGACAGATTGGTATTTTCTGGCAGTTGATAGAAGACTGGACTTTTCCTCCCAGCTGTTTGTAGTAGTCCAGCTGTGAAATACGGCTAAAGGATTTACTCAGCAAAAGCTCAATTCAGGTGGCAGCTTTTACGAGAGCGATAAATAAAGTTCTTACATAAACTGTCACTGAAAGGCAGCGTGCAGGGAGCAGCCGGCTGCCTCCTACCTGCTCCTGAATTCCACACCTCAGCACACTAACCTGGCCGCGTGACGCCTCCGTAGGCCCAGGATGGTTTTTGCGGCTGCGCCACCCACGCCAGACGCAGCAGCCTGCCGGTCTGCGCCGTCTCCGGCAGACTTCTCCCACTCGTATTAGCGCTGGCCGAGGAGCCGCAGGAGTCAGTCTCTTCAGCACCAGAGGCTTATGAAGAGCTCATCACTCTTCATCCTCATCATGTATCTGTCAGGGCGCCGGATGGAAACTATTACACGCTACAGATCACTCGCTGGCCCCATAAATGCTGACATTTTTAGCACGCGGCCATTAGCGCGTTTGTGTATTAGCTGGTGGGTCTCATTATGCTAATTTTAAAACGCCTATTATGGCTGGTATTCAGAGTTACTCAAAAGATGCTCAGCATCAAAGAGATCCCAGGATGAATTTTGTGATCTGTTCATTTATTTCTCACTAAGCTCCGTTTGGTTTTCATACGTGTTTCAGGCTCCACAGAGACGTTTTTAAACGTTCCTTTACAGGCGGACGGCACATGATCAGTTGTGTCACCAGCACACAGAATACACGGAGGCATGAAGGACAGCCCCGACCAGCGCTACGGTCGTAGCCGAGTCCCTTTCTTGTCTCTCTCCAGCGTTAAATCTTTCCTGACAGACTAATAACAGCGAGCATCGGCAGCAAAAGCCAATCGTCCCTGACAGCGATTCATCACTCTTCTGTTGCTATTAGCATTCAAGCTTCATTAGCCAGCGAGTCCAAGATATTATTGTAGGCTATAAATTCTTTCCTGACCCCAGCAGCAGCGTCTGTTTCTGAAATGTAAGCATGAATCACAGTAATATCACAGTCCCAGATGGGTGAAATAAGCCAAACCGAAACACTTTTAATGCTATTTTAGGCTTGTTTATACAGCCATCAACCTTTCCCCCATGTGTCACAGATTTGATTTTACTTGCAGGGTACACTAAGTTAGCGTTTTGTCGCTGCGTGTTTGCTTTCATGAGTTAGCATCTCTTCATCACCGCCAATCATCAAGAAACTGGCTCAGCTCCGGTCCTCCTGCGTTGGTTGTGTCATCCTCCGTCGGCGTTCGGCCTCTCCTCGAGGTGACGCAAACACAAACGGACGGATCCGTCTGCTGTTGGCAAACATCACCAACCAGAGAAGGCGTCTGATTCTACTTTGAAAATCATTTCAGTTTAAAATGTAAACTAAGTGTAATTAAATCAGAGCTGTCCTTTGTGATTGGCTGCATCTGCCTCATCCGTAGCGTTCCTTCGAATGAGGAAGACATGTGAGAGTGCTGAGACCTCCCCTGAGAGTTAGCGAATCCAATTTACAGCTATTTTAGGATCCACTGCCAGGTACAGTCACATCACCTCGGCCTGTGTTATTAGATGAAGTAATAAGCCTCTGCCAACTGTGTGCGTGTGTGTGTGTGTGTGTGTGTGTGTCTCACTGAAAAGGTCCACGTTTGTCACGCATTCAGCACTTGTTTGGACTCTTCCAACCATTCTTCGGTCTCGTGTCGAGGCGACTCCTGGCCTCTGCTCCTCCAGCTCTGGCGCCTTAGAGAGGCTGATCCAGGACCAGTGGGCCAGGTGGGCTCTCGGGTCTTCGCTGCTCGTCCGTCAAGTGTTTCTGTTCTTCCAGCGCCTGTTAGCTGTTAACGCCTTTCGCACGTGGCCAAAGCTAGCGTGCTGGGTGTCATCGTGGAGACGAGATGCTGACGTTAAACTCCAAACATTCATCTCAAATGGACTTTTCTGAGGAGCTGGTTGAAGTGGTGATGCTGCGCTGGAGCCCCTCCTCTGTTGGTGAAGCGTGTTTACGCAGGAACGAGGGTGTGTTTTTCTCCCTCCCTGGATCTTCAAAACACCGATGGTGGGACCTCCTTTTAGGGTTTAGTTTCAGGAACTGATCTGTTTCAGTATGAGAGGCTGAACCTGGAGTTTGCTGGATTAATCGGTTCACCGGGCCACATGTGGCCCCCGGGCCCCAGTTTGCCCACCTCTGGTCTGAACACTCGCCTGTCCTCTCCTTCGCCTCCTTACAGATGCTTCAAACAACTTCCTCCAGTTTCATGTAAATTTCAGGAGCAAAATATACGTGCAGCAAAAATAGCTGTGCGGGATCGAGAGCTCTGATTAGAAAGAATTAGTTTTATTATCCTGCAGTGGGGAAATTACAGAAGAAGGTCGCCTGAATTCTTTCACTTTTGAGCTCCTAAAGCACGGATCTGAGGCATCCTTGACCTGCGCAATCTCACTTATTATATTTCCCTTCCCTGCATTGTTATTTTATCACAAGCAATCTGCAAACTGCTTGCTGCCTGTTTATGGCTGCTGTGGTGCCAGTAGAAGCCGGAGTTAGCCGTGCTAATGAGGATTGCACCAAAAAAACCCTCAATAAAAGCAGATGTGCTGGCTGCCCGCAGTCATAAAGGAGGATAAACAAGGTTAGCGGCTAAGGCGGTGCGTGGTTCTTTCCTGGTAGGAGTCTCTGGACAGACTTTAGGCCTGTTCTTCCAGTTCAAACCTGTCCCAGTGGCTTTAGCGGGCTGACGTTCACACATGCGAAGCTGCACCTGCAGCACGTCAGAAACAGGAGCCCACAGACGAGCAGAGTTCATTTGTGTAACACCATGTTTGTTTGGCAGGCAGAGTGCAGCTATGCTAATGTGAATATGTGCACACGTAACAGTTAAACGGTTAAAAAGAAGAGATTTGAACTGTGAGCCTTTCCTGTGTCTGATGAATGAATCAAGCTCATGCTAGCATCGTGTCCTGCCGAACCAAACTCTGTGTTCACAGCATGAAACGAGCCTTTACGGCAGAACAACAACACAGAGGCTAATGTTCTGGTTCCTTCCTGCCTTTAATATTGTTTTCTTCTTTTTCTTCGAACCAGCTTATGTCCCAGGGACTTTCTTGGTCTGAGCTACGCTAAATTAAATTCTCCAGTCCTGTACGGCTGTTTCCAGTTGTTCTCTCTGACTGCAGATGTCCTGACTTGCCTCTGCTGCACCAGAATATTTGAATCTGTGTTATTTTACTGACCTCTTTTAAATTGACTTTATCAGCCATCAGTAATAAAGCAGAGAACCACCACAGAAAAACAAAACCAAAAAGTGGGCTCATGTTTCATGACGGTGTCCTTGTCTGACTTTGGAGCTGCTGACGGCAAAGTCTGGCCGAATGGGAATCTTCTGGCTAAATAAAGCAAACAGCGCTTCTAAATGCCACATGGCCATGTTTGAACAGGACGCCGGATCCATCGGATGCCTCAGTGACAGGTGACGGGATGGAGGCGTCTGAACCTTGAACTGTTCTGTGGTTAAACAAACTCTCTGTATTTATAACCCTCCTAACCACCAGCTGGTCACTCTGGGTTGTCCAGCAGAACTTTCGATAGATCCTGACGGCTCCGTTGACTTGAGTGGTTTGTTTTAACTCTGTTTCCAGCCTCTGACTCACTAACAGTCTTAATTGCTTTGTTGTTCTCAGTCTGGCCCAGCAGCCTTCAGACTGTGGGCTCCTTGCTGCTCTCTGGTGTCCGGCAGGGGCCTCATGTTTGGGGCTCCAGCAGCTTTGGAGGTCTGTGGACCATGGGGCCATTGGGCTCCTCTGACAGGTCAGAGTCTCTTTGTTCTGAGCTGCTTTTGGGTGGGATTGCGCGAGCTGCAGTGAAGGCATCTTGATTTTCAGGAAAACGCAGCTCTTGTCAGAGTGACTCATCCTCTTTGACATCACCTGGCCTCCTCACGTTGCTGCTAGATTAACGCTCAGAATAGAAAAGCTAAAACTGCTGTGTATCAGAGGCATTAATGTGGTTTCTGGGAAACCTGCTTGGATTGCACCGTCTAACCCTGCTGGGAGAAACACCTCCAAACGGAGAGCACGTCGTCTTCCTGCACCGTGAATGAGAATCCATCTGTGCGTGTACCTGAAGTCATGAGTGTGAAACTAAAGATGAATGTGCTGGCGCGGAGAGAGATGGATGCTGGAATGGCCTCGCCAGGATGCTAGCTGTGTCAAACCTCTATTTGCCTCCCACGTAGCAAAAAAAAAAAAAGAAAGAAAGAAAGAAGACGTCGTCATGGAGCTTGTTGGGTGCAATTAAAGGAGAAAGAAAAAATCTCCTTTGTTGCACAGCCGCTTTCTGGTGTCCCTTTCCTCTGCCCACATTAGTGACACGCTAACGCCGCGCTCAGGAGCCGATTTACCTCCTGGTTTAACGTGTGATGTGGGCTGGCTTCAAAGCTGGAAGTGTGTGGTTACCTCACAAAGGTGTGATGGCGTCGCCAGCGGGAGCGCCTGCCGGCCGTCCCATTATAGTAGCAGCAGCATGTGCTCGGTGTCACGCACGGCTGTCAGTTGCTGTTGGCTACTGGGCTTCTTTCAGGGCTCAGTGGGACGTCTGAGCTCCTGTCAGGGCTCAGGTGCAACACGCCTCTCCAAATGGTGTGTGTGTGTGTGTGTGTGTGTGTGTGTGTGTGTGTGTGTGTATGGGGGGGTTGCCGTGGTGCTGAAATGTGTGTGAAATTTGAAGTTTGTCTCTTTTATGGGTATTTTTTGAGGCGAATGCGTGACAGTGCTGTTGTTTTTCTACACAAATATTCCATCGCACACTCTGACGCAGCGCAGACCTAAATATTTTCTAACCAAAATTAGCACCGTGAATTAGCGCCGTCCCTTCAAATATGAACTGGTGCCGTGAAAATGAGTTTCTAAAAAGTGTCACAATAAGAATAGATCTGGTTTTTTACTTTTTGTTTTACATTTCAGAAATTGCTCTGACATTAACACCCGTATACCTTTTAAGTTTGAGATGACCTTTAATCAGAATTTGTGCTGCGCATCAAATTCAAGGCCAGGGCGCGTCCAGGCTTTGTGTAAAATGCGCTTCTAGCGCCACCTGCTGTTTTTAGGAATAACACACTCCGTTCTTTTTCTCCTCTTATCCAGAATATGCCAAGACGTGAAAATGAGCTCAAACGGCACAGACCCTGGTCTCTTCCTGACTGCGCACAACTCCATTCCAGCGACTGCATCCTACCCACCGTCCAACTCTCTGCACCAGGGAGCCGCCGTTGGGGCAACCGTTGGGGCAACCGTAGGAACCCCCTTGTTGACCTTTCATGTCAACTCCCTGGATGCTAACTCCTCCACCACCAGCGAATACCTGAACCTCACGTCCGAAGCCCAGAGGGGGAACGGTTCGTCAGCTGTTGATGCGCTGGGCGGGCACCCCGTGTGGCAGGTGGTTCTCATCGTCTTGTTGACGGGAATGTTGTCACTGGTCACCATCATCGGCAACATCCTGGTCGTGGTGTCCTTCAAGGTGAACCGCCAGCTGAAGACGGTGAACAACTACTTTCTGCTGAGTCTGGCTGTGGCAGACCTCATCATAGGGGTCATCTCCATGAACCTGTACACAGCTTATATAGTGATGGGCTCCTGGGCCATGGGCATCTGGGCCTGCGACCTGTGGCTGGCCATAGACTACGTGGCCAGTAACGCCTCAGTGATGAACCTGCTGGTTATCAGCTTCGACCGCTATTTATCGGTCACCAGGCCTCTGACCTACCGGGCCAAACGGACCACCAAGCGAGCTGGGATCATGATCGGCCTGGCCTGGTTCGTGTCTCTTGTGCTGTGGGCCCCGGCCATCCTGCTGTGGCAGTACATTGAGGGCAAAAGAACGGTTCCTGCAGATCAGTGCTACATTCCGTTCCTGGAACAGCCCATCATAACCTTCTGCACAGCCATTGCAGCCTTCTACCTGCCTGTGTCCATAATGAGCGTCCTCTACTGGCGCATTTACAGGGAGACGCAGAACCGCTCCAGAGAACTGGCGGGTTTGCAGGGCTCTGGGGGGCGGGGCGGGATGGGGGATGCCAGCGAGAAGGCCCGTTTCCTCCATCAGACGGGGAGCTCCCGGAGCTGCAGCAGCTACGAGCTGACCAGGCTGAGCCAGAGGAAGAGCATGTGTCAGGAGTTTGTGGGCCACCTGCCCTGCTGGCCCAGGGTCCGGTCGTGGAGGCCCGGCAGCACTCGGCACAGGGACGGCGATCTGGACCAGAGCAGCAGCGACAGCTGGAACAACAACGACACGGCAGCCTCTCTGGACCAGTTCGGCTCCTCGGACGAGGAAGACTGCGGCGGTCGAGAAATGATCTCCCAGAGCCACGCCATCTTCTCCATCGTCCTCAGCCTGCCGGGCATCAAGGCCGCCGTCAACTCTCAGCTCACCTCCTGCGAGGACCTGGACGCAGCCTCGGAGGAAGACCCGCTGCGAGGCCTCGGGTACGACGGCGAACGTCTGTCAGCGCTCGCCAACAACAGCTCGGCCGGCGCCACGTCTGAGGGAGCCAACAGCTCCAGAAGCAGTTATCACCAGCGCTTCTGCTCGGCCAAGATCCAGTCGATGCCCACCATCCAGGCTTCCAGTCGGCGCTCTCCCACCGAGCCCACAGCGGCGGCGGGCGCCGCCGAGGACGAGGACGCCGGCGCCAAGTCCTCCTCAGTCCCCATGTCCTTCAAAGAGGCGGCCATGGCCAAGCGGTTCGCTAGCCGAGCCCGGACTCAGATCACCAAGAGGAAGCGCATGTCCCTAGTGAAGGAGAAGAAGGCGGCCAAAACGCTGAGCGCCATCCTCCTGGCCTTCATCATCACGTGGACTCCTTACAACATCATGGTGTTGATCAATACCTTCTGCAAACCCTGCATCCCAGACACGCTGTGGGCGGTGGGCTACTGGCTGTGCTACGTCAACAGCACCGTCAACCCCATGTGCTACGCGCTCTGCAACAAGACCTTCCGCACAACCTTCAAGATGATCCTGCTGTGTCGCTGGGACCAGAAGAAACGCAGGAAGCAGCAGTTCCAGCAGAGGTCGGTGGTCTTCCACAGCAGGGTTCCCAGGGAGTCCACCTAAAGCCTCCAAGGACTGCGGGAACCAGGAAACCAAGGGAAGGTGGAACCAGCTGTGGGTTCCTTCCGGATGGTTTTGGTGAAAATTGGAAGGGGGATTCTCCCCTCCGAGCATCGGCAGCCTCCTCTGGAAGTGTTTAACGTTAAAGCGGCGTTATCAGAGGGGTCAACAAAGGAAAAGGGCTTTAAAATGTGTTGGAAGTGAAATTATTGAAGTGCCATTGACACAAAAGAGGTAAAGATATTTTTGTTGCAGACTTTGGATTTTTTTTCCTTTTTCTCGTCTTTTTTTTGGGGTAAACACATTTGTGCAGAATGGTTTTGCATTTTGATCAAAAGTACGTGTTTGTAATCCATCGATGAAAGCTAGGACAAAAACTATTTTGTGTTTGAGGTACAGTTGCTTTGATTTGCCACCTAACTGTCTTGCGGTATATCGACATAAAAATGTCCACATAGGTAAATCAGAGAGTGGTTGCTTTGTGATGATTATCTCTGTTTTTTTAGAGCTCTTCTTGACATTTTGAACCAGTCTGAAAAAAAACACTTGATAAATTTAACTGTGGATATTCAGTCGGTGACAGTGACTGCTGTCGTGTTCAGTGTGACTGTTGTGGGGGTTTTTTTTATGGTGGAGACAATAAAAAACATTGGTTGTGTTTTACATACTTGGGTTTGATGATTAGGATTGATTTGTGTACATTTGATATTTCTGACTTATCGACACAATAATTGCCAACACAAAAACTCCATCTGTAAAGACGTCTGTTTTTGTTGTCCTTTTGATTTTTCTAAAATGAAAAGTGACTTTTTGTAAGTCTCATCTTTGGTGTAATGGTGCAGCAGCGACATCTAGTGGAGAGAGAGCGCTAATGAAAAGATTGTCATTAGAACTCCGAGATTCGAAAGGTCCTTTTTATATAGTCAGAAATATCACTAAATTACGGTATTTTAGCTTCATTCATGACCATATGTTTGTTTTCACAAGGTCCATTTTTTTACACAAAGTACTGTTGTCGGGAAATCTTAAAGGTGTAACAAAGAGAAAGGTTTGACCTGTTTTTAATGCATTATAATTCACATTATCCTAACATTGTTGCCATATCCTGATCTCAAATATTCTGCAGGATGTTTAGCAGGTCATGGGTCAAACGTGTTGTGACAGCCTAGACTCTGGTGTACATTTAATGCAGGATCACGTACAATGGTCGGATTAGTAGTGTGACTTTTGTTATGTATGTAAAATAAATTTTAAAAGAAAAAAAAAAAGATTTGTTTACATTGTTCTTAGAAAAGAATGTGGTCAAGTGTCACAATATGAGCTTTTTGTACTTTGGAATGTAAACTATCAAATGGCAAACACAAATATTTTGGTACATTTCAAGTATGCCGATCATACTCGTATTTTAACTCAATAAAAAGTGTCGGACACGAGGCGCTGCGAGCCCTGGTTTCTGGTGCCCATGCTGCTTTTTCTTTTTAGCCCATGAAGACGTCAGTGTTTCCATCTGATTTGGTGTGAACGCGGCAACAAACACGACCACAAACCTGAAAGCAGCTGCGGAATCAGGAAGGAAGCATGAACGAAGGTAACGACAGACGTGAATGAAATGTGCTGCAACTTTTTGGGAGCTAATTTTCTTTGTCTGTTTTTTCCCTGGTTAGTTTCAAACAAATGTTCACTTTGAGTGCAAACTTGTGTTTTCTGAAGAGATTTGGACGAGTCACATGATTGGTGTGAGGACACACCTGAAAGCCTGGCTTTGATTAGAGGAGTGAGCAAAAAAAGAAAAACCGACAAGCTGAGCCCAGCAGGCCTCAAGTGCTGGAGCGTCGGCCTCCAGGTTGATTCCCAAAGTTCACTTGCACTGAAACGTCTGTACTGAGAAGCTGAGCAACAGGAGCGCCGCTCACTTGGGCCCAGCCGGGAGCCTTCCCACGCTGATGAAATGACCCGTCCACGTCCTGATGGGACATGGCCCAGGACAGCAGACATGTGACCAGGAGAACATCATCTTCATGTGACCCATAGCTGAGGAGCGGCTCTCTGCTGCACACAAACAGCCATTTGTGTTGTTCCCTTCAGCCAGCGCTCATCCACAGGGAACAGCCCAGCAGCCAGGCAAGTACGCTGATCCTTACTGCAAAACTGTGAACTCAGATGTCTTTGCTAGTTCCTTTTATCCTCTTTTTGCTGTTAATGTGTTTTGTGTGTTAGAGTTAAGGAGTGAACCACGCCCAGAACAGACAGATTTTACCGTAGGTGTCAACAGTATTTCTGCCATTTCTGAACACACGCTGACGTTGGAGGAATGACAAGTGAGATTTTTAGTGTCTCTAAAGTCTTGGTCAGCTGACCGACTGACACCGGCGAAAGCCCCGTGGTTCACGAAGATGAGGCTAGAGCGTCTTTGATCTATAATGGGATCATTTGTGGACATTTGTCAGTGAAAGTTAATGTTTAAGGTTACAAAACAAAGTAAAGAATCTCAGTTTTAGCTGATTTCTGGTTGCAACCCGACTGATAGCCGACGGCTGTCCCGTTTTTTTTTTGTTTTGTTTTGTTTTGTTTTTTGCTGATTTTTTAAGTGTTTAGAGGCCAGAACAGTTTTTCCATCCAGTCTGAGCATGAAGGAGTTAAAACTGGGCAGAAAATGCAGTCACCTGACCATAAACACGTATGGAAACCTCCGTGTGTTGGTTGACCTTCCCCCTCGTTACTGTACTGAAATCAAATGGCTTCTCTGTATTTGCGGAGACCAAGTTCCTTAACTCATTTCCAACCTCCTCCTTTTCAGACCCCTTGTGCAGTTGAAGCCTCAGCGATCAGGATGCAGAACATTAAGACGATAGAAACACAAGTGCCCTTTCTGAAAGAGAGCTTCTTTACCTCCACGTTCAAAAGCAGGAGGAAGAGCAGCGTTAGCAACATCCTGCGCAAACAGCAGCACTCGCTCCTCAGCCAACAACTGCATCAACAACAGAGCATTTCAGAGCAGCAGCACAGGCATCCCAAGCAGCTTCTCCCCCTCTCAGCTGCCAGCAGACAAGGGCAGCGTGGTCGCGCTACCAGCATCCCGTTATGCAAGACAGCTGAGTGTGGAGGGGCAGATGGGGCTGGAAAGGAGGGGCAAAGCGAGAGAAGAGCTCAGAGGCTCAGAGAGGCTGCGCAGTGGAGGAAGGGAGAGCAAGACGTGAGTGGCAGCGAGTCCGTGGCTGTCACTGCCACTTTGGGTCCAGCCTCAGAGGAGCTGGGGGAGGCACCATCCTCCTCACCGCTGCCTTCAGCAGAGGCCAGGAAGCAGAGCTCAGGCAGCCCCGAGAACGCAGCATCGCAGGAGGACGCCCAGGCTCCAGCGCAGCAGCATGGCCTCTTAGCCAAGGGTGTCCGCCTGCTCAGGAGCATGGGGAACCAGGAAGCCAAGCAGAAGAAGGCGGGTGCAAGCGATGGAGCCAGCGGAGACGTGGCCTGTGAGGGTTTTACTGATGACAGGGACCAGGACAAGAAATGGAAAAAGTCTCACAGTAAAACGGGTAAAGGAGGAGGAGGAGGAGGAGGAGGAGGAGAACGAGAACAGGGCGGGAAGAAGAAGTCCAAGTCCGACTCCAAGGCCTCCGTGTTTTCTGGGATCCGGAAGAGTTTAGCAAAGGCAAAGGGGTCAAAGGACGATGTGTTGGAGGATGGACGGGCAGAGCTGAAGCCAGCTGCAGACGCAAACCTTTCAGCCAATGAGACGGACGCGGAGGGCCACCCGAGCCCCCCCACCACCGACCGCCGCTGGTTCCAAGAGCACCAGACGGAACCCAAGAGGAGCCCGGAGTCAGACGCTGACCTTTCCAGTTTTCACTCAGCAGCAGCTGAGCACCAAGACCTCCTCGCCGACATCCAACAGGCCCTAAAAGACCACCGTGAGACCACGGATGCTCCGCTGAAGGCCCGGCCCCCGAGGAGACCAGGACGGCCCAGGACCACAGAACGCCAGAGAGCGAAAGCGCCATCCCGTCCTCGTCTTCGTCTGGTCCGGGCTCGCCCGATGGGAACGCTCCACCATCCTCAGGTCCGGACACGGAGAGAAGCAGCGCCAGTCTGATCCCGAAGACCAACAGCACATGCAGTTTTCCGGACACCACCGCTACCAGCACCTCCTACGAGAGCGCCGAGGAGCCCCAGGAGGAGCCCCAGGAGGAGCCCCAGGAGGAGCCCCAGGAGGAGCCCAGGGGCCCGGCTGTGCGTCCGGAGCAGACAGCCACCACACACAGGTCATGTGTCAGTCTGGACCAGCTGGTGGGAGGAGCAGGAGCCACGGGCCCCCAGAAGAGTGCCAGCAGCACGGATTTGTCCCTGCCTGAGAAGGAAGAGGAGGATGCTGGGAGGCGGGACTTCACGTCCTTAAAACGGAGGAAGAGTAGTTTATCCATTAGCCAGCTGCTAACGGAAGCGCAGCTTTTAGGGCACCGACGGACGTCCTCCAGCTCCCCGTCCACCGTTAAAAACTACCCTCCCATCCACCCCTCCTATGTTAAGACCACCACCAGACAACTCACCTCCCCGGCGGGCTCCCCCCTCACCAGTCCTCATGTGCCCAGAAGGACGAGTGCAGCAGAGCCCGGAGGAGGCGCCGGGCTCAGGAGGCACAAGCAGAGGTCGTCCTCCATCACCGGGCCCATCAATCTGTCCGCAGACTGGTCTTCAGAGCAGGACACCCCAGAAAACCCTTTCACCGGAGGAACATACTGGACCCTGGGTGCAAAAAGAGCTCATTACACACGCCGGACCTCCACCAGCGCAGCCACGCCCTACCTGGACGTCTTCTCAGGTGAGTCAGACGGCGCCCGGCGGCCTCCTCCAGGTTCCTGGAGCCTCGGGAGCCGACCTGAGCCGCAGCGTCTGTGGTCGTGTGACGTTTCTTTGTGTTATCTTCTATTTGATGATGAAGAGTTGTGGTTCAGCTCACGTTGCTGCTGTTGGAGGAGAAGATCTGACTGAGGTTCTTCTGCCTTCCTCACTCTCCCGCAGATGTGTTGATTTCTGTTAATCAGCAGCAGATTAGCACGTTGCTGTAACAGCATCACTCATGCACTAGCTCAAGGAGGAGGTCTCACACACACACACACACACACACACACACACACACACACACACACACACACACACACACACACACACTAATTAAAGTGGTGTTTTGAGCTGCTGTGGGGTTGGAGCAGCCCTGGAAATTCACCTGCTGTCACCAGCTTGTCCATCTGGGGTCCAGCTGCCTCCATCAGCTCTTCTCCAGACCTTCTCCAGGTCCTGCGGTCACCTGATCTGGGTCTGTGGCGTCTGCGCTGCTGACGTGTTGGTGCTCCAGGAAGCGTTTTATCTGCTGATTGTGTGCTGCTCCGTCGAGAGTGTGAACGGGAGCTGGAGGTGTTTCATTATCACGCCTGTAGCGGCTGATGCCTGATGGCTCCTTCACCTTCCAGTCCGTCTTCACTCCTCCCCTCTCTTGTCAGGTCGCGCCCTTCTGGACCGGCTGTGTTTGCCTCCTGGAGACTCGTCCTCAGATGAGGAGGCCCAGCAGTTGTGTCAGCGAATGGTGGCCCAGGGGCTGCTGCAGCCCTTCAGCGACGGCCGACTGCTCCCAGCCGCCTTCGCTGTAAGACCTCAACTGGTTACTATGGGAATGCATGAAACGTGCTCGGCTGTGGTGATGTAACCAGCCCAGGAGGTGAAACGACTCTTTCTGCATCAGCAGCATTTTTGTTCCCTCCAGCTTTCATCTGCCATAAAAGACGTGAAGAGATTCTACATTCACAAACACCCCCCCGCCAGCCTCAAACCGGTTCTTGATTATTGGGCCAACGAGACCAAAAGAATTTCTGCTTTTTTACCCAAATGTGACTCTGTTAGGAACCATCAAAGCTCGCCGTGGAGCCGCCTCAGACACAGCTCCGCATACGATAAAAGAAAAAGCATCCGGCCCAGGCTCCAGATTTACCTCACAGGGCTGAATGACTGACACACACACACACACACACACACACACATGCACGCCCCATCTGCTGATTGTATTACGTAACGGGCCCACGTGCCCTCTGCTCAGCACGTGGGGGTAGGACGGGGCTTGAATCCCTCCCCCAGTTGGATGTCTGCTCCCTGCATCAGCCTGGAGCTGCTGACCAGCGATGACCTTTGCTGTTAGAGCACAGATTCTCCCGTCGAGGCATCGCGCTTTAACGTTAATCCCCTTCAACCTAAATCTGACACACATCCTTCCCCACCTTTTCTACATCCTAGTTTTGTTTTCTTTATCCTTTTACAGTCAAATTGAGTATTTTTCTGCTCCAGGGTGATGCTTTTCTCGATCCTCTTTCCCTCCACTGACACCCTTCGTTTCATGAAACCTCGTTGCCTAAATATGGCCCCGTCACCCATCAGCCTGTGTGACCCACAGAAAACACCTTTGCACTGATGTACTTAAGAACAGCAGGTCTGGTCTGATGGCAGGTAGCTTCCCTCATGGTCAAACATCCTCCTCTGCTTCTTCATCCGTGCAGGAGGAGCAGCTCTACACCTGGGCTTCCGTAGGTCTTCCAGTGTCCTCTCAGCTGTGGGAACTCTATGGAGGACAGCTGACAGGCAAAGAGCAGAGCTTCAGGTCGACGTTGTATCCGTCCCTGTCCAGAACTCAGAGGAGCCAGAACTCCCAGGTTGGTAACGTGCTCACTCTAGGTTTGCTCCAAATACATTTGACTGATGATACTACTTTTAAAAAATGCCACCTTATTTTTAGGTTTTTATTAACAAATTCTAAATTAACTCAGTTGCTAATTAAGTTAACTTTCGTTTTTTAAAAAATGCTGCCAATAATCAACCTTTGACGTTTAAGGGAGAAAAAAAGAAAACTAACGCTGTGGTAGCGACAATGTAAGTGTCCACCAGAGGTCAGGCTCGTACCGGTCAACGGGGAAACACACACACACACACACACACACACACACACACACACACACACACACACACACACACACACACACACACACACACACACACACACACACACACACACACACACACACACACACACACACACACTCTCTCTCTCTCTCTCTCCCTCCCTCCCTCCCTCCCCACGTGAGGCCCAGCAGACTCTCTGTCGCTGGGGTCAAATCTCCCTGGATCCCCTCATCCCTGCTCCGACCAGCCTGGAGCCGGAGATCTGATGAGTCTAGACATAACGGACTTTTTGACCCGTCTTCAGCTCGTAGCTCTGCCACTAAATTCTCCCACTTGTGGAGCATTTCTCCTGGCTATGAAGCCATATTTACTGGGACGGGGTTTCCTACACTTAAAAACATCCGCAGTACTTATGTTCCGTTTCTGTTTTCGTTCGTCCAGCAGCAGACGGATCCCACACGGCTGAAGTCATGTCAGACATCCTCAGAAGATGAAGGTTGTCTCATCCCCCCCATGGAAAGGACCATCAATGAGCTGGAGATGAAGATTGCTCTTCTGCAGAGCCAGCAGCAGGGCAGCAGGGCCGCTGGTGGACCTGCGGCCGCTGACAAGGCCTCGCAGACAGGAGGACTGGCGAGGACCAGCCAGGAGGTGTCGGTCCAGACGTCCCCGGTGAAGGAGGAGCTGAGGTTCGATGGTCCTCCGTCAGGCAGGGCGTTGTCCTCACCTTCAGCCTCCACCCTCAGATCCTCAGAAATCTTCGTCTGCACGTGCCAGACCAGGAAACACAGCAGCACCCATCCAGCACCTTCACCTCCCACCAGCGGAGGTGTGCCTCCACCTCTGGCACCACCTCCACCTATACCAGGTGGTGTTGCCCCTGCACCCCTGCCACCTCCACCACCTCCACCACCTCCTCTGCCAGGACTGGGCTCTTCACCATCCCTTCCTCCACCAAAGTTTGGACCGCCTCCACCCCCACCCCCACCACCTCCACTACCAGGTATGGGTCCTCCACCACACACCACCACCACCTCCACTCTGGGATGGGACCCCCACCTCCTCCTCCACCACCCCCAGGCTTTGGCCCTCCTCCTCCTCCTCCACCACCCCCAGGCTTTGGCCCTCCTCCTCCTCCACCACCCCCAGGCTTTGGCCCTCCTCCTCCTCCACCCCCAGGTCTGATGGTGTCCACGATGGCCCAGGAAGCTGCCCCAGCCAAGGCTGTGATAGAGCCCCCCAGGCCCATGAAGCCCCTCTACTGGACTCGCATCCAGCTGCACGCCAAGAAGTAAGTCAGCACCGATAGGAATCGCTGGCTCTCAGGTAGAGCCTGACCGGGGGAGCAGAAGGAAGTTTGTCCACGGAGATAAAGATCAGTTGGTTCAAGGGAAAATGATGCAGTCCAGCTTTTCTGTCTGTAAAAGGGAAACGTGCACGTCGACAAACGGCCTGAACGATTTATAGGAAGCAGGGAAATGTGCTCAGATGGGACTTTCTGATAGGTGAACAAAGGCTGTGTTTTGGTTTTATTCATGCTGCAACCGGGGGGATTAGAGGCCGTAAAGCACCGAGGACAAGAAAAACAAATGTTCTAAATGATGTTTAACAAGAAGACTCGAAGGTGAACGCTGGCCTGCCTTCGCTTGCAAAAACAACGTAAATGCTTTCTAAAGACTGCCGTCTGCCTCTGTTCAGGCCCATTGTGTCCTTGGTGTGGGAGAAGGTCGTGGAACCCAGCGTGGATTTTGAGGAGTTTGTGGAACTTTTCTCCAAAAGTGCAATGAAGGAGAAAAAGAAGCCAATTTCAGATACGATCAGCAAATCCAAGACCAAGCAGGTAGATACGCCACTACTGTTCCTGTCCACTCCTCTAACGTGTGTGTGTGTGTGTGTGTGTGTGTCTGTCTGTCTGTCTGTCCTCCTCACCAAATATGGCTCTTTTCCCATCTTCATTTCGCTGCTCCTTTTCCCCTCACTCTTTCCATCCCTCCTTTTTTGACTGATAGGAGAACTGATTCCAGACAGTCATTATGTGGTGTGAGCTCTGGCTCCCACCCGACCCCGCCTCCCCTCGTCCCCCCCAACCATCCAGTGGCACCTTGCCAGTGTCTCGCGTGCGGTCAGGAAACTTCCTGATGGGATGACGGCTGTGAAGGTTGGGATGAGGAGCTGCAGGGATGAAAACCAAGATTCCTGCAGCTACATTTTTGATTTGGTGGAAATTTTTCTTTGACATCATCCTGACAGCTGAACCGTTAGCGCTGAACGATGTCTTCGTTCTTCATCGGGCTGGTTCTGATCATGTGATCACGTGTGGAATCACACCCTGGACTCCTAATTAGTTTTCCTGATGGAGGCTTAGACGTCCTGCGGGGGGCAGTGTCAGACCTGATTTAGACGCTACTCAGGCCCTCTGGATCCGGGTCCAGGGTCCAGGGTCGTTTTTAGTGTTTTAGGTGCTGCCCCACACAACATCTTTGCTATTTTTCCTCTAAAATCTCACACCCAAAGTAGAAGCAGGTGGCTCCTTCTGCGTAGGAGACTGATGTCTGTTGAGCTTGATGTGGAAGGTGGTAAGTAAAGTTCTCCTCTCCAGCAGCTGGTGGCTCAGGCAGCTAACCCCAGAACTTCCGCTGCCACTTAGCAGCCACCCAAGGTTGTAGCCACCCGACTCTCCCTGGTGTTCCAGGCTCACGGTGAGGCTGTCTGACGTCTCCACCGGGAGCGTCTGACCCCTGAAGCTGTGGCTGATACCACTTTCTGTGTCCTGTGTCCCCGGTGGCTTCTGTCGGCCTCACAGGAGGCTGCACCACTCTGTTACCCAGCATGCACCTCTGCTGCAGCCAAACTACAGTTCACACCGAAGCTTTTGTTGTATAAGCAACAATAATTTCAGATTCAAAGCAACTGTTTGACACGTGCAAACCATTAACGTTCAGCTAATGTTTCATATTCATTTCAGAGTAATGTGGCAAATGCACTTTTAGGCCTGAGTTGGGTTTCGCTCCAGTAGAATCGCTGAGTTGGGCAATATAACCCTAACCACAGTTGTTCTTTGTTTTAATTCATGTGTTCACACTCCACTTGGAAAGGTCCTGTTGGTTGGGAGATTTATTGACCTGACTGAAGGTTGATGAATGTGGAAACTTGGAGGAGAAGCAAAAATTAGTACCAATAACTCAAAGAGACAGAACTTTATTCCTCTGATTGTTTGCGGGTTCCCAAAAAGTGAACAGAGGGAGGAGAGTAATGACCTTTGATTGGGGTCTGAGCCTAAATTCACTGTAGGAATAATGTTGTGTAATAACTTAGTAATAACATCTCTTTTTTTAACACTCAGGTGGTGAAGCTGTTGAGCAACAAGCGCTCCCAAGCTGTTGGTATTCTGATGTCGAGCATCCACCTGGACATGAGGGACATCCAGAACGGTGAGGGCCGACACGTTAGCGCGTTCTAGCCAGAGAAACGTCTTCTAGGAACCACAGTAGCAGCCGCTGTTTAGATGATCAGAAGTGATCAGGAGCTCAAACCTCCGTCTTGTCCTAATTCAGCCTGTCAGGGTGTCTTTCTGCCTGGTATTCCATCACCTCTTTGAAGCAAACGCCCATGTGACCTCTGTGGCTGTCTGTCACCATCTCACTGCAAACACGTTGTGGCGAATCAGCCAGGAGAAGCTGAGAGGCGATGCCTGCGTTCCTGTTTTTCTTACTCCCTGATTGCTCTCTAGTCTTCGTTCATCAGCGTGTCTAAACAGCCTCCTCATCACCCCATCCTGCTCAGCACTCCTGCTGCACCCTTCAGCCTCCTCATTTACATCTCAGCAGCAGCCGCAGCCGCAGCAGCTAGCTTGAGCAGCGCCGTAGCCGCTTCGTGCTGCACACTGTCTTCACTCGTCTGTATTATTTGACGTTGCTGTCCTAAATGTTTGTGCATCCATATCAGGTGGGAGGTGAGCGTGAGGGCAAGTGAGGGCCCCTCTCATTAGCGCCCCCATTCATCTGCTGTGTTAGGACAGTTTTTTTCTATGCTAAGTAACGAGCTCTGATTGGAAACTCCAGTATATCATGTGGAGGAAGAACACGGAGAAGGAATCTCATTGGCTTGGCGTCTGTGATTTCCCAGGACTGTCAGATCCTTTGCTCCTCACTAACGTTAAAACTCATGCGCGTGTGTTTTTGTTTAGTCATGGTTTGAATTTATTGAGTATTAGTAATAACAGCTTGAGCATGGTTTTGTGTTTCAGCAAAAGTCATAAATATGCAGCACATCGTCGGTCTAATTGTTTTCATATTGCTGTTGTCGATGCTTTTGTGTTTGTCTGGTGCTTTCGCTGATTTTCCTTTTTTTTTTTATCAAGGGGTTTGTTTACAAAAGAGAAACTAATTTTCCATTCCGATGGAGTGAATCATTGTTTCGCTCCCTTGCCATGGCGTGATGACGGCGTCTGGTCGACCTCTCATCGCTCTGAGACTCACCACCAGAAAAATTTCAACCGCTGAAACATTGGCTTGGAGCGGTGCCGCCTTCATGACGAGCCTGTTGCTCAGCGTGAAGTCGGTGCATTCTTCCTGCCCTCGCAGCTGCTGATGTCTGCTGTCAGACGCGTGTTCCATTGTGCACGCCTCGTGCATGCTGCGGCTGCTTCCTGTGAGGCTTTGGAGCACCAGGCAGAGTATTAGATGGCGGTTGCTGGCATCTGAGCGGGCCTGATTGTGGTAGTTTGGGGTAGACCCAAGCAGATGGGTTTGGTTTTTGGTCATCAGAGCTTTGTGTCAGAGTGATGATATGATTTTCTTCCAAATCTCAGCCAAACCAACCAGCCCGACTCAGCTCAGACAGTAATAAGAAGCAAATGAGCGGAAGAGAGGAGAAACTAGATGGAGGAGTGAGAGAAGTGGAAGTTGTTTCTGCAGCGGCTTCGGACAGGGGAGAATGTCGGAGGTTGTGGAATAAAGATTATATAACATAGATAACAGCCATGTTGGGAACACTCAGAGGGGAACCAGCCTGGTTTAGCTCTCATTCGTCCTAATCTGGGATGTTGTTCCATATTTAATGAGCTGTTTTGAGCTGTGGTTTAGCTGAAAATGGTCATTAACGGGGCAACACAAACTTGATGGCTGAAGACCTGTCCGTTATCCTTTAACCTGTGGTTTTTTGGAATTCTTTTTTGGTCGTCCTGTTGTTAGTGGGCTGCTTTTCTTCTGCAGGTTAGAGTTTCCAGGGATGTTGAATTCATTCTGCTGCCAGTCAGGCTGAGCGAGGCGTCTGCCTGCTGCGTGTCCGTGTTGCACCCTCAATATTTTAGTGACAAACCTAGCCGTGCACGCCTGTTCACCTTAAAACAGCCAGCCGGAACAAAAAGCTGCCTGTTGCTGTTTTCTGGTGATGGAAAAGCAGGAGGCTGGCGGTTTGACGCAGGCTGAACACCAACGCTCCAGCCTGACACTCGTACTTCAACAGCGAATCAGCAGATCAAAACGGTGGGAATCATTTAGACGCCCACAGCAAAGAAAATAGGTGCATAGGTGTGGAGAGCTTCGCAGGCGGCCGTGCACACGGCAACACCTCCGCCTCATCGCCGCAGACCCCCAGGCTCTGTTTGTCTTTAAACATTTACTTTCAAAGGATTAATGCTCGTGGGCGCCAGGACCTCGCGCCGAGACAACAAGGCGACACCAGGAATTCAAACACAGGCGTTCAAACACACATCTATGCAGCTCTGACAGATTTCAAAAAGCTCTGAGCTGATGTTTTAGGTGTTTGGGCCCGTCTCTTGTGCGTGCGACGCCCTCGTCTGCGGCCGCTTCAAGCCCGGCCGTGGTTGCCTTTAGATCCGGAGCAGTAAGAAACAGGTCTCAGGCGGCGTCGCTGTCGTTTCTGCCAAGTTTGAGGCGATGAAGGAGGAGAGGCTGTTTTTTTTTTTTTTTTTTTGTGGTTTGATAACTGACTTGTTATTGGAGTTCCTCAAAAGTAGCAGAGAAATGTTATGACATGTTTTAGTGTTAACGCTCACATTAACCATGTCGTCCTCTGTGTCCTCCCACAGCTGTCCTAAATATGGACAACGCGGTGGTTGATCACGAGACTCTGCAGGCCCTGTATGAAAATGTGAGTATTAACAATCTGCAGCTCCGTTCTCCTTTTAACGGTAACAACCCTAACAAATCCTTTCAGACCAGTTTTGACCTTTGAAGGCGGGATTGTTGTGTCCACAGTGGTTTCGGTAGAGTCAATATACCGCTAACAAGAAAATACCCCAAACTGAAATCCATTTGTGCATTTTCCTGCCAGAGCAGATTTGAGTAAATAGAGAGTTGAGCAACAAAGCCAGTGTAATTATACAGAGTAACGCCACCGACAGCTCCGGCTGCAGCGTCGGCTCTGAGAAAACCTCCGTCTCTCTTGCTCTGTGGTTTGCTGGAACGGTCACAATTTGGACAGTTTGTTTATGACGAATAAAATGATTGATGGTTATGCATTTCGTGCCATAAGAAAAACAGAAAATGACTTGACTGCACAGAGAAACCAGGGAAAAAGGCCTCAAATTCAGTCGATAATGTTTCATTTGGAACCACCCTGAAATATCACAAACCCCAGAAAGAAGAACGCTACCACGCTGTGTTAGGGGCACTTAGGTGACTTTCTGACTGGTCAGTCTTGATGTGTGACACTAATTCATGACAGCAGCATCATTGAGACAACCATCAAGTTGTTTCTTTCCTCTCCAGAAGTGGCTTTCACTCCTGAAACCTCAGCACTTGTGTCTGTTTTCTTGTGCTCTCACGCGCCAGCGACCCCACTGCAGCTCACCAGGTCCGTAAATTAAAAGACAGAAAGACCCGTTTCCAGTGCTGGACTGAGGGACTAAACGCGTTTGCCTTAGGACCTGATCCAAGGTCAGCTCAGTAAATAAGACGGTGTGAACGCAGGCTTCTTTGTCCATGTCTCAGTGGTAATACGGTTTTAAAATGCTGTGAAATTCTTGAATTGCATTTTGGCACCACTACAGAGACGAGGCCCGGACCTTTGGCTGCCGGAGGCATATTAATAATGCTGATCATGGGAATGAGAGCTGGAATTCAGACAAGCTCCAGTTATGAACCAATGTGTCATAACTGGGGATCAGAAGTCTTCCAACCAGTCCTCTCTCCCAGTCCGTCTCCTTCTCCCCCGTATGGCCTGAGGCTCTGGTATTGAGCGGAGGAGCCAAATTGTTTCTCTTTTGTATTGCAAGACTCCATCCTGTCTGTGGGTCTCCAGCCCCTAAACCACAGTTGGCAGCACAGTCAGCCTGTCTGGAGGAATGCGAGGGGCTCCTAATGGTTCCACCCTCCTTCCCTGAGCTGAGAACACGACTCTGCCTCTCTTCCACAAACACGCTCGCAAACAAATGTTGACCCGCAGAAAGGCGCTGGACTCACGAGGGTCAGGATGGACTCACGAGGGTCAGGGTGGACTCAGGCGGGTCAGGATGGGCTCAGGCGGGTCAGGACAGAGTCTTTCGCTTAGTGAGCTGCACATTGGTCACTACTGCTGCTTTGATCAATGTGTCACCAGCCAATCAGGGCTCCCTGACGGGGCTCCTTGCCCGCGTGTCTTCACCATTTAGGCCCAGATCAGCTGATTCCCTGAAGGCCACAGAGGTCGGAGCCACCACCTCGCTCTGGTGTCTGTATTTCACTGCCTTGACCTTCTACATGCTTCACTTTATTTGGGCACATTTTTTTGACCAATGTTGTAATGACAGAAATGTTATTTTACTTAAAATGAACGGACATAAGTCTCGAAGTCTGCCCGGCTCTGCTTGGCCGTGTCCCAAAAAAACAAGCTAATGAAAACCACTTGGCTACTACTCCAATTCTGCCGTCGCAAACATCATCCCGCTTTCCTTTGCATTTGATATTCCACATGGGACTGTATTTCTCGTGCTAACAACCAGGGGAACATGCACTAGCAATTCAAAGATCACACGCTAATGCCTACTTGTCCCCAATTACACCAAACACTGCTGGGCTCCACGGCTGCCCTTTGAAAAGAATCTGCTTTGTATTAAATGTATTTACACTTGAAAACATCTCGAGAGAAAGCAAAGGAGAGCCTTGCCCTCATCCACAGAAGGCAGCGGTGTGTAGAATACTAATCGTGTGTTTGATGCTGCCGTTTGATCTTTCCCAAGAATCCGTGTGGGACCGTAGGCCAGAGAGAAGATGGAGAGAAGCAAAGAAAGCACAAACGAGGGTTCTGCGTTTAAAGAGACTGACAAATTTACGAGTTGTGTCATCTGTGTGTGTTACCTGTGCCTGTTGTGAAACTAGGAAGCATTTATGGGCAGCTTTGCTTCGGCCCACCTTGTCTAAAGTGTGCTTTTAGAAGCAAATCAGATGTCGGAGATAAATCAGGACTGTAAAATAACTGAATGCACTTTTTTATGATAAAAAAAAGAAAAATAAATAAATTTAAAAAAATAGCTGAGCTAAAAACGCCGCTGGACGCGTGTTTAGAGACGCAGCCGTGATTTAATCAGAGTAAATCTGACCTTCGGCTGGTGCTGGGAAATCTAATGAATGTAAACGATCCTGCTGCCTCCTGATGGACGTTTGCAGATGTCTGAAAGAGCAAACGAAGCTCCTGACACGCTTACCTGCATGTCGAGTCCCACGTGCACTCGCTTCCATTTCCACAGGCGTTTTATTTTTTTATGTTTAAAAATTGCGAATGCCCACAAGTTTTTCCTTTAGTCCAGATCGGGAACAATAGGGCTCGTGTCGTTTGACTTGTGATGAGAAAGAAACAAAATTCTGGTTCAGAATTAATGCGTTTGATCCAGGAAACATCAGGAACTATTTAAATTGAGCCTTTGACTTCTAAATATGAACACAAAATATTCTGCTCTGCTTACACTCAGTTTAGGTTTTCATGTGAGTAAGAAGAGAAGTTCTTCATGCTCTCAGACCAAAGGAGCCAGATTACCTACCAAACGTCTGGAGATGTTTGTCAGCCTGAAGTGACGTCGCAACAAGAACCCTTTCTGCTATTTTAGTCGGAGGAAGTCAGTGGAACATGATCTTTGTGTTCATGCATTCATATTCTCCCCATCTGTGTGTGTGTGTGTGTGTGTGTGTGTGTGTGTTAAGCGAGCCCAAACTGATGAACTGGAAGGCATTAAGAAGCACATGAAATCAGCCAAGGACAAAGAGGAGGCCAAGCCCCTGGACAAGCCTGAGCAGTAAGAGCTCCTTCTGGACTTGGCTCGTCTGACCGATTAAACGCTCCATCCTGCTTCTCTTTCTGGCTCCGTCAGGTTTCTCTTCCAGTTGTTCCAGATCCCCAACTTCTCTGAAAGAGTCTTCTGCATCCTGTTTCAGTCCACGTTCCAGGAGTGCATCACCTCGATCCTGCGCAAAGTGGAAATCCTGCAGAGAGTGTGCAAGGTGAGCCGCCCGACGCCCCCTCTCTCTCCATTAACTCTGGCTTCCCGACTCATTTGCTTTCTGGCTCCAGACTTTCCAGAGCAGTTCCAGTGTTTTGAGGGTCCTCGGCCTCGTGCTGGCTTTTGGCAACTTCATGAACGGAGGGAATCGTTCTCGAGGGCAGGCCGACGGCTTCACTCTGGACATCCTGCCAAAGCTGAAGGACGTGAAGAGCAGCGTGAGTGTCCAAACTCTTCACCTGCACTCTGGAAACCAGAATTTTCCTCCGAATTGAACCCGCTGGGAGCTGATTAGCAAACCCTAACCCTTTCATCCACCGGGTTTTCAGTTGTGTTTTTCCCTGTTTTAGCGGGCTCCGTGTGCCCTCAGCGCTTCCATATACGGACACTTTGGTTTGTGTTTTTGTGGTGGACCAAGTAAGGTATCCATAAAGAACATCAAACTTTCCACCAGTCCAAGTTATGACAGCCAGTCCGGCTCGTTGTTGTATCGCTCCTCTCATGTCGTGATTTATGCCGAACTCCTGCGACCGCTGACTCCACTCTTGTTTGCCTTGTACAAATTAAATCGTTCTGCTTCAAAATGATTAAATTAATAAATAAAGGGAATTTGGTTTATTTATTCTCATTTTTTCTGTCTTTCAGGATAACTCCCAGAGTCTTTTGTGCTACATTGTTGCTTACTATCTAAGGCACTTTGATGAGGTATGTTTTGGTTCCTGTTTATTTGAATCACTTCTCTGTTTTACTCTGATTTGCTTAGAAATCCTTCCAGAGCTCTCTTTTCATCTCCTGTCTTGCCAGAGGATACCGTGGCTTATCCTTTATCAACTTATTTATTTTTTCTTTCCTCATTTAGGGCTGAAACAAATCTCCCCCCTCCTCTGGCTCTGCTGTAATTCTGTCTTTCACTCTTCATCTCTGGCTGTTGCTCTGCTTTGGTCTGTCTTCATTCAAACCTGCAGTCTGTTAAATTGGCACAGCATCCAAAGGAGCGCTAGTGTAAATAATTAGGTTCTCCAGATGAGCCGAACTCGGTGAAGAACTCTGTGCCAAAGTCAACCTGCATGAAAAGACTCTGGCACTCACGATGGGCTGGTAGTGGCTCCGATGGAGAAAGTTGCCATTTGCTTTCTGCACCAGCTCAGTGGACCTTATCTGCTCCACTTTCACTTTGGTATCTGTGCTCAGATGTTTGGAGTGCAGATGAGCGTGCACGGGTCTCTGAAGGCTTTCATTTCCATCTCGCTCCGAGTGCTCGGTATAAACGGCAGAGGCCCTCCCGCGGTTGAGGCGGATTGGTTTTGACGTCCATGTGTGATTTTTGTGCATGAGCGTGTTGTGTTTTACCAGGATGCTGGCAAAGAGACTTGCGTCTACCCTCTGCCTGAGCCCCAGGATCTTTTTCAAGCCTCACAGATGAAGTTTGAGGACTTTCAAAGAGATCTGCGCAAGCTGAGGAAAGACCTCAATGGTACTGTCATCACCCTCCTCACAAACACTTTGTACCTTTTTTCTCTTTAAATCCAAATCAGGATTCTTATAACTGAGGAGCCTTTATTTTGTGTTACGGAAATATGCTCGGTAACAGACTAAGACAGCTGTGGTCACGTGTGGACCATAAAAGCAGGTCAGCAGAGCATCTGTGTCACACAGGCCAACTAACCAGGAGCAGATGGCTCCTGTTGGGCCTCGTGCACCTTTACTGTCCTCATGAATAAGATGGAAATATGAAGGAGCCAAGCTCACTGATCTTTTATTGCCTGGGTGCATCAGACCTGAAGAGTCGCCTCACTCTGTGGGACACGATATACAGCACAGCCGGGACCCCAGAGGGGATTTAGAGGGAGCCGTCCTGTCCAGTCCTGCTGTATACAAGTCAAAATGCTCCAAGACCAAGCACGTGATGACAGAACCGCTTTACGTCAGGACTTTGATATATTACGAAGGTCGAAAGAAATAGACGTTATTGTGTAAAAATGTATCCTCTGTGTCGCCGCTCATCAGTTTCTGAGAAAAACTGGGGATTAGCGGCCTGATTGGTTGACTGAAGAGGCTCCTAATGAACGAGACAGTTGGGAAATCAGCTCTTTCATTATTCTGTCTCAAGTCACTCAGCACTTCGACCACTTTCCAAACACTCAAGCAACTGGTGACGGTGTGTTTTGCACAACGTGTGCACACATGTGAGTCAGCACCCGAGTATGCGTGCGCTCCTTCAACAGGCAGTTCCCCAGAATCTCCCAGTTTTATGTATCTTCTCTGCTAAACCACTCAGTGGCCTGCTCCGGCACAGCCATTGTTTTCCCTCTATCGTAATTATTCTTTTGCTTCTTCATTTTTGGCCGTTGATGAAGATGAAGCTGCTGTGGAGGAAATGGAGCTGGCTTTGCTTCCAGCCCAGTTGCAGTGGCACATGCTAACCCTTCATAAACACATCATCACATGCTATACCTGCAGACCTCTTCCTCACCGCGCAGAACCAGCTGAGCGCTCTAGCAGACGTTGGCTTCGATGACAGTTCCCAGAGGGGGGTTCCGATAGGTGGGCGGTGCTGAACTGGCCTTGGCCGGCTCAGAGGACATCAGCAACACGCTGTGTAGAGGTCACTGTGTACCTTTCTGGTTGACGCACCATCTGGTCTCTGCATTAGCTCTTGCCCAGCCCCGACCTTCCCGTTCCCTTCCGTGTCTCGTGGCCTTTCCACCTGAAGGCCTTGAGCTGAGCTTTGTGTATCCGTTAGGGTTGCCTCTCCGCCCCCCAGGAGACTGGGCAGAAATTGAGCTCTGGATTCAGGGCTTTCTGGATCATGCTGCTTGAGACCCCGAGTGGAAGACGAATGTTGAGCTAACATATTTCCATCATCTTGTGCTTTCAGCATGTTCAGCTGAGACAGAGAAAGTTTTCAAACTGTCCTCTGAAGACAACCTGCAACCCTTTAAGGACAACATGGACACCTTTCTTAGTCAAGGTGGGACTGTTCTCTAAACACACTCATAAATAATCAGACCTTCATCATTACTGCTCGCTTGGCCTGAAAAGTTGCTTCAGTCATCTCAGATGACTGAATGGTTCTTGTGAGGTGTGGAAGGACCAGGCTGGTGGTAAAGTGACCGTGATCCCGTCAGTGTCGCAGTGTGAAGGTGTGAGCTGACCTGCAGCTGCCGACTGCATCACTTCAGCTTGACTCTGTGTCTCACACTCGTTTTTGTTTGCTCTGCTGCAGCACTCCAACACTGTCGCGCATCAGCGGCTGATTACTGACTTGGTAACCAGGAACCATGGCTGAAGGGGCTGGTTACCGAGGTTTCCGCCAGTGCTGCTGCAGCAAAACCGCTGCAGACACTGTAAAAGACATTACTGATTGTTTCTATAGGTTTGATTTTGAAATGGGATACGGCTCCACCAGATGACAAGAACAACAGTGTTTGGATCCCGTGGTGGGTTCAAATGTGTAGAAGTGGGGTTGTTCCGTCTTTTGAAGATAACAAGGGAAATGGCTTTTTCAAATGCAGCATTACCTTTGACCCCAGTTGCTTTCAGCCGAGTGTGACCAATCTTTGTGAAGGGCGCAGCACAACCGCTTTTGTATTCAGATGAGATTATAATATACAGCACATGTTTCTGCCTGGTAATGCTCACCGTCTTCTTAGAGGAAGGCAGCAGATGAAAGCGCTCTCCCATTTCCATCTCTTCCCCTCTCATCTCTAAGTTGGAGCGAGTCATAGAAGCGTGGTCTTTGATGCAAACGCTGTGGTTATTCCTCAGAGCGACTGGTAAGCGCCGTAACGGGGCTTCAGGAGGGATTCTTGGGGTTCCTCTGCTGCAGCAGTGCACAAAATAGAATAACAGCCAAAGGTCTTATTTTCACTTGTGGGATTTTAGCAAAGTCTCGGGGTTAAACTCTTTCTGGCTCCACCGTTCGAACCGCTTTTGTTTATTTTCTAACCATGAAACTAACCACACGATACCACTGGAAGTGGAATTGCTGCAGCTCCAGTGTTTGGGCTACGTGGAATTCCCTCTCTTCAAACGTTCTCATGCGTGCAGGCCTTTGATGGAGTCAGCGAGAGCAGCCAACAGCTTCTGTTTATGTGATAGTCTCCTACGCAGATAAGGAAAACTCGCTCACAACATGTAGCCTGATCATCCAGCAGTTAGGAGACAACTTAAGGAAACGTCTCCACAACATGGCAACGTGCACTTGTGCATGTTACAACATGCCAACACAACAGAAATACATTCCAAATACCCAGATTGGAATGATACGCTGAGATCACGATATTAAAGCTAAACTAGCTCCATCACTGATTCATATCTATTTTAAAGGTAGATTTTTAGATACAAATGGATATTTTTCATTGCTTTGATGCTGTTGTAAAGATGAAAACCATCAAATGTAGTATTAGTCAAAGTATTTAGTCACCCAATAACTGGCAAATCTGTGGCCATGTCATTGTTAAAATGGATTTGAATTTTTAAATTTTGCTGCTTTTTGACGCTTTGTGTCACTATTTTTTCTACCACTCCAAGCAGACGCCTCCAACTTTCTTTTGCAGCAGATATTAAAAAAAGTCAGAACTCATCATGATTAGATAAGGTTCAAAGCAGACAGAAACGATCTCCTCCTTCCTCCACTGTCACATTTGTCTCCTGAAAAAGGTCCAACTCACATAATTCTGCTCAACAATTCTAGTGTAATGTTATATAATTGGAGTGTACAGAAAATGTCTGGAGGAGGTTTAATGTCTGAACTTTACTCAAACAGCAGCCGAGTGAAAATAAAAACTGAAACACTAAATGCCTGTAGGGCTGAAATCTAAGTCGTGCTGTTGCAACCTGCAGCGTTTGCCTCGACGTTCCCTGATCACTGTTTCATTTACGACGCTGCCAGAATCCTCCCGACAGACTCTGATCTGTAGCAGAGCTTCCTCCGCACTGGCCTGACGCATCTTCCTCCTCACACCTCAAACTCAAACGCCTCATCAGACGGTCTGACACACACCGCCCTGACCATGTGGATTTCAGCAAACATGCATCTGGCATTAGCTAAAAGATGTATTTTCCAATGTGACAGGAAATCCTGTATCAGTCCTAATCCTAATATAATCCTTTGTTTCCCTTTTGCAGCCAAAACCGAACTTGAAACGCAAGAAAAGCAGCTGGCAGATATTCAGAAGCTGTAAGACCTTTTTCCACCTTTCGACCTCATCCTCACCACAGCTTGTGTGCATGGCTTTTGCTCTGTCTCTGAAGCATCCAAGCAGCAGTCAGTTAGAAAGTGCAGCGATGGTGCGCTCACCTGCAGTCTGGATGCAGCAGCAGCAGCTTTCAGCAGCTCCTCCGAAGGTGCAGGCGAGGGTGCCAGGCCTTGAGGAGACGGGAGGCCCCCGCTTCCACGTCTGCCTTGTTTATCTAAGAGGAGCCAGCGTCGACAGTCTTGGCTCCAGGCTTCTGTTTCTACCGGCTAGGAATGTGTTCCTGTAACACTCTCTAAACACAGAGACCCAACCTGTCGGCCGTATTGATCCACTGCAAATGGCCGCCACATTTTACAACCTCGTCCCTGCAGTACGCGTGCATTCTTCATTCAGAAGTGTACATTGCTGTCAATGTTTGACACAGATGCTGATGCGTGACTTAGACGTTTGACATGCTTCATTCTG
>CAAE01015013.1:495279-619989 GCA_000180735.1 Tetraodon nigroviridis
ACCGGTTTGGGTTTGAGGAGCCGAACAACTACTCAGCTGCTGACACCGTGCGTCAGAGCAACGTTAACATTTGTGCCACAACAACTGAAAAGGCTTCACGGTCTCTTGTGTCTTCATCTACTGGTCCTCTCCTCCTTTTTTCTCTCTCCTCAGCTTCTTTGAATTGACCGTGTCCTTCTCAGTCAAACCAAAGGCTGGTGAAAAAGAGGTTGGTCTCAACACCTTCTTCTCAGTTTGGCACGAGTTTTCCACCGATTTCAAAGAGCAGTGGAAGAAGCAGAACAAGCTGATGCTGCAAGAACGGTAAAGACCTTTTTTGGCACTTTTTTCCTTTAAAACTGGCTGAAATGAGCATTCGAACATAATGTCGAACAAACCAAACCCCGCTGAGATGTTTGTTTTACTCTGCGGGGAACTCTGAACCAGCAGTTTTATAAACACACCAGTTTCCCAGTTTTCCCAATTTTCCCAAGTTCCCAAACTTTCCTCATTTCGAGGACATCTTGTGTTCGGTGAAGATCCTATCACATGCATTTAACTGGTGAGGAGGAAACCGTTTCAGTGACCCGTATCTGTTTCTTCACCCCAGTAATGAAAAGAATACTCGCAGCCTCCACTTAGCTTCCAGTGGTTTGATGAATGCAGAGATAGAGATGTAGATGTCAACAAACAGCAAATTGGTCCATTATGCCAAATGAAGATTGAATTGTGATAGGCCATCTGCACCACGGAAACGTTCCCAGCTCTGCTCGCTCCGAAAAAAGTCAAGCCCTTGGCTTTATCCTTCGCTATCGGCAAGTGTCTGCTTTTGCTGAGCTTTCTGCCTAGTAGAGGTAGTAACGCTGATCCCTCAGGTGTCCGTTCAGTCTGCAAATATCAACAGGATCCGATCTTAATAAGATGAACAAAAAAAAGTGAATTTTAGAAGGTTTAATGGGCATCCTGACCTTTCTTAGGGTCAAAAAGGCTGAAGAATGCTTCAAACAAGCCAGAGAGAAAGCGTCCTACAGCGTGAAACCCAAACACGCCAGTGGAATCGTACGTAGATGCCTCGGCAGCCTCAGCAGCCTCACACTCAGCAGCTCTGACTTTCTGACTGTTCCTCACACACTTTGCAGGACATTAAATGACACCAACTCTGGCTGTAATTGCAGATTTCCAGACGCTGCCACGGCCAGCTGTGAATTTCTTCTTTTCTTTTCTGCAGAAAGCCAAACTGGGCCAAAAGATCTGAAGCAGAGGATGGAAAATGGCGATCAGCCGGTCGCTCTCACAGCTTGTTTGAGCAATCCGACGACGTTTCGTCAGGAATTCTGACAGAAGTTGTTTACTCCCTGGCTGGTTTGCGTATTTGTGCTGCCTCAGTTAGTGGATGTTGTGTGGAATGATAAAATGACATTTTCACACAATCTTCAGCTTTCATGGAAGCGATGAAGCCAAAAGCCTCGGAAAGCTTTGGTGATGATGAGGATGATGATGGTGATGGGAAAGATGATGGGATGGGATGGGATGCAGCATTCCAGATCACTGCTGAAATCTGTAGCAATTGGTTCGTCAATAAGCACTCTTTTAGAAGCCATATGTAGTCAAAGTTGGGGAGCCTTCCTGTCTTTATCTTCACAGATTTTAACCTCTTTTTTAGTATCCTCCCCCCCCCCCCCCCACATCCCCCCAGTGCCTTATTGTTGACTGGAGAACTCCCACCAGTGATGGGAGCAGCCCTTTGACCTTTTTACCTTTGAAATGGGAGCTGGCTGCCTTTCTCTGAGGCTCGTGTGCGTCACCTTGGCTGGATCACCGGCTCTCTTCTGCCTTTTCCGTAACCTCCCGGTTGCAAAAAGATGTCATGATGTATTATGGCGTTTTGTGCAAGAGCAACAATACATTTTCATTTACAACCATTGATCACAGAAAATATATATTTATTGAATAAATGATATTACATAATTTTTTAAAAAGAACATTCTGATGTAGTTTTTTTTTAATTTAGAGGTACAGAATGACATGCTCTCTGAATACAATATGAAATAGGTTTATTATACTTGGACAAAACTCACATCTATATAGAATTGCACATCCGTTACACATGCTGAAATATATTTTTGACAAATGTACATTTTACAGTCCTGATTTCCTCTATCATAAAGGAAACTGATAACTGGAGGAGGCCACCGTTTTCTAAAGAGTAACGAAGGAGAACCTGCTCAGTGTTGGCCGAGCGCCACGCTTGCGTCTCTTTGCAACGCGGCTTGAATCAGTC
This sequence comes from Tetraodon nigroviridis, assembly GCA_000180735.1. Classification (NCBI taxonomy): domain Eukaryota; kingdom Metazoa; phylum Chordata; class Actinopteri; order Tetraodontiformes; family Tetraodontidae; genus Tetraodon; species Tetraodon nigroviridis. The sequence continues at coordinate 497,540 of CAAE01015013.1, forward strand.
TTCTCCAGCACGGTCAGGATGCCAATATGGCCGCTAGTCTGTCGTGGAACCAGAGCGCTCGTTTGTTTAATCGGACCTGCTTGGTGTCTCTCACTCTGGAAAAGCTCTTCTTTCTGCAGCGCCTGCGCAGGTCAGAACTCCTGGCAAAGCTGCTGCCTCGGACCTGCTCCCTCACAGCTTCCCATGGCCGCCCACGTCCACCGACATGCAGCGACACTGTTTGACTCGCTGCACCTTGCGGTGCCTGAAGGGCGGCTGCAGGTCCGGACAGTCGAGCTGGACCGTGAGCTGCGTGATGCGATGCGGCCTGCAGAAGGAGCACGACTGGAAGGGCTCCTGGGCCTTGTTGGGACTCTTCCTTCCAGAGCCGGAAGCCTGACCGCGGCTCTGGGCCGGTCCCGAGCTGGGGCCCATATGGCGAGGGATGTAGAAGGAGTTGCACTGGCCATAGCAGAAGCGGTTGACCACGGTGCGGCTGCGGCAGCCCTCCTCGCTGATGGTCTGGCGGAGGGGCTGGGTCTTGCACCAGTCTCTCCGGAGGTAGCGGCGCTCGGTGACCACCAAGGCCTCTCGGCTGGAGGACAGCACCTCCGGCTTCTGCTGCAGTAGCCGGTGATGTCGCCCTGACGACAGGTTCCCTTTGGTCTTGTTGGGCGATGGGATGGATCCCTGTGGTCGGGGCTTTTTGGTCTCCGCGGTGATGAAGAGCACCCCAGCCAAGATGACTGGGATGGTTATTCGCCAGATCATTCTACAAAGAGAGAGGGAGACGTTAGGACTCGTGAGCAGGCCGTCCATCTCTCCCCTTCAACATCTGCTGTCGCAGGAGCAGATTCTTGGAAAAAAGAACAACAGTTGTGCAGTTGTTCCAGTTCTGCAGCTGAGCAGCGACGCGCTCGTGTTCTGTAGCTTTGTAGTGCAGCCTCGCAGGCATCATTTTCAACATGACTCCGTCACCGGGGCCTCCATTCGTCAGCGTCTCTGTGTCATTACGTCTATTTGCTTTCCTCTCGGCTACGCAACTCTTCCAAAAATAAACAATGAGCCGCCATCAAAGAACACATTTAAACACCCATAACGAGACGGGGGAAGTTGATTTTATTGGTCCTGTCGCCGGGTAAAATAATTAGGGCTTTGCTTACTTTAGTCATGAACTATGCCACAGATATGTAAACAGGCATTAAAGAGGCCCATCTGCATGTTATTAGGGGAAGACTCGGGCCTGCAGAACTCTCTGAGGTCCACTCTCCTTTTTGGAGATCTGAACTGGGCTTGACCCACACTGTCCACAAAAACAATAGGGTATCATGCAGACACAAGGCAGACGCTCAGCTCTAGAGAAATGATTTCTCAACTCCTCGGGACGGAGGATCTGCCCGTGTCCGTGCTGTCAGCGTCTGCGCCAGCACATTTTTGACCATCACTCAAACATCTTTTTTGCAGATGTTGCTCTTGACAAGCTTTTCATGACATCAAGTCAGAAATTCTGACAGAGACCCAAAGTGCCTCAAGGCCACTGGCTGCTCGCAGACTCTTCGCTGTGTGAATTTCAGCGTCTCCTTCCTCCAAATGTGCAACCTGCAGCTCACTGACATGGAACAAATTACTTTATCATAATCCCCTCTGCTTGTTGCCTCCTTTTCTGCCCTTGATTCTGAGGTCCTTGCATCTCTGCAACCCTCATCCCAGCAGAACATGCAAGCAGGCAGCAAGCAGGCAGCAGCTGTCCGTCTGCCGGAGGCGGGCTGGCGGTCACAAGCAGTTTTAGTTTTCTGTGCATGCAAGGTCGGATGCATCTGGGTGCAGAGGGATCTTTAAATGCTTTCCTGGCTTTGACTTTACACTTATACCAAATGACCACAAGCATGAAGCTCGATGCCTTGCTCAAGCACCCTTTCAGGCTTCTGACCCTCACAAAGCCACTTTGGCATCGTGAGTATTTGTGCAGTTCCGTTTTTTTGTTTTTTTTATTCAAATTCCATAATATTTTATTGCCTCTTTCTGTGTACCAAATGAACCCTGCAGGAAAAAGGGAAAACATGCCAAAAAGGCCCTTTCGGGATTCTAAATCTTTTTGTCTAAATCTGTAAAATCACCCTTTAACTCACGTTAGAATTATTTACACTAAATGTAAAGACAAATATCCTGATTTGAATGCACGCATGGATCCGTTTATTAAATGACGGCTGCTAACGTGACCTAATTATATGGAAATTAAGAAAACAACAAAAAAACCATTTGTAACAATGTTGAATATTGATCTAATTATTAGGGTACATACAGGATATACAGTAGTAACATACCGGTATATCAATATCATTACAATCGTTTTTATGTTTATTTACTACCCGTGAATGGAATGTAAGTGTGATCTGAGATATTTGGGTCACTAATGATGACTGGCGCGCCACGAATCAGTCTTGAAAGGATGGTAAAGAACTGTACATCAGCCCAGACTTTGACTTTTTGAGCCAAACGTAACATGAAGTCGGTTCTCCAGACAGCTTAGATGGAAACTGCATTAATCTCATTTTTGTGCTGCTTGACTTCATTTCTTTTTTTTCCTGAACCCCGGCGGGAACACACACCCTTTCTAATGTTAAAAGAACCAAAGCCAAAAGTCCCACAGGGCCCTTCCACCACCTACCGCACGACGGAGTCACGACCCTACTCAATCTTGGCCTGATCGGCGTCCGTCGCCGCTGTCTCGTTTGTCTCCTTCCTGCTGACGCCGTATTTAAACGCATGAACTTCTGGCTGGAACAACAGACTCTTCTTCTGTGTGCGGCCTCACACAGGCGACCTGTGCTGAGGTACAGTCTGCAGAGCCTGTGGGGGGTTTGAGCAATGGCCTGACAGCCTGTGTACGGAGGACGTGCACGGATGAGCCGGAGAGCCAGCGGACCCTTCCTCCCCACTCAGACCAGCAGCATCCAGCTATCCTCATCAATCTGCTGCAGGACAAATTGCAGTTCCGGGAGTCGCGTGGAGTTTGGAAAGAGGACGGTAAGTGGCTGGCATTTGATAGGAGAAGAACACATGGGGGTTGGTAGCTGCAGGCAACCACAGACGTCACCAGCCGGGTTCTTGGGTGTCTCTCCTTCCTCTCTTTGTCTTCTCTCTGCTTGTCTCCGTCCCAGAGGTGGACGCAGACTGCCGTTTTGAGTGTTGATGCCGAGGCACTCAGTTTCCACACGCACAGTTTTACAACTGCAAATGTTTGGAGGACATGCTTCCCTGAACGGAGGCCGACCTCGGAGCTGAAATTCAGGCCTCTAATGAAATCACAAATACCACAGAGACTGCCGAGGGAGACGCAGGCCATTCCCAAAACAACTATTATCATTAGTGGGAACTTGCTGTGTTTTGTTTTTCAGAATGGTATTATAATACCCGTACTTTCTGTCTGCCTAAGAAAAACAGGCCTTTTTTCAGACCTCAAAGTGAAATGCAAAACATGCTGTAATTAGTCATTAGCCCCCTGTCTAGTCTGGTTTCTGTGGTATCCAGTTGTTAAAACAACTGAAAAAAAGCAGACAGAAAATGTGTACTGTCACATTTGCACTTCCACTAAACCATGTGAAACATCTTCCCAGCGTGTCTCCAAATGCAGGTTAAAACAAACAAAACCTGATGCCTCAATTATCGCTGCGTCAGAAAGTCTAACACACAGACTGCTAAGTGCACTTAATTACAGTAGAACTGCATTTAATGCATCGTGTAGCCGAAACACACACAGATATAAAGAGAAAGGGGAAATAGAGCTAAATGAAATGTTTTCACTTGGAGCCAATTACACAAAGAGGAACCATGTCATTAGAAGCATTTGCTGGATTCTACCGTATTTGCACACACTGTGTGGCTGTTGCCCTATTAACAGCCGGGGTCCGGCGGTGGGGCCGTTTGGGGCCTTTTCTGAGTGAATGAAATATTGCCAGAAGGCTGTGTTGTGCTCTTTGGCCTGCCGTTAGTCACCACAATCTGTCTTGGTAATGACCAACAGGCCATATTTAATTCTGCTGATGCTCGGCACTGACAGGGAGGCCCGTCGGCTCCTTCGTCCAACCATGTTAGGTGCTTGAGTGGAGGAGCAGGAGCCTTGAGGGACGCCGTCTCGCTGCTCCTGTGTTTCTTTGGGATTAGGATGGCATTCCTTGGCTGTGGGGTCAACGGTGATCTTTTTAGTTGCAGCTGAACTTCCAGTTAGTTTGGTTTGACGGGTGAAGAAGGTGTTTTTAGTTGGCAGAAATGGCAGCGTTAATCTGTTATTTAAATCCGTTCTTTTCCTACCTTGGTCTCGTTTCTCTGCCGTCCCTAAAGACCAGAAATGGAGACCTTCTGCTGCTGAAGGAACTCTAACGTCTGCTGCTAAATCTGCTTTGACATCAGCGAAGACTGTACAAGGTGGCGCAGTCACCACCGCTGTAAGAAGGATCAGGACCCCCCCCACCACCACCACCACCACCCACCCACACACACACAGTGTTCTTACATCAACCCAGCCACATTAATGTGCACGCTACATGCAATGGAGCGGTGTGGTGTGTGACAGATTAACTGGTGTCTGAACCTGACGGTACGACTGTACGAGCAGCTGTCACCACTCGCTGGTTTCTCACCCGCAGCAATAATTCCCTGAAACCTCCCGACACTAATTAACCTGATCTAGCTGACACTTTCCCCAAAAAACCTTGAAAGCAAATATTAGAGAAAGAGCCTGTAAAAGACCACGTTCTGAGGGGAAACACAGCTGGTCTGCAGTCACATGTAGGAAGAGCAGAGGTTAGCGTGTCTGTGTGTGGAGCAGGGCTCAGGTACCTTTCTCCACAGTGGACAGCAAAAACAAGGGATGACGGATGTGGTCAAAGGAGCTGGTCCACCATCTGTGGTCCTTCGGTCCACTTCCAGGGTCTGGTTTCCATGGTGACACAATCTGTACAATCCTCAGGCTCGTCCTTGTCTTCAGCTCCAGCTCAGCTTGAAAGCGGAGGTCAGGTTCATCCTCTGGGGCAGCTTCTGCTGCTCGTCTTCATCTGCGTGTGGAGCAGAAGAGGAAGGCTCCAGCTTCAGAGACGGAGACCTGGCGTCTCAGCGCAGGAGAGGCTGTCTGTTGTCTGTCTGCGAGCCTTTGACTGCCTGTAAAGCCTGCCTGGTTGGAGTCCCTGCCACCCCCTTCCCCTCCTCAGGACTGGGAGGGTTTATCCATTCGGTCCTGGTGGTGATGAATCAAAGCAGGCTTCATTCCTCTCACTTTTATAGGTCTGATGTCTCCTTGCGTCTCGTTCTGCTGCTTGCTTTCAAACTTTTGTCTATTCTCAATCATTTAAGTTTCTCTTTGTTTTGGATGTCTGTTTTTCTCTCTGTTTTAAAATTGGTAACTACAGGCTTAAAGAAAGGAGTAACACGATAAGATAAACGAAAAAATAAAGGGCAGCGATCATAACAATTATCTTCCTTTCCCCATTACTGGCGCAGCCTCGTGGCTCCAGAACATTAAACCCTGTAAACCCAGACAGAGGACAGTAAATAAAGTAACTGTATTATTCATATATTTGATGTTCTTTGATAAGACAACAAAGCTGCCTTTTCCGTGGTTGACACAGTGGAAACCTCAGCAACGCCTGCAGAAGCTCAGATGTTTACGGGCTGAACAAGGAAACCTTCTCCTGCTCAGAGTATTTAGTCACTTTTACACGACAAACCTTCAAATCTGCAAAATCCCTCGTTGATTAAAGGGTTTGTGCCAGCCTGAGCGCAGCGGAAGGGAGGTGTCTCCACCTGGTGGCCAAAGGCGGAAGTACAGCGGTGTCATCCGCTCCAGGAGCTCAAAGTGAAACGGAAACCACACCTGGGCCAGTTGTATTTACAGATAGAGGGGGAACTTTATTAATACAAGTAAAAGTGTCTTTAAATATGGTATAAAAATAAATGCAGAAGAAAAGAATTATGTTCTACGTAAGACAGGAGGAGCGTTTCTGCCATTTGAGTGAGACTTTACAAGTGCAGTGAAAACCATAATGTGCTAGTTTCAGAATTTAAGTGGAATTAAAGAAAGCAAAGCAAAATTAATCCACAGTTAATAATCATAGTTGTAATAATATTTATATTTTATATAGATATAGATATCTATATATATCTATATATATCTATATATAGATATAGATATCTATATATATATAGATATAGATATATATATATATAGATATAGATATAGATATATATCTGTCTATATATAGATAGATATATATCTATCTATATATAGATAGATATATATATTCATTCTGCACAACACTTCCCATAGCATGACAAAGTATGCGTGATCTCAGACCTGGTACAGCAATGACTCTGCTTCTTACATTTGTGGTTTTATGTTGTCTTTTTTCTGTTTTCTCTGTGTTTTCTCTCTCTGACATCATTGGTTTGAGCTGGAGGCGAGAGCGGGCGCTCCATTCCCAGCGGAGACGTTAAGAATCGGAGCACCAAATTTCAGGATTTAGTCTGTCGGTGTCCTCAAAAGTCCAGCCGTGGCTCCTCTGTATTCATGAAGACTGGAAATATATCAGGCTTTTGTAGGAGGAGAGAAGCGAAGGAGCATCCTCTCGGTGGACATGCAACATCCGGTGGACAGCAGACGAACAGACGGCCCAGCTCGTCGCCTGCCTGAGCCAGGAGCAGATGGATGGACAACGATGACAAAGAGATGAGACGGCGCCCTTCCCCGCGTCCAAGACAGGGAGGTATGGGATCGATCTTTATGGTGATGGCACATCATGGTCAGCTTCTTGGATGCGTGGTTTCCGCCCGGCTGAGGACGTGGAGGTAGGCGGGAGAGCAGAGGAGGAGTGATTTAATTATGAGAAACTTGATTTCATTTCTGCTTTAATTGCATTCGCATCCTTGGACAGGAGACAAGGATGCAAATGAAAAGGTCAACTTTAAATGTCTTTATCAGAGGTTATTTTCAGGATTGCTGACAGTACGGCAACCGTATTACCATTTACATCAGGTATTGATTTTTTTAATGGACATTACCTGGAAGCGAGCGTCCTCAGAATAAGTTCTTACTTTTCTGTGGGGACAAAACAGGACACATTAGGCTTCGTTACTCTGCAGAGGATTTGAGTGGCTTTAAAAGGGTTCTCTTCCCCAGGCTGGTCAAAAATATCTCTTCCTAATAACAAAAATAAACGCAATGTCATGGCAGGTGAGTCAGGAGCAACTGTTCTGTTTCCGGAACAGATCCGTGAGATTAGGCAGACATGGCTGAAGAGCCAGCCAGCAAACATCTGCTCCTAAAACAACATCTGGACCACACTGAGTTGTTACCTTTTTTTTGGCCTGTAATAACTCCTGGTAGGCACTGGAGCGTATGAACCGGCTGTAGGAATCACTCTTCATCAACTTGTAAATGTGTTCCTGTTGTTAGAAAAGGTTTTAGAAAGAAACCCCAGGTCTTAAATTCCATCTTCCACAGCCAGATCTCAGGCAGCATTCCAGTCAGCTTGGACCCAGTCGAATGCATTTGTCACGTAATTTGCACCTGTGCGTCCTCGAAAGCGTAGCGTCCAGGATCTTTGACGTTCTGGGTGGTTTTGTCGTAGCTCTTGGAGTCCACGTTGATGGCGCTCGGGGCTCCCGGGGCCAGAAACTCCTGCCAGATTTCCTGAACCCGAGCCGGAACTTCTCTGATGGGCCGCTTCTTCAAGTCCTGGACAGCGAGCCAGAACCTGTAAGAGGTTGAAATCGTTGATTCTGAGCTGATATTAATCCTTCAGAATCCTCCTAAATGGAGATACCAACTTTTCACTCATTACTTTCAAAAATGGAAACTGGAAAAAAAAGAATTCCAAATGAGTTCAGTCCGATTACACCTCTTCATCACTCCCCTAAAACCCTGTTTAAAAAATCGATTCATGGCCCTAAAATGGCTTCAAATGAACTTTACAAAGTACATGAATTAAAGCCTAGCCTAAAAGAGCTAAAGTTTACTCCAGACACTTCAGTCAGAAGTCCAACTTTTGTTAATTTTGTTGGAAAGGCCAACTAACAGGAGCAGCTGGAGGCAGCAGGAGAGCGCTGGGTCGTACCTGAGGTTCTCTGAGCTGAACTCGGACTCCAGGAACTTGAGGAACTGCTCTCTCCCCACGGGGTCTTTGAGGACCTCGTCGATGCCGAACGCCACCTCTTCACTCTCTGCTGGCTCGGCTCCTTGCTGCTCGACACACAGGAAGGCAGCTTTGACGAGCGCTGAATCGTGGGGCGGTCCCCAGCGAAGGTGTTCCTCACCCACCTGGCTTCAAGCTCCCAGAGCGTGGTGTCGTCTGAGATCCAGGGGTTGGATGGATCCGGAGGCGTGAGGAAAGGGTCGTACTCCAGGTACTGCTCCGTGTATCCCAGTAAACTGTTGGTTTACAAAGAGGCCAGTGAAGACCCTCCAGGAGCGGCAGCGCACACGATCATCAGTCACAGTCACAGAGCAGCAAAAGTTTGAAGCAGAGCAAGAGAGAAAGGAGGATCCTGCTGAAAGCACCGCTGATGCTCGCTAAAAGCTTTGGACCCATCCTGAAGCGTCCTCAAGCTCTTGATTCAGCTGGTGTTGGGCTTAACAAACAGATCAGACTGTCTCAAAATGAATGAAGACAGGAGCAGCGCGGCTCACCTCTCCGCCACTTTGGACATTTTCAGTCGATGTCTGTCTAACTGGAGCTGCCAGAAGGTGATCTGGAACCAGAGTGGAGGAGTGTCACCGTTCTCAGGAACTACAGAGGCACGTGTCTGACATCATCGTCAAGTGGTGCGAAACTGCTGCCAGCAGCTGGCGTGCACGTCTGACCTGCTCCTGGAGCTCTTCTTCTGTGGGCTGTTTGGCTTCTGGGGCAGGAATGTGGGTGGGACTGTGCGTGCGCACGTCGTTCTGCAGCCCGTACACAGACTGAGGCGCAAAAAAGTCAGAGTAGAACACCAGCAACACAAACAGTCAAAGGCAGCTTGGTTAGCAGCAGGGGCACCTGTACCTTTCTGGTTTTATGGGGGTTTTTCATTCTGGACGATTTCTTGATGTCCACCTCTGTGGTGTTCACACATCCAGGCTATCAGAGGACCCAGGAGAAAGGCAGAAGATGGGAAATTCATTCATATTTCAGCAGGATTTGACAGCTTCCGCTGTTCTGGGCTTTGGAATTGCAGCACCATCACAGAGAAGCGCTTCCAGAGTGAAGGAGACGGCGTCTCCGCTGCTGCTTCATTCAAAAAGGAATTTCAGATTCTTGCAAAACAAATCAAGCAGCAGGTAATTTTTACGGCAGCACAAATTCTGCCTGGTTGAACAAGCGGTTCGATCCAGGAGAATTAAACAAGCTAAGTAGGTACATGGGAATCTGAATTGATATTGATTATTTGGCTCCAAGGACGCATAAATTGAGCCTATTTCCCGACTGGGCCGGGGGCGGTGACTTTCAGGGAGCAGCCTCCAACCTGTGAGGCAAACAGACTGCTGATGCGGAACCAGCGTGGATGATCACGCTGGAGAGCAGCACTGCAGCTGATGTGCTGTGACAGTTATTGATGTGACATTTGTGTGGTGGCCAAATCCTCATCCTGGGATTTAGCGCGTTCACCAGCTCTGCTGCTGGAAAAAAACAGATAAAAGGCAGGTCTCATCCCAAAACAGCCGTGGCTGCTTCCTGTACCTTTTAAATGTGACGGCGTTACTGCAGATGCTCCGCGTCAGGTCTGTTTTATTGGCTGGAAAAGCAGTAACTATATTTTTTAATGATAATGAAGAACACAGCTTCACCCACCACTGGTCTGTGCACGTCCCAGAAAGCTCTCTCCTGACTGTCCAGAATCTTCCGCTCAATTTTGTCTCTTTTCTTGTCCACTCTAGGGAAAAACAGCAGAGCAGAGCTGGTTGGCAGAGCAGGTATGAGCCGGTCCAGCGGAGGGCCAGGACTCCCGCTGGCCGCTCGGGTGTCGGGTTCAGGCAGAAACCTACTTTGCTTGTGCTTCTGCTTGCATAAAAATAAATTCCCACTTCCTGGCAAAAGCTCGCTGTAGCCTCGCTAAGCTCTCCTGCAAGCAAACAAGTGCAAAAATGAGAGGAAAGGCATTTACCAGCATCCAGTTAAAAAAAGAGCGGCAGACGACGTCCGGAAAACAGGAATAATCCACTCAGATTCAGCTGTTTACCAATGAGACTGCTAGCTTAGCTCTTCCAATAAAGGCCTCTTATACAAGCACTTTAGCACAAAGGAACCCAGAATTAAAGTGCGATTATAATTATTAGTATTAATTCCTCAGGTGGCTCGTGTGTGCTGACATCCACTCACCGCCTCGTAGTCCGCCAGCTCCAGACGGGCTTTATTTTGCATTGTTCGTTTGCAGAGGTAAACAGCTGGGAGGGAGAGGGGGAACAGAGCTGTGTGTCAGAGGAACGACAGGACCTCCATGTGGCTTTAAAAGCCCTAAATGGCCCATCATTTAGCCATTTCATTCTCAGCTGCGTGTTTATACCGGCCCGCAAATCACAGAGGTCATTGGCGGTGCATGGTGTCTGAGCGCCTGTTAGCCAAAGTGCTTCGGGGAGATGGCGCCTGATTTGGAGTTTTCCCTTTTCATCATCATCTTTCCCTTTGTTAACTAACCATTATGTGGAGGCTTTATTGTGCCATTAGCCCAGCATCATTTATGTGAATCAGAGACGCTCTAACTTGGCTGAAGGTCCACAGGATTACCTCCACGCTGAGCATTAAAACTGTCCCTGAGCAACAATTCAGGAAGCTAATGAAAGAGCAGCCAGAGGCTGCTATTTACAGCAGCGCTCTGGTGCTGGTGCAACTCCGCAGCTCAGCCTCACGTCACCGCTAAAATGCTTTTGCCAGATGCACAAAAACACCAAGGTTCCTACCGTAGTCTGTGTTTTCAGGTTCCCAGCAGTTTGATGGCCAAAAGTACGGAGTCTGAAGGGAAAATCTTCATTACACACAAGACAGAGGGAATCTGAACTTGGCAGATGGCAGAAACCACACGAGAAGGCCGGTTGTCACTGCAATTACTGATCGTACCTGAAATCTATAGAAAGTGCCGTCATCTTTGAGAGTGAGGACGTGGTCTGAGATGGGGAAGAAGTAGCCATGTGCAGCCATCAGTGTTCCCAGGTGAAGAGCTTCCACTGTTCAGAAAGCACACACACCAGAAGGCTGTTTGATACACACTTTCAGGCAAACTGGACCGTCTGGAAGGGGCTTCCGTTGCATTCGGGTGTATCGGTCCTGCACGGTGGCAGGTGAGGTTAAACAGCAAAAAGAACCATATTTGACCAAAATTTGCCTTCTTTAAAAGAAAAAATCTAAAGATAAAGATCTGTATTTTTAAACTTGCAGGAATGCTTCAAAGTGTCCCTAAATAAACTAAATTACCCTAAACTAACCTAACCGCATTCACCTTTCACACCCTGGAGTGAACGTTCAACAGCGTCTGAGCGGAGGTGACAGTGAGACAGCGTGCTGACGCGTCCTGGCAGGACGGCCGTCTCTGCACTCATCCCAGCAGGGGGTCTTCTTCATTAGTGGGCTTCAGCTGGAGGGCTGCATCTCATCAGCCAGCGCACCTGCTGAGGCACTGAGAAGAGCGGCCCCCCAGCACATGGCTGACTGTCCCTGGTTCACAGCCATCAGATCATGAAAACATGGAGCGCTCGTCAGCTGTGCACCTCCTCGGGTGCCCCCTCCCCCCACCTCCTCCTGGAACCATCACATGTGTCTGGATGAAAGCTGTTACTACAGACAGATTTTCGGGGTCCCGGTGGGAGGCTTTTACTAGTTTGGTTTAATTCGGTGGCTGAAACTTGCTGAAGCCAAATAAAATAAACAAACATATGTAAAAAGGCTGAAAAAAAGCTGCTCATGCTAATGCTAATGCTACAGGAGATGTTGCATTGATTGGTGATTACTGAGGTGGTAAACAATCTGTCACAGCTTTGAGAGGTCTCAGTGTGTGTGCGTGTGTGTGTGTGTGAGAGAGAGTAAGAGAGAGAGAGAGAGAGAGAGAGAGAGAGAAAGAAAGGACTTGGCTTTATTTATTAATAAGTGATGATTCATAAGTTATTTAAAGCCTGTTTACATATAAATATCTCCTCATCCACTGGGTTATTCCTCACTAATCACATCTTTATGAGCTCTCAGACTATACGAAGGCATCGCAGCCCCGTGGTCAGTCCTGTTATTTATTTCTGTTTATTATTTCTGCAAAAGAGCTAAATTCAGTTGAAACAGAGTTAAAAAATAACCTCTCCAACAGTCCTTCAAGCAGGTTTGAATGTTTTCGCTTTAATTTAGAGGAATTCAGCTCGTCTGTGTTGAGGTCAGAGCAGACTGAGCTGCAGACTCTGAAAGGCTTTCTGATGGAACACCCAGGTAGAGGTGAAGACTGGAGCAGCACACGTAGGCCAAACCAGCTACAGCGAGAACGCTGAAGATCTCCACTTGAGCCGTGACCACAGAGGCGCCGCTTCGCTTCGAATGTGAGTGTTCTTTCACTTCTCCATTTCTGTCTGCTCACCACGCCATCAGCAGCTCCATCATTCCTTCCACCTCTCCACCCTGGTGACCTCACCACCTCGACTGTCCAGGGGAGGATTTACCCCGTCACAGAACCATCAGGAGATGTTCCTCTGGAGTGGGAGCAGCATAGACTGACTGACTGAGTCTCACACACACACACACACACACACATCCATCCATCACAGAGCAGACACACCACTCACACACACACTGATGGACGGTCAACCCATCATCGTACTCAGCTGTTACTGACCAGGAACTGAACCCAGAACCTTTTTCCTGACACTTTTTTCCCGTGGTAATGAGGACAAAGTGCCAGTGAAACCATAAAAAGGACTTTCATGCTGCTGTTTGTTTCTGTTTTAATTGTTCCAGACAGATCTGACGTCCAGAAAACAACAGCAAAAGTGAATCATGACATTAGCGAAAAGCTATTTTCCCATAAATCCTCTTGATTTGCTGTTTTCACAGCCTCATTTATGGTCTGTAGATATTTACACACGTCTTATAAATGAGCTGACTTTAGAAATCTAAATTATTTTAATCCCATTTCTGCCAAAGTGTCCAAACTGACGCGTCAAACGCTTTCAGATGCGGCGCTGAATGAAAACGGGATTGAAAACGGTGATAATGAGCTCATGTTATTATATTCAGTCTCATTTAGCCGAAGCTCCAAACTGAGATCCAACACTGATAGGATTCACTCGCCTTTACAGAATTAGCTGCTGCGCTACGCTGGCGCATTAATTGCCTTTGGCCGCGCTCGTCAGCTGCCAGCAGATATTTGTTGTTACTGCTGAATCCGATTGTCACCGTGGACACGAGGGTTTGTCTCCGTGTCTGCGTAGGAGACGCTGCCTGGAATTCAGATCAGCTCAGCACTTCAGGCGCATGCTGTTTGTTGGTGGCTGGTTCATTTGCAGCTGGGTTCTCTGGTGTGCGTTTTTTCGCATGAAACCGAATCTCACTGCTCAACAAACAAATGAAACGGTTGCCACTCAGAAAAACCAAGCTGGAGAGGTCGCATCGTCCTCCTGGTTGTCTGAGGCTGCAAACCAGCTGTGATCACGCAGATGAAACGGCTGCACAAGAAAACTTGCAACCTGTGTCAGAGAACAGCAGCGTCTGTGGCTGCAGGAGGAAAAAGATTCTCAGGAAAGGCAACAACTACTTCACAAATACCAAAACATGGTTTTCTCCATCTGCACTGAGACCATCCGAGGCACCGGTGGCTCCTTTACCTTGATCTTCAATGTCCAGATTCTTGATCATCCACTGTACGATGTCAGAACCTGCAGCAACAGGAGGGCGTTAATCACTCACGTGCTGAAACATTCTGCAAACAGATGCAAATGAAGGAGAGAATGGCGGCCCTGCCAGAGCCCACCCGCCCTCCCTCATCATCACACCCCTTCGCCATGTGGGCAGATAATCAGGCGTCCATTAGCAAATTTCCTTTAATGACGCTGTCAGATGGTGAGCAGACAGGTGCACAAAGAAGCCAGTCGCTGCTGCAGCTGCCGCGTGCTGCAGCAGCTCCCACATGTTCTAGACGCAACCTCTTTATCACCGTGGTCCCAGTTTGGCTGTTTATGTCTGCGCCTGAACGACTGTCTCCTCTCAGCTGCTTCTTCTGCCCCGGGGCTTTCTCACACCACAGCACGACTCCGGCACCTCGGCTAAATTTGTGTTTCGGAGATGCGGCTGCTGTCAGCGCCTCTGACAGGTGGAGGTGTGTTCCTCCTCACAGTCAAGAAGCATGAAAAAGGTGTGAAATTAAGATGTGAGGGGATTAATCCAGTCATTCCTGCTGACTGTCTGACTGTCGTCTGTTCCATTTTCTCTGTGCTGCCTTGCTTTTGGGCAGCCCTGCAACCCAGATGAGATTTTCTGCGGATTATCATGATTAGTCCAACCTGCTTTCACCACCAAAGTTGCCCTACTTTGGAGGAGACAGCCCAGGTGAGAATGAAAGGATGCATGAGTCATGAATGAATGCATGAAGAGATCTTTGCTGTGAAGCCACAACTGTGATTTGTTGCGTTTACAGACCATCAAACCGAAGTCAAGAGATCTGGTCCAGGGAGAAGCGGCGAGCAGATCAATGACCATTTTAAAAGGTCAGAGAAACTAAAAGAATATTAGAATAAAAATAAAAGAACATATTGTTCCCACCAGAAATACAACCTGCTCAAATCTGATTAAACCTTTGCTTTAATCTCAGATTAGCATATTTACATTGATGCATTTGTCACACTTTAGCAGCAGGCATCTTTAAAAAATGAATGACTCAAAAGGTCACCCTGGACAGCTGATCAGTCCTAAATGTTTTCTTAGTTTTGGAAAGAAATTAAAGAGAATAATTTAAAAAGCTCAGAGAAAAAGCTTACCTGAAAACACGCTGGGAATCTTGGTCAGAAAACTTTTTACCGTCCGGATTGGGATGCCATTTTTCTCATCCTGCATCCGTGCTATTACTTCTTCCATCTGTGCAACACAGGGGCAGAGGGGGAGAAAAGGAGGAAGAGGAAGAGGAAGATTCACTGTGAGTACTTTTCTCATGAACTTGTGTCAGTCAGCGAGTGGGGTGGGGGACAGATGGGCTGCTGCTGCGTTTCCAAACCTGCAAGAGAACCGCCGTTGATCAACCCTGCAGCAAGAGTTCCTGACCACACGTGGCCCCTGGTGTCTTCAGAGCCAGATCCCAATTTGGTTCAGCTCACCTCAGTTCAATAAAGGTGCCATTAACACAGGGTGTGCGCCCAGCAGGGTGGGGCAGGGCGCACGAGGACAGCGGCTCCGCTGATCAGGACTTCACACACTCTCCCGGCTCCGCAGAGCCCAGAACGCCCACGCAGGATAAAATGCCACCAGCAGGAATATTCAGGATCTGAAGCTCTTGAAGTCAGGAGGCTCAGCGGCTTCGTGCTGTGTTGAGGAGAAGAGCGTTGTTCCCCAGAAGAGAGCCAACCTCTCTCTCTCGCTCTCTCCGTCCACCCCCCTCCCTGCCTGCCTCTCCACCCACCGGCTGTGTCTTTGCAGCTCTTATAGATAAGTGTGAGTATTTTGGCTGCAGAGTGAATCATAATGAGGCTCAGGACTCAGCACACATGAGACAAGCAGAGAAGCTCTGGAAGCACATGACCGCCACGGAGGGCACGTTTGCCCTTTTGCCACTCACGAGGCCTCCGACTCGTTTTAGTTCGGGGCCTTAGAGACGGTAATAATCCCCCTCCTCCAGCCTTGCGCCTCACTCTGTTTATCTGTTGCCCAACCAGACCTGACTTGTTCTCTAAAATCCACATTACACAAGTTACTTCTGCAACACTGCGGCAAAAATTCGAGGAGAGAGTTAAAATCTGTGTCTGTGAATCTTTGGGTTTAGCTGATGAATCTATGGGTTTATCGCAGCACACCGAGTATTTAAAGCCCCTTCAAAAGTGCTCGTTAAAAGTGGACATCAAGATGCATTTGTGATGAAGTGTTGGCGTGTTGCAAAGAGCTGCTTCACCGGCTGGGATCTGTGAGGAGCCAACGTTTGCTCTTTCTTTACATGTGAAATTGGTGCTTGACCTGTTTGAAGCTCCTGTTTCTGCGGATGGAAACGCCTCACCCACTGCTCTGAGCACTAAAAGCTCTCCTCTTTTTTCCTCTCCTCCCCTGCCCACTTGTCTCATCTTTTGCTCACTTGCTGCCTGCTTGCTGATGGCTGACTGTTGCTGCTGCAGATGCACATTCAGCGCGGCAGCACGTCGTTAACCCGACAGTCTAATCCGAGGACAAGCCTGCCTGCAGCAGGTGCCCGCATAAACCTCCCAACACGCCTTCTTTACTACTGCATGACACACAGATCAGACAGTGACGGTGACTCAGACTGACAGGCTGATGTGCACGTTAGCATCGCTTGTGCATACAGAAGTGAAAAAAAGAAAAAGCACAGGATGAAAACAGGTGATGGAGCTAACGTCTGCCAGTCTGGGGCCGTGTGGGAGCAGTCTGGAGCGGAGCTGCAGCATAGACGACACCTTTTCTGCTTCCTCCTGAGCTGCAGTCCTCCGAAAACGCTACACACAGTTCCCCATAAAGTTAACCAACACATTCAAGGGCAACAAACTTTAACAGGACAAGTGTGACACCACAGGAAGAACCCAGCAGCTTTGATTCTGCCGTTGGGATCAACCTTGGCGGAGCGCAGCCGTGTCCCAGACGTGAGTCACAGCCAGTTCTGCTTCTAAATAACTGGTCAAAAGTGCAGCGTGATTCATGGCTCCTTTAGAGGAAAGGCTATCCTTTATATATTTTTTTGGAAACTACACTTGGAAGATTGTTCACGGCTTCAGCAGAAACTGTGATGTACAGATGAAGGAGCCCTGCCAGGCGCCTGCGTCTGAAACACAAATCTGACTCCAAAATATTCGGCTGCTGGTGTTTGTGGCCAGCAGACTTACATTCAGGTGGTGATGAGGCTGGGTTGCACATGATGGACACCTTTTTCCACACAGCTCATCACCGTCTAAATGCTGAGACGAGAACAAGTGTAAAACTGGCTGCCTGTAATTAGCGTGTAATACACTGGAGAATAACCGTGAGATTTATCTCTGCTGGTTCTGCTGAAATGACACATGACTGAGGCCAAACCTAAACGTTAACATGGACTGAGCATATCGTCATACAGCCTGCGATTGAATGTTTTTCACCTTGAAACGTGCTGATTAGGCTGTTGGCGCCTCATCCAGCTCATCAGCTGTGTTTATTGACCTCTAATCATGAAGAGGAGAACAGTTCTGAAAGGATTTAGTCAGAACCTTCCCCCTGCAGAGGTGCAGCACTGCGCCATTCGCATATTTAGAGAGAAAGGAAATGACCCTTCAGATGGGGGGGCCGGTACTGAGTTCACACTGACAAGGTTGGTGAATAGATGCCGTGAATCTTAAGTCTCCGAGTTACCACAGCAACACCGCCTGTGACCACTATCACAAGGGCATCTTTGCCACTGCTCATTCACGGGAGTGAAAGAAGGAAGGTTGTTGTGGAGGTAGCTCGGGGCTGGGGTGGGGGGGCTGGGGGGCAGAAATGGAAAAGACCAGCACAGAGGTAAAGCAACACAAAGAAAAAAGCAGTTTTTTCATGTGTCCACCTTCAGCTCCTGGTTTAGACTGTGTATCCAAACTGTAGGATGCATTTGACTGAAGCCCAATGTTCTTTTTTCCATGAGAAAATCCTTCCAAAAACAACCCACCCAAGGCTTCTGTCGTTAGCGGTTAGCTGCTTCATCTTCCTCTGGCTTCAACTACCAAAGAAGCTAATGAGCAGGATCGTCTTTGGCTGCTCATCAGAAGCAGCCAGACTGATATTTGTCTCCTCAGTTCTGGTTCGGATTTTACTGAACATCTCACACTGACTCAGAAACGCTAGAAATGAATGTTGTCTGCTTCTTTATACTCATTTATCACTTAATAAAGAACCCACCAAGGGTAACAAGTCCCAGGTTCCAGGTGACGGCGCTGCCAGAGGAGGAGGAGCTTACTACCACCGAACTGACGGTTTTACTGTACGAAGTGGAAAATTCTGTAAAACACGATCAGCCAACAAATCTGTAGTCTGTCTGAGGGTAGCTCGGCGTTAGTTAGCATTCTTGGGATGCTCCTGTGTCTGTGTATAAGACTCCATTCAGCCATCAGTCAATTGAATCATGTGTCTCTCGGGATGTTGCTTCATTCTTTCATAATTCAGCTCATTTCTCACTCTGCACGTTTTTTTTTTCTTTACATGCATTTGCTGCTAGGATGTTCATTAATTCTAGAAAAGGTGAGCCCAACACACCTGTGCTAGCCTCCTGGCACCAGCTTCCAGTTTATTCCAGGATCCAATCAAAGGTCCCACTAATTGTGCACACAGCTTTTCATCCCTTTTCCACGGTTATTTTAAAGATATGATCCACCAGGTTGCATCAAGGTCTCCTAAATCTACCAGCCAAGGTCTCCGTCTTGTCCTGCGGTCGAGGCTAAAATGTAAAGGTGACAGAGCATTTGCCACTGCAGGTCTGCAGCTATAGAATAACCTGACGTTAGAAATGCATAGAAATACATCTAGGCTCAAAACACACCTCTTTAAAGATTTGGTTCTTAATAACTGCTTATGTTTACAGTAGCCTCATTTTTGCAACAGTGTCCTACTTAATTTCACTTTTATTTATATTTTATTTTTATACGTTTAATACAATTTGTACAGCACTTTGGTCATTGCAAACCGTTTAAAAATGTGCTCCAAAAATCATTTTTACTTACTTACTTCTCTTTACTGGTTCCACAGCAGGTCCTGACAGCTAAAGGTTCGGCCTCCTGCGTAAAAGTGCTGGAACCAGCAGTAAACCAGCAGTAAACCAGCAGTAAACCAGCACTGGAGCGGTCTACAGAGATGATCTGGTGCCTTCAGCTCCTCCAGATGTGATCCAGCTGGGCCCTCGAGAACCTCAAAGGTCAGGAGGAGGATCCTAAGGTGTGTCACCACAAACCAGCACAGTACCTGGCTTCCTCGCTGCCCTGCTCTAAAGCAGTTTCATCAATGTCTGAAGTTTTAGGGATGCTGGCTTATTCCTCCTCGTCCCCCAGACGGTCACTGCCCCTGCTGCATGGCTGCAGCCCAGATTTCCCCCGGCTCCCCACATCCATCTCCAGAGGACCGACCCTCAGGGACGGGCACTGGATCTCAGATGAACGGTAATGGGCTAGCCACATATCCTCACAGCTGCTGCTCAGCTTATCCTTCTACAAACGTGCCTGCCTGCTTGCATGCATGCATGCATGTGTGTGTGTGTGTGTGTGTGTGTGTGTGTGTGTGTGTGTGTGCATCTCTTCATCTGAAACATGTTCACTTTTTTTTCATCCCACTTTTTCTAAATGAGCAGTTTGATGGAAGAAGCAGTGCAGCTGTGTACTGCACAGATAAATACCCTCAGTACTCATGTGTGTGTGAAAACTAATGTGGAAAAAATAAAATACACGTTATCGTCTTTCATGGTACCATGACAGAACTGACGGTCAGGCCAGAGCTTTATAAAAATAAAGCAACTCAGTCAGACAGTATGTCACTGTCTGAGTGCACGTGAACTCAGATGGAGAGCACATCAAACACACAGACACCTGCAGCTCTGTAGTCCTGATCCATCAGACAGACAAGCAGACAGACAGGCAGACAGGCAGACAGAGGGGTCGCTGCCTTTTTATACGGCGCAGCCTCAAACCCCAGGCACAACCACAGAAGAAAAGAACAAAGGCAGAGGTCTGTCCGCACAAACCATCTCAGGTTTCCAGTCACGTGTGGACTGAGGTTGGTTTATTAAAATCCTTTAAACTGCAGCAACCACATGTGTTTTTTAATACTTGATAGCATCAACAGGAGAAATCTGAGTTCGAAGTATTAGTAGAATTAGACTTACTGCTTCTACAGCGGGTCAATCCAGGAGATGTGAGGGATGGTCTGTAATAAATGCTACTATACTGCTGCAGCAGAGGTGCCCAGAAGCATCTTTTATTCGTGGGTTTTTCAAGGTTATTCCTATGATTCTGTATTACACGTTGGACACGCACCCATGGGGGTCCTTCTATATCACACTTTCTTACACATCTTTTTTCTAAAACTTCTCTAACCTGATGTTATTGGCGCCTGGTAGAATAATGTTTCCGGGGCAGACTGGCTCTTTCTCTCTCTCTCTCTCTCTGTCATTCCCTCTCTCTCTCCTTCTCTCTCTTTCCCTCCCTCTCATCTTTTTGGTGGGCGGGCAGTGGGCGCTATGACTAAGCCAACCTTGGCCATGTGTTGGAACATAATCTACTGAAAGCCAATATCCCTCCTGCCCACCTACCATGAATTCATCACTCAGCCAGCATGCTATCACAAATGATTGGATTAGGACATAAGAAAGATAAGTAACATTTACACAAATTGAGAAGAAGTTTCGCCAAAAGCCCCCCCCTGAGCGGCACAGCGACCATGTCTTTAATCCGGCCTATCAGTGATCCGTGAGAAGCGCTAGCTGCCACTGTAAATATGATGATGCTTTTAATTCTGTCTGAGCAGCCTTGACAACACGCTAGCGTTCAAGTTAACGGCCCCCCAGAGTTAATCCTTCAGCAAGGCGAGCCCGCTAGCGAGGCCCAAACTGTCTGGGATTCCACTGAAGGAGTGTTATCAATGGACAGCAGAGAGGATGTTTACAGAGAAACAAGGAGGAAGAGGAGGGGATGGGGAGGAGGCTGGTCCAAGCAAAGATGCTGGGTGTGAAAACAGAACTGCACTGGGATTAGAGAAGAAGGGAGGAGGCTGGCTATTTTTAGGCCCACATAACATAAGATGGAGGGGCCTCGCTCCACTCCTCCGCTCTCCATTCCCTCATTTCCTACATTCCTCCTTGGCACGTGCAGCAGACACTGAGGAAGACTCTGTATGCTCAGAATACCAATAAGACAGAAACAGCTGGATGCTGGCAGGTCGACGTCCTTCCTCCTTCTCCAGGCTGCAGCTCAGAGACGATGGAGAGAATCAGAGAGGACAGGAGCACTTCAGCCAGGCCTGACGACAAACTGACACATCTACAGCATGAAACGATGAAGATGATGAAGGATGCAGTCAAAACACTTTTGAATAGAACTCAGCATGTTAAAAAACAGCCAACTGCCGGTTTTCTTTGGTCCACGAGCAGCTCTTCCTCCTCCAAACCGAGCTGCTGACATTACAGCTGAAGCAGGCTGATATCTGCAAATCAAATAAGTCTGTTTCAAAGAATATGAGCGAGCGTTTCCTCCATATCCCTCTGCTTTGTGGAAATGTGACCTCTTCTCGCTCCAGCCAAGATAACATATTTTATTTGTGCAGCAGAGGCAGCAACAAAGGAGAAATACAGCACATGCACGCCAACCGGATGGCACATGCACGCCAGCTTTATTGAGAGATGAAAAACACTGTTGACACCGTGCACGTGCTCATTTACAGGCCTGTAGAAGGACCGAACTGTATCCAAAATGTTCTGGTTCTCACACAGATCCTTGAACCAGTGCAGCATCGCCGCTCGAGCCCTAACAGGATGCAAAGCAGGAAAATGGAAAAAACCATTAGCCCTGCCATAGCTGGCCCGACAGACGGGCCTTCAGTACTGGCTCGTCTGGCCCATTCCACCGCACAGAAAGGCTGCCGACTGAGACTGTGAGCCGTCATCGCTTCCCCAGTTCAAACGAAACCGTTTGGACAAACAGAACCTGGCCCTGCTGGAATACTCCTGTGGCGTTCCCACACCAGATCAGGCTGCACTTTAACAACAAGAAACAGAAATGCAGTTTTTCACGCACTCTGGAGACGCGTGCATTCTGAAATCAGGCTAAAGCTGCTGTGATTTATTCTAGAAAACTGCCCATCCTGCTTGCAGACGCCAGACTCAGCCGTTCAGAGGAGAACGCCGCTGGCAGAGGTGTGTCTGCGCTTGGAAAAACATCGCTGGGAACGACGCTGTTTGACGTTTATTACTGCTGCGGCTCGTGTTTTCGCTCCGGCGCTGAGTCGGCCCGGCTAATCACCAAGACAAGGCTGCTTGTTGGGAGGAGCAGCGAGCAGCGAGCTCTCCCAGTCCCAGTCCCAGTCCCGGTCCCAGTCCCAGTCCCAGTCCCAGTGCCGGTTCCCGGTCCCAGAGCGTTTGGACAGAAAACTGGCTGTTGTTTGGAGAGTTCCTCATAAAGCTCTGAGTCAGAACATTAGTGAATCATTTCACACAGGAGAGGAGATGACTAGCAGGCTGGAAATACTTTCCTCTCCTCTTTTCCCCTCAAAGCCTCATGAAGTGGCCTGACGACTTCAAAGAGAGGCGAGAGATGTGAGAGGAGGGGCACAGGCGGGGGTGGCGGGGTGTTGGGGTGGCGGGGGGAGGGGTGGAGTGCATGTGTGCCAGCGCGCCGCAGCCAGGCGCTGCAAGTCTACCAAAAAGAGAACAAAACGAGTGGGAGGAACGACAAAAGGACACAACAGAAGACAGGGAAGTGTGAAAAGTCGCGAGACTGAAACCAAAACTCCTCAGAGAAGCAGATCTGGCTGGCAGAAAGACCTCCGAGAGGAGGGGAGGCAGCTGGATGTCCACCAGTTAGGTTGGTAAATGTGCACGTGAGGTTCAAGCGCTGCTGTTGGTTTGAGCAGGGACTCAACTGGGAGGCTGCCGACAGCGATGAGAAGAGAGCTGAGAACTACGATGATGAGACTGATGCACAGATATCTGCCTCATCAACACGCCAGCGGGATTCCCACCAAACTGAGTCCTCTCAGCCTGACAACCCCAGACAGACCCACAGACAGACGGACAGACAGACCCACAGACCCACAGACAGACAGAAGGCCTCCTCAGAGCCTCACAGAAAGGAGAGAAAGGAGGACAGAGGAGCCGTCTCCCTCCTCAGTAGCACCCAGCACTCACGCTCCTGCAGCTTTAACGCAGAGCGAACCGCCATCAGACGCTCCCCCTCACCTGCACCTCCCATCCATGTGGTCATGTGATCAGGTGGAAGCAGAAGGCACACTGGTGCTAATCCACAAAGAAACAAGTCAGTAACAAAAAAACCACTCAGGAGCAGCTGCTGTGGTGCCTGGTTGAGTTCATAGGTTTAAACACAGCAGTGGGAAGGAAAACGAAAGAAGTATTAATGAATAAAGGTAACCGTTGGCTTAATAAAATAGCACCCTTGAAGACCAAAACTAGGACATGTGACAGGATGCACAAGTCTGACATGTCTAAACGAATGTTTCATACATGAAATACCGGAGAGGAGAGATGAGCGACAACGGAAACAACTTGAAAACACTCGTCAGCTAGAGTTTGTGTCACTGTGGTGCCAGAAAATCCAGGCAAACTGGATCAGATTGAAGCGTTCTAACGGAGTCTGCCAAACTCCCACACATCCCCTCAAATGGGAGTGAAACAACACAAAAGAACATGCATGTTTTCATGCGCTCGGAGACAAATGGCTTCCCTGGCAAGCTCACGTACAAAGAGTTCTACTTCACACACAAAGATTTCTCTCTGATCTGGCAATTATAGATCACCCCCCATACACACACACACACACACACACCCTCTCAGTCTTCCTGATCTTCTGATTGCAGATGGAGCGACGGCGCTACGAGAACCCTACAATCTGGCTCTTAACGGAGAGAGAGCTGCAAATGTGGTCGGATCCCGGCGCTGGTGACTCATCAGCGAGGTAGAATGTCCTGTTACTGATAACAAGGCGCGCTGCTGTGTCGGCTTTAGCATGCAGATGAGATGAAAACATTCAAATAAGAACGTGTGGGTTGGATGGAAAGTGGTTTAACCTGAGAGGCTTTTATCTTGGCTGCAGAGCTGCATCACAGCTCCGTGTTCCAGCTGTGGCAGAGCGGAGCTCACGGGGCCACACTCGTTCCTGCAAAAGGATCTTGTGTTCGCCACCAAATAATCAATGGACAAATCGATGGTATTTGTGAATTCCTCTGGCCTTGGTTATTTCTGTGTGTTCATGACTTCATTTCGTCACACTGAGGGCAAATGTGCTTCATCAACACGTTTTCCTCGGTGTGAAGAGAAGGGTTGAAGCATTTAGCTTGTTTTTAAAGTGTCATACAGCCTATAGTTTTAAATATTACAATGTTAAATATTATAAATCATAGCTGTACATCATTTTAAAGATGCCATAATGTTTTTTTACTGTACAAATCTTACATTTCTAAATATTAAAAATCAACCCAATTTATGAAATTATATCTAATTTCTTGCAGAACACAGTGAAAATGTCTGGTTAGAATCTTAATTTTATAGACACAACACACAATAAATGAGGCCATTATTCTCACTGTTTAAATGATTCAGCAAACGCTCTGAGACCCGGTCCTTTTGCTCTCAGAAGTACATGAAAAATGTTACTCTGGAGTGGCATCTGTATGAGCCCAACATATATTATATTTTATATTATAAGATATATATATATATATATATAAAAGAACATTGGCTGTAAACTTCACCAGAGCTGCTTTAGACTCGCATGAAAAATTCACTCTCTCTTAGCAACATTTGACCTACATAGAGCGCACGCACGCATGCTCACACATGCGTCACATCATTATTAATGCTGCACACATGTGAGCATGAATGAAAGAAAACATGCATGTACTCTGGAGGCCAACAGCAGCTTTTGATTTCACACACGGGGCACAGTTAGCCTCTACAGCGAGGCTACGTCCATGCTAACAGGCAGCCAACAGAAACTCTCCCTCTCCCTCCCTTTGAGAACAGATGATAACATGGATAACCACTGCGTGCTTCCACCCAGGGCTCTCTGGACTAGCTCAGCAGCTCCACAGCTCAGCTCAATCATCATGGAGGCAAATGGCGGGAGCAGAGGCTCAGGTGGGCCACAGAGGCAGAGACACCTGACAAGCGCTTTCGTGCTGGTGCGGCTCACTCAGCCGGAGCTGCCGAGTCCCCTCCATCTTGAAAGGCTCCGAGGCACCTTCGGCCAGGCGGTGCTGCTATGATTACAGGTTAAGCTAAGCCTACTCCAGAAGCCTAATTTCATCCCTGCCGCTCATTCTGCTGTATGTAGGTCAGTCAGTCCACAGGGCCAAGCTGCAGCCATGGTTGGTCACAGAGAGAGGAGACAAGCGCGAGACCATGCCGAAACATCCCCGACTGCAGCGGCATCCGCAGCAGCATCAGCGCCGTGCACGTGTCACTCGTGTGGTTAATGTACCTTTGACTCTGCAGCGTTGCTAAAGAGCAATCAGTTACATAAACGTATCCCTGACCTGCTTTTCAACTTGGGTGTAACAGGAGATGGTTGGTACACAGCGAGGCTGATTCAGCGAACCTCTGACCTGCCAGGCAGCTCCAGTCTTGTTTACCGGGTCCAGTGAGAGAGAATGAACCGTACGGGAGCAGGAACGACACACAACGCTCAGGTTGGGACTCCAGATGAACTTGTTTGCCGCTCTGGCAGCTCCTTCCTGCTTCTGCATGTGATGATGTGTAATTACAGGGTTTGGCCTCCGCGCCACACTGACCTCCTGGCAGCTTGAAATGCTTCAACAAACTCTGTGGTCTCCTGGATGCTTGGTCATTATTGCGATCCTCATCCAGGGTGTCATCAGATGGTGGTAGGAAAACAAGGACCCTCTATCCTCATCGGTCACAGTAACTGTGCCTTTAAAGGGGAGAGATGTCTCATTTGCTAATTCTAATCTGCTAGAAGAATCAGTAAATCCTCCTTCCTGAAGGTCAAAGCCACATGTGAGGACTTCTTTGCATGTTGGGTTTGTAGGTCCTGATGGATCAATAGCAGGAGAAGAGCAAAGACACCACGTGTAACTGAATAGCTTGGAAGAGCTCAGCTCAGTCCTTCAGCTCTAATACACAATCTTTAATGACAAAACTGACTTTTTAGGCCTTAGCGCTTCCTCAACCGTCTACAGAACAAACTCTGGAGAAATGACCAAAACTAGCGCCAGCCATCTGGCTCTAGCTATCTCCAACATGAGCACGGACCTGTGAGCAGCCCAAACCCAAACCATCGGCCTGTGGTCCGATCAGAAACAGCTCACACACCCGCCATCTGTGTATTATCTCTGCTTGGACCACAAGCCTGAAGGCAAAAAATAACTAAAAATGAAGCATTTCTGCTCCCTGATATAATGTCAGCAACATCAGAAGCTTCTGATTCCTCTAAAGATGTAAACTTTCGTGTGTGTGTGTGTGTGTGTGTGTGTGTGTGTGTGTGTGTGTGTGTGTGTGTGTGTGTGTGTGTGTGTGTGCGTGCACATGCCTGTAGGCTTCTTCTAGTAACATATTTGTCTGAAAACCTTCATCAAGCCTCAGCAGGGCCCCACCATCAGGGTGCATCTCATGGTAGAGTGAAGTGATCAGGGGAGTTTCGCTCACACACTCTCTCTCTCTCTCTCTCTCTCTCTCTCTCACACACACACACGTGCAGACTAAAAATAGCAGCCTTACCTTTCTGTACACTATCATGTTGGGAGACTCGTCGGCCACCCCGTTGGTGCCCTGTCCACTGCTGTTGTTCTGTGCCATGGTCCAGAAAGGGCCCAGAGGAAAGGTCAGCTTCTCCTGTGGACAGAAGCTGGTTCATCAGGAGAACAACGCTGTCCAGACGCTCTCCGCCCCAACATCTCCAAGAGGCAGATCAGTGAATAACCCGGCTCATTTTTCCACACCGTCGTTCAATTATTCATCATTTTAGCCCCAAACTGATGTGCAGACATTTTAGAAGGTTTGCCTTGTCGTCACAAGGTCTTGACAAGGACGTTCTGAGGAGAGCCTGGTTTTTGAACTTTACATGGCAACCAGTGGCACGCCAGAGCTGACCAAACGGGGAAAAGTTCAGCTTGGCCCCGAGCGGCCGGCCCCGACTCTGACTTCACCGTGAAGCTCAGATGGGCTCTGATCAGTGGCGCCAGAGCAGCGCTGCATCTCCACACCCTGAAACTGGGAGCAGGAGCAGGAGCAGGAGCCGAAGCGCAGAGCCCTGACAACAGCAGAGGCGGGGAAACAACGCGTCGCCGCCTGGCTCCTCCGCGGTGCAGCTCCCAAAGCATCCTCGGATAAGCGCGGCCATTGTCCGAACGCTTGAAGCTATCACACGCACGTTGAAGCTGTATCGTTACTGCTTCCTCCCGACACCCACACGGCATCACCGGGAGGTTTGGTCTGCAGCACCGAGCAGCACAGCCCGCCGCACGCAAACAGCGGAGTCATGTCACCTGCGTGAGCTCGGTCCAGCTCTACTACACGGCGTTTCTCAGCAGCCAACGTCCATTTCTGCACCGCCGCCGCAACTGAAATCAGATAAAAACGCCCGTTTTCGCGCTGCCGCGTTCTTATTCGTGCGCTGCGCGAACACAGAGGAAAAACCCGCACACATCGACGTCGGTGACCGGGGGAGAAGCCGGGAGGAGGAGGAGGAGGAGCGGGGCTTACCTGAAAAACGCGCAGTCGGTCACAGGACCCCTGGTTGTGTTCGGAAGCCCGGTCGGTGTTGGTGCGTCAACGGGCGGCCACAGGAATGCGAGGCTTCTTCATCGGCCGTCTGCAGAGGCAGACATTCGGAGGACCCTCGGTGTGCCGCGGCTCTCCGCCTTTCTCTCCACCTCTCTTTCTCTGTATCTCTCTCCTCTCAGACGATGCTCAGAAGCACGGGCGCGCTACCTTTACCAGCCGCGAACGCGCACTGATCCATCCCCAATCGCACGTGAAGAATCAATTAGAGCCGCGCAGCTGTCGCAGCGGTGCACGCTGGGCTGCCGTGCGTGTCCGTGACAGGCTGCTTCTGAGATGGACTTCGGGATCAGCTGCTAAGTGTGGAGACAGAGAAGTAAGCGTGTTCAGGTTCCAGCCTCCAGCTCAGGACCTGCACCAATCACAGCCGCTGGTGCCGGACTCCGGGGGGACCCGACGGCCCCGGCCTGGGGGGCAGCGTTCCCGGACCCATCCATTTGGAACGGGTGTTCTCATCTCCGAGGACTGCGGCTCCAGGGTTAGGGTTAGGGCGCCAATCCAGGCTTTTACTTCTGGTGGCCAGCTCCTGAGCACCCTTCCCTCCTGGATCCGCATCGGTCCGACTCGGACCTAGTCTGCCGCTTCAGTGCCCTCATGCGCCAGAACCGTCGCCTGTGTGTGTGTGTGTGTGTGTGTGTGTGTGTGTGTGTGTGTGTGTGTGTGTGTGTCTGCAAGTTTTACTCTAAAGAATCAGTGTTAAAGGCCATGCTTTCAGAATGATAAATATGGTTACCTGGTCGTTGTTTACTCGAGTTTCCCCAGCTGACCCTAGTAAAATGAGTCATAAATGCAACGATGTGAGCGCTGATGTTTCGCTTCTACTTTGCTCTAACAGTGAGGAGGGTTGTGGGATTGTGGCCTTTCATTGACGTAGTTGTATTTTTTCCCTGCTTTTCTGTGGGTCTCCACGTTTTAAGTCTGGCTTAAACGTGTGTGGCGGAGGCGGAGAGGGGCGCGGCTCCCTGCTGTGTGCTCAAACTCGCTTTCCCATGATGCACCGCTCCAGTCCGGCAAACAAAAACACGGAAACAAACGAGGCAGTTGTCAAAACAAACCTCAGCAAACCGGACCACCTGCTGTTGCTAGGTTAGCTCCATCTGCCACATTTCACATGGCCTCTAAAAGAATAGAGACGGTAAACTCATTTTACATCATATGTGTGTTTTAATGATGCTGCGTTCAGGTGTGAACGACAGCGAAGCGTCGCTGGTCAAATAAAGATGCTAATTTCATGGTGTGAAGAAGGTAAATCTCTAACCAGATGTTGTCTGTGCTGGTAGTAACACAGAAGTGTGCTAGCTTAGTCCGAGTTCACAGACTAACTTAGTGAAATGTTTTAATTTAATTTTAATTTATGTCTCCGCTCTTGACTGCGCAGCTGTATAACTGCTATAAGACTGGTGTGTGTTAACCTTTCCAGGAGTTGAGGGACTTCTGGAAGGACCCTCCATCCTGGAGCCCAGGAGAATGGCAGCCAGTAGGCAGGTGTGTGTTCTCAGTGTTTCTGTGGCCGGCTTCCATCATCGGAACCGTTGCTGACAGTGGTTTCTATGGTCAAGCCTTTCTGCAGCGCGAGGGCACCGCCGGTGTCTCTACCCCGGCGTTCCTCTGAAATAACGGAAAAAGGGGGAAACCACACCGTCCTGTCTAGACAGAGCGGAGGTAGAACAGATGGGTGCTCCAAAAACTTCACATTCGTGCAACAAAAGTTCTGCTCTGGTTCCGGTTGACGGTCCGTACCGGGGGGTTTTCTCTCTTTGTGTCCATTTTCCCACCGACGATCCTTTTAAACCACCAAAGGTAGATTCTTGTAGTCGAAGAGGTCCCAGCGAGGATGTCGTCTCAAACCCAAGACAAACGCTCCGCTTCGGTAGGTGGCCTTCACCACCAAACTCGACCACCCAGACATCAGCGGCAACGGCAGCATCTGCCTTGACATCCTGGGGACGCAGTGGTCTCCCAGCCTGTCCCAGTGCTCCCAGCCTGTCCCAGTGCTCCCAGTCTGCCCCAGTGCTCCCAGCCTGTCCCAGTGCTCCCAGTCTGCCCCAGTGCTCCCAGTCTGTCCCAGTGCTCCCAGTCTGCCCCAGTGCTCCCAGTCTGTCCCAGTGCTCCCAGCCTGTCCCAGTGCTCCCAGTCTTCTGAGCTGACATGGTCAAACCAGGCACCTTTTGGATCCGTGTGTCTCCGGGTTTATGGAGACGTTTAAAATGGTGTTCTGGTCAAACCTCACTGTGTGTCTGTGATTGTTCTGGGCTTTTCTGGAGGAGCTGGTGGAAATCCTGAAGAGAGAAATAGAGGAGTGTTTTCATGTGCTTGAGGACTGTTGGGTTCTCTGCTCCAGTCTTACTCTCCGTTTGCTCTCTGCTCTGCGACCCAAACCCAGACGACCCCTTAGTCCTGATATGGCTCATACGTACAGGACAGACAGACAGCAACTATGGGAGACTTTATCATGACGATCACTCTGCCAGCTTCCAAAACACGTTTGTGTTCTGCTCAGGTTCAACAGAGTAGCCAGACAGCGGACTCAGAAGTTTGCAGTGTGAAGACTGTGGCTCATCCTGATGCCTCAGAACACAATCACGCTGTTACACCTGCTCTGCTTCATTTACTCTTTTTAGCTGGTTGGCAAACGGACGGACTAGATTGAACCAGTTTTACTGTTCTCATCATTATTTTTTTCCCGATATCACTGCCTTTAAATAGTTTCCTTTGAGTTGGCCTTTTACTGATAACGTGCATTAGAACACTTATCCAAGCGAACTGTTTCTATTGTTTTGACAGAGATGACAAATAAACAGCCTGTAGGTCGTTTTTTCTGGTTGTCTTCAGTGGTAAAAGGCACTGTGTAATGTCGACCTCTGGCCAGCAGGTGGCGGCCTCGCACACCTCTGGCTCGGGTTTAGCCCCGCCCCCTGGGGGGCCTGGACAGAGTCCACGGCCCTCAGAGGTCAAAGGTCAGAGCAAAGACCTTTGAAACAGGCACTAACGGCGACGGGCTTGTGACCTTTATTCAAAGATCTAAAAGTGCTGGAAAAGCTCATTTATTAATTTCAGAAGAGGAGCTGGTTTAATGGCTTTTCGGCTCCAATCGGGCCCATTTTGCATCCCGCCGGCCGGACCCGCGTCTGTTGGGTCGCTGCTGCCTGAATTGCTTCCTTCAGACTCTCCAGGATGTGGAGCGTTTCCTCCATCAACCAGCAGCTGGGGTCTCCGACCAGGAACCAGCAGCAACCAGCAGCTGGGGTCTCCGACCAGGAACCAGCAGCCTGGCCAAAGAACCGGCCGAGCTGATCTGTCCAGGGTTTCTGGGTTACCGGCTGGCTTTCTAGACGAGCTCTGGCTCATTTGCGCTCAGACATTTAGCAGTAATTACCGTTGCCTGTCCATTTTCCCACCGACGATCCTTTTAAACCACCAAAGGTAGATTCTTGTAGTCGAAGAGGTCCCAGCGAGGATGTCGTCTCAAACCCAAGACAAACGCTCCGCTTCGGTAGGTGGCCTTCACCACCAAACTCGACCACCCAGACATCAGCGGCAACGGCAGCATCTGCCTTGACATCCTGGGGACGCAGTGGTCTCCCAGCCTGTCCCAGTGCTCCCAGTCTGTCCCAGTGCTCCCAGTCTGCCCCAGTGCTCCCAGTCTGCCCCAGTGCTCCCAGTCTGTCCCAGTGCTCCCAGTCTGCCCCAGTGCTCCCAGCCTGTCCCAGTGCTCCCAGTCTGCCCCAGTGCTCCCAGTCTGTCCCAGTGCTCCCAGTCTGCCCCAGTGCTCCCAGCCTGTCCCAGTGCTCCCAGTCTGCCCCAGTGCTCCCAGGCTGTCCCAGTGCTCCCAGCCTGTCCCAGTGCTCCCAGTCTGTCCCAGTGCTCCCAGTCTGCCCCAGTGCTCCCAGTCTGTCCCAGTGCTCCCAGTCTGTCCCAGTGCTCCCAGCCTGTCCCAGTGCTCCCAGTCTTCTGAGCTGACATGGTCAAACCAGGCACCTTTTGGATCCGTGTGTCTCCGGGTTTATGGAGACGTTTAAAATGGTGTTCTGGTCAAACCTCACTGTGTGTCTGTGATTGTTCTGGGCTTTTCTGGAGGAGCTGGTGGAAATCCTGAAGAGAGAAATAGAGGAGTGTTTTCATGTGCTTGAGGACTGTTGGGTTCTCTGCTCCAGTCTTACTCTCCGTTTGCTCTCTGCTCTGCGACCCAAACCCAGACGACCCCTTAGTCCTGATATGGCTCATACGTACAGGACAGACAGACAGCAACTATGGGAGACTTTATCATGACGATCACTCTGCCAGCTTCCAAAACACGTTTGTGTTCTGCTCAGGTTCAACAGAGTAGCCAGACAGCGGACTCAGAAGTTTGCAGTGTGAAGACTGTGGCTCATCCTGATGCCTCAGAACACAATCACGCTGTTACACCTGCTCTGCTTCATTTACTCTTTTTAGCTGGTTGGCAAACGGACGGACTAGATTGAACCAGTTTTACTGTTCTCATCATTATTTTTTTCCCGATATCACTGCCTTTAAATAGTTTCCTTTGAGTTGGCCTTTTACTGATAACGTGCATTAGAACACTTATCCAAGCGAACTGTTTCTATTGTTTTGACAGAGATGATAAATAAACAGCCTGTAGGTCGTTTTTTCTGGTTGTCTTCAGTGGTAAAAGGCACTGTGTAATGTCGACCTCTGGCCAGCAGGTGGCGGCCTCGCACACCTCTGGCTCGGGTTTAGCCCCGCCCCCTGGGGGGCCTGGACAGAGTCCACGGCCCTCAGAGGTCAAAGGTCAGAGCAAAGACCTTTGAAACAGGCACTAACGGCGACGGGCTTGTGACCTTTATTCAAAGATCTAAAAGTGCTGGAAAAGCTCATTTATTAATTTCAGAAGAGGAGCTGGTTTAATGGCTTTTCGGCTCCAATCGGGCCCATTTTGCATCCCGCCGGCCGGACCCGCGTCTGTTGGGTCGCTGCTGCCTGAATTGCTTCCTTCAGACTCTCCAGGATGTGGAGCGTTTCCTCCATCAACCAGCAGCTGGGGTCTCCGACCAGGAACCAGCAGCCTGGCCAAAGAACCGGCCGAGCTGATCTGTCCAGGGTTTCTGGGTCACCGGCTGGCTTTCTAGACGAGCTCTGGCTCATTTGCGCTCAGACATTTAGCAGTAATTACCGTTGCCTGTAAAGAAAAAAGAAACCAAACACGCTTTTTTCTTATTATTTTTTTGCCCAAATCTTTCTGCAGGAGCCGACGGGGGCCGGGCCGCCCGTGCTTCTGGGAGGAGCCGAGCTTTTTTCTGCCGGGTGACACGTGAAACTCCTCCGGAGGAGTGGCTCCGAGTGTCTGCTTGAGCGGCGCCGTTGCCTCGGCAGACAACCTGGCCCCCGGAGAAGCTGTAGCGCACGCCAATGGCCGCCCAGTGCGACCCCCTGTCCGGATACCTGCCCCAGTCGGACCACGGCTCCAACAGCGAGCGCAGGCGCGACTCTCCGCTCCCCGGATCCGAGGAGGACCTGAGCGGACCGCAGCCTCCGCCGGACCCGGAGTGGACTGAGGAGAGGTTTCGGGTGGACCGTAAGAAGCTGGAAATCATGCTGTTAGGTAAAAGCGACGCCGCCGAGTCCGCGCGTCCGTCGGTTGTCGGGACGCTTTTGTCACGCCTGCTCCGCGGCGCGAACGCGCGAAAAATCAGCCCCGTTCGTGGAGTGTTTGAACACTGTTGCTGTTAGTCCCACGACAAACTTTTCGGGACCCTAATACGTCTTTAAAAAAAAAAAAAAGTTTTTTTTCGTATAGAAAATGTTTGTTAGCATGGCCTCCGCGTGGTCCTGATTGGAGCAATCAAGGCAGTTAATTAAGTGTATTTCGGGTGATTTATTCCGTACACGCAGGCGTTATATCGACGTAAAACTCACGGAATTAGTTTTTTGTGTTACTTTATGAGAACGTTGTTCCAAAGCAACCTTTCCTGGCGGAGGTGAAGAGCTGGGAACATCAGCGGGGCTCTGGCCTCCAGGGCTGCAGTGACGAGGCGCGGCCACAAGTCGTCGCTGCGCCGCCCTCCATTTGTTTTTGAAAGACATTTTCTGTTTTCTTCTTATTCTGTCCAAAACACGTATGCGAAAAAAAGGAAGTGAAAAGTGTTTTGACTAGGTAATCTGAGAATGTTCTGATGGGGATTTTGTAAAGAACCGTTTTTGTGGGGAAATGACATCCATGAAATGCAGGAGCTGCGTGCATGTGGTTGCTTCCGGTCAAAGAGAGGAGCGTGTTTAGGAGCTCTTTCATTCACCTCATTCTGGCTTCTAATGATGCAAATGTTGACAAGTGAGGAGCTCAACAAGATGACAACAACAGCAAAGTCAAAGCTCGAGATTTGAAATAAAGGTGCCGTAAGTGTTCCTAAATGACTTGAACTTTTCAGATCACAAATTGGTCACATTTTTTAAAAGGTATTAATTAATGTAGAGCCTAAAGTCATTTTTTCCCTTTGAGAATGTCCCGGTTTCGGCCTCACCGCTCGGTACATTCCTCAAAGCTCCATGTCATCCCAAACTGTTCCAGGAAAACCAGAGGCCGGCCCTAAATCTGAGCGTCCCGGACATACCACAGGCCACTTCTCGCTGGTGCATACGTGCGTGACTGTTTCTGCGCGTGTTCCCGATATCGCCTTTACGTGTCTTGTTTCCTAATGGCTGCACGGGGACATCAGGGCTGACGCTGCTCATGTTGACGCTGCAGCAGGAAACAGCCCGGTTCTGCTCCTCTGCCGGCTTCAAAGGCGCTCCACTGCTTTAACCTTTGACCCCCGGTCCTCCGGCGTCTGCACATGGCTGCTTTACTGGTCCTACAGCTGTTGTGTTTCACACGTTCTTCTCCGATTAAATCTGCTCTTCCTGGATCAGAGGTTCTTTCTCCAGTCTTTCCACCGTCTTATCCAGTTGGATCCCACATTGGCAGCATCTGGCTGTTTTGATTGGACGAGACCTGCTCTTTGCTGTGGTACAACATGTCCTCAAAGCCACGCTTTGGCCCCAGATACTTTTATGGTACTTGCAGCATATTTGTATTCAGTTTATTGTCTGCGACGGGACCTCTGGCTTCTGATTCTGGGTCTGGACCCTCAGCAACAGCCACAGGCTTGAGTTCTCCACCGGGACGGCTCCTAAACTACCGCTGCTTCTTTTCCATTCAGAGCCAGCAGATATAAGTCAGAATCACGCTCATGTCAGATGGAGGAGGTCAGCCTCCGCCGTCCTCCTGGCTTTGATTTGTTGTTGCTCACTTTAATGTCGACCAGCTGTTGTAGTGAGTTCACACACTCGGATGTCGTCGCTCAGAGTCGGTGTGTGTCAGAGGTGAGGGGGCAGGAGCGCAGAGATGGCTCTGATTAAGGAGGACATGCAGGGGTGCTGAATGCATGTGAACGAGCACCCTCCAGGCTTTCGAGCCTTCAGTCTGTTCTGGGTTCTGGAACTGGAATAAGTTTTAAATCCTGTGTTTGGATGTTGGGAGCGTCAGTCGGGCCCCTGTGGCTCCTGAACAACAGTGATGACCGTCCCCCAACGTGGCCGTGACTCACCGCTTTCCACGCTGAAGCCGTGACCCAGGCGTGCACGCAATTACAAAAGTATCGTCTCTCCAGCTGGCAGTGGTGCAGGTTCTGGAGCTTAGCTCAAATATTAGCCCAAACCGACAACAGCGGCTCACCCTGGCAGCCGTCTGTGCTGGGCTGCTGCACCGTTGGCACGTTGAGGAGAACTCCCCAGCTAACGGCTGCAGATCCTGACACGGCTACAAAGTGAGAAGGATGGTTGTGTGTGTTCCAGGAGCAGCATAAAAGAAACTCGCTGCTGCTTTGGACTGTTGCTCTTCCATCTGCAGAGGCCGCCAGCTTTTTCCCAAACTCGCCCTCAAAGTGCAGCGTCTGGTAACCGGAGCTGTGATGTCAGGAAGGAGCCACGTGTTTGGGTGCTGTAAACAAGGCCGTACATTTCTGAGCATAATTATGCCCTTTGTGTTTACACATTCCTCCTGTCCCGTGTTGTTGGGATGCACAGGAGTCGGCGCGCTAGCAGAGCCGTGGACCGCTGTCCTGCACCTCTGCATCTGTCCAGTCCTTTGACCTGTTGCGTCTCCGCAGCGTAACGGTCTGGCTGCAGGTCTCCCCGCTCAGAATAGCAACGGTGCTGTTTGTGGCAGCACTGAGCCTCCAGGGTTGCCAGTTGTGCACACACACACACACACATCGTAAAGACGTGTTGGCTGAGGAGCTGCAGCAACAACCTGCAATTAGTTTAAGTGAATCATTTTCCTCACTCAACTAATTTGTTTTGCAGCTTCCAGTGTAGGCTGTTATTGTGAAGCTCTGCCTTCTCTCTAAATGGAGAATGCTGGTGTGCAGTGTGTGTGTGGGAGACATTCATCACGCTGTGGCGGTGGTGTTTGCAGAACCGTCCGCTGGGTAGTTTTGGCTGCATTAATGAAGGAAATCCTCCTCATCCTCACTGACAGGAGCTCTGCATCTTGTGGGTCTACTGCAGCTTTCGCTTCTGCATCTCTGAGGCTTCGTGTCTTCATCGGAGCTCCTGTGGAGGTGTTTGGACTTTCTAAACCTGGCTCCGACTCCCCGACCCAGCTGACCTCCCATTCGTGCATCCGTTAAATCGCTTTGACCGTGGTGCTTCTGTGTTAAACATCTTTGCTTTAAATGGTCTGAACAGGCGGTCAAGACGGCCTCGCTAAGCAACACTGCTTTTTTCCAGAGGGTAACCCTTCAGATGGAAATCGAAGCTGATACTGGAGGAAAATTCCTTTTGTGCAGGTTAAAATGATTTTTGTTATTTAAAGATGGAAAGATTCTGGCTGAATGATGTGCAAAAAAGTTCCGCATCAGTCCTGTAGACGGCGGATGAATCTGAGCGGAAACCTCAGTGTTTGTCCTCCATTAGGTCAATTTCCCTCCTCCTCCTTTCTTGCACCTCGCTGCAGACGTTTCCCGAAGCACCGATACAATTCAGCAGCTCTGCTGAACTCTGCTTACGTGTTGAATTCCTTCATCACGGCCATGATGAAGCTTTCAGGAGATGTAGCCTAATTGAGCCTCAACTGGTGGAAAAACCTGTAATTCATTACTGGAGGGAAGGGAAGCAGAGCTCGCGTTTCAGCGGCTCCAGTTTAGCTGCAGCACCCTGAGCCATTTCAGGGCTCCTGCGACTGCAGAAAGGCCGAAGTAAAAAGCTGTTGTTTTTTTAATTCCAGGTCCACTAAAGATCCTTTCCTACTACTCTTCACTGTGCAGACTTACATTCTGTCTGGTTTGCGGTTGCTATTTTAGAAATGCTTCTAGGGGGAGGGCACCCCTGGCTTAGCCTGCCCGCTCCTGCACTGGCCAAGCACACAAATGCAGAACGCGACGCGCCACCCTGCCTGTAACTACTGCTTTCAGCAACTTTCAGTGTTTATCTTTAGAGATGGCCGGGCTTCGCTTTGTTGCTCTCTGCTCGTTCAGCAGCAGGCTCAATGTGCTGCAGGAGCTGCGTCTCTGTCCTGCTTCTCCCCACGCTCGAGGCTTTTCCACTGTCGCAACACAAAACGCAGGCTTGGGTTCAAATATTCAGGCAGTGAAAATGGAGGCTTCCCCTGAAAGCACAGCCCATAATTCTGAAATGCTAATGTGCCTGCGTTTGCTCCCCTGTGTCTGCGCAAACCCACGTAGGTCAGCCCGCAGCTTGAAGGGCTGCTTGGGTGTGAAGGGTCAACGTCTTCCCAGCTGGGAAGCGAAGCAGGACGGACTCGCGGCTCTGTGGGGGATCCAGATACCAGGCACAAGGAATGTCAAATGTTGAGTAATCGCTTGGCAACATTTGCACAAAAGGCGATAAAAGAAGAGATGATAACCTAAACATGTTGCTACGAGCAACTGGATGCTGTTGAGGCTGAATCCAAGGTCGGTTTCTGGATTTACGGCAGTTTAAATCAGGTTGGATCAGGTTGGTGGAAGCGGGATTAGCAGCAGCGGAACCCGCGTCAGCTGTTCGTGTTTATAATAGAAATCAGGGTCTCCTGCAGGAACATCTGTAAATGCATCTAAATGCCACGAAATTCCAGAAAGAATTCCAGATGTAAAGTTCATGATGCGCTTGAGCTAGTGAGCTCAGCAGGAATAACACTTCCTGCTGTTGTCAGAGAAGACAGTCCGAGCACATCTGCATGCGCTCAGCTGTACTTTGTGGTTTTTGCCGCTGAAGCGCCACCCACGGGCCAGCCGGAGGAACTGCTGTTGCACAGGTTCCGTGCACGTGTGCACGAGTGCAGTTTTGTGGGATGACAACAGCAGAACAGCCCAACTGGCTGCTGGTAGATTTACACACCGTTTCCTTAACGATTCTGAAGGCCAGTTTTAAATCAGACGCAGGTAACGGTTGCAGCTGCAGTATCAGTTGCATAAACCCATTTGGACGCTAACCCCTGGGGCTCATTCATCCAGCATCAGCAGCAGGCCCCTGTGCCCCCACTGTTTTTGGGAAATGTTGTCCTGCGGTGGTTCCTGCGTGTGGGCTGGCTGCAGGCGTCTGCTTTGGTGACGGTTGCCTCGGGTTAATGCTGGGGCGTGAGCAGGTGCAGACGCTCCAGTCTGGATTCAAGCTGTCGTCCCTCCCATCAGGGAAACCGTTTCTCTTCTTCACGCTGCTGGCGAAGGCTTTTCTGTAAACGTCTCCAGTCTCACCTGAAGGCCCGATTCTTAGCACTGCTGTAGATTCTATCAGCGCTGTTCTGCAGTTCAGAGATTAGCGGGCCCCTGGGGGCCAGCCTTCTTTTCTTTAATATCCCTACACGTCTGTGCTCGGGAGTTACTCTGTATGGTAATTCTGAGACGGAATAAACCTCTTGGTTGCCAGATGTGCAGACATTCTTCATTCTGTGGCATAAAGGTGGATGCTAGTGAACATCTGCACTTGGGTTTGTTTTGTGCCGGCGCTCGTTCTTCCCTTTCAGCTAATATAAGTTCATGGTTAAAAAGTTTCCCTGGTCTTGAGCTGGTTTACGAGAGCTTATGTGTCCATTGTTTTCTTCGTAGTCGTGCGTGACGTGAAGCCGTCAGTGTGGAAATCAACACTGTTTACATTCCTTCGGGGTCAAAACATGGAATCTCCCAGAAAGTTAGTCCCTCCACAGAATAATGGATGCCAGACTTGCTCCATCCATCTGCTGCAGACCTCACGGATGCTCGTTCAAACCACCTCTGGAGCAAATGTACAGGTTGAGTATGTTCTGAACTGCAACCACAACACGTCCACATTACAGGACAGTTTGGCGATAACGTCACCAAACCAGGCTGGTGCGCCGTCGTCTGACCGTAGATGAATAAGCGCCGGCACCTCCTCGGTCCTCCACCACTGTAAACAAGACATTTAGCAATATTTTTTTACCTCCACTCGTTTCTTCTGATTTTTACAGTTTTGTTAGTTTTACGTCTTTTCCTAGGTTTGGTCCACATCCTGTCTTTGGTTCACTTGGTCGCTTTGGTTCACTTTCTCTCTCACTGACACTGTAACTAGACAAAGGGTTGATTTGCAACTGAACCAAGACCCAGGTTTGCTTTGAGTCCTCAGGTGGACCAGAGTCCGCTTGTAGGGTCCAGACCAGAGTTCAGGTGGGCATTCACACCTGCCCGAACATGGGGACTATTCAAGAAAATGAACTCTGGCTCATTTAAAGTGGACCAAAGGGCTCTGGTGTGAAGTAAACGAGCAGGTTCTGGTGGTTCCGAATTGATTTGGATCCGATTTCGAGTGTTGCTCCAAACTGTAATGAAAGAATAAAAATTCCTTGGCGTGGACGGGATTCTGAAAGTTTTCCACTCTTCTTCTGGAGCTCAGTCACATTATTTCAGTGTTTGCTGGGAGGGTGGTAACATCATCCAAGCGGGGCCTGCTGGGAGCAGCCGCATAAACACCCCATTTATTCCATTTGCTTCAGTGGCTCTCAAACGTGCCAACCTGCTCTCCCCACAACGCTGCTCAGCCCAAACAGTTGAAGCCACTTCACATAATAATGCACTTTTCCACAAAAAGCAAACGCTGGCATTTCCCAGGTTTCTTCACTCTCACCACAGGATGAGATTTCACCTTCATCCTTTCAACGGGCTCGAATCCGTCCAGCAGCAGTCCTGGTTTCGAGGGTCCTTCTCAGGTTGGTGTGTGGCTCAGGTGACCCTGTGACCTTCAGGCCGTCATGCAGAGCAGCAGGCTGTGACTGAGGTGGTGGTTCTGGCCCGTCTGCGTGCAGGCGCCGCTGCTCTGCATCCGTCCCTCCAGCTTCATGTCAAACATCCCTTCTAAAGGTTCCTGACAGCTTCCAGCCGAGGATGCTGAGCTCTCATCGCTGCTGATGTTGATGCTCTTTACTTTGAGCAGCCGTATTTGCAGGCTGATTGACTGACTAGTGAACACTGGTCATGTGAGCAGTCGGTCCCTTTGACATGGCTACATGTAGCA
Source organism: Tetraodon nigroviridis (assembly GCA_000180735.1). NCBI lineage: Eukaryota > Metazoa > Chordata > Actinopteri > Tetraodontiformes > Tetraodontidae > Tetraodon > Tetraodon nigroviridis. The sequence continues at coordinate 537,659 of CAAE01015013.1, forward strand.
TCGCTGCTGGGCGAAGGTTGTGGGTTTGATCCTGGCTCAGGGCCTTTCTGTGTGGAGTGTGTGCGTGTGTTCTGCTGGTACCTGCGTGAGTGTTGGAATGAAGTAGGTGATCTGCAGCCTCCCTCACCGACCCGGATTGGTGCTGGCAGCTCTGAACCGGCTGAAACCTCGTTAAATCTCTGGGATCCCAAATGACAGAGGGATCAGAGCGCTGGCTTCAGAGCTGAGAGTTTTGCATCAAGACGGCTTCCACAGCTGAGAGAGTTTACAGATGTGCTGGAACATCTGCATCAGCTGGCGCTGCAGCTCTGGATCATCAGAGGGAGATTCTGGACGGGGCTTTCCTCTGCGTTTGCTGTCGACCCTCTTTAGCAGCAGCCCAGAACCAGAACCAGCCACAATGTGACACTTTGACTTGATCCATTAATTAGTTGCACAGAAGCAGCGAACTCTCTGCTGTCCGAACACGGCTGGACGGTTCATCCCACAGATGTGATGTGGATCCTCACAGCCTGAGTGGAGATTCTCCAGGATTCAAGGACAGTTGTGGTTGGAGCGTTGTTTCCACCTGTGTGTAAAAGTGTGTTTTCTGTCTCACTGCAGCTGCCTCCGAGGGGAGAGTCAACGGCGGCGAGGATTTCTTTCAGAAGGTGAGTCTGTGTGTGTGTGTGTGTGTGTGTGTGTGTGTGTGTGTGTGTGTGTGTGTGTGATGTGCTGATGTGTGTGTGCTGTGTGTCTCGGTCGGTCAGACGGCAGATGTCAGGTGCTCACTCGTTGGTCCAAATCAAAGCAAACAGCAGCAAGCCTGCCGAGCTGGTGCGGCGCCGCTGCAGGAGCTCTGATTGGATAACACAGCTGACACTTGCATAATGATCTCTGGTGTCATAGATCACGTCTCCATAGAAACGCCTGGATTCCACTTGACTCCAATGACCTTTCAGGGACACCTCAGGATGTAACAACCTAAAACAAATATAAATGATCATAAAAAGAAAAAAAACCCATAGATGATGAACTTTTCTTTTTTAAAGCTCTCTTTTGCTTTAAATGGCATTTTCTGAGAAAAACAGAATCATTTGGAGCCGGTAAGGTTGAAGCAGGTCGGCGATGTGAAGAACAACGGTTGTTCATCAGCAGCTAACAGCTAACCAAGGTGTAACTAAGTTTCAGCCTTGCTGGGAACAGTAACTTCTTTCAGAATCGTTTCCCCAGTTTCTGTTAAAATCCCTGTAATGAAATGAATGTCCGTCAGTGGTTTGTTTTAGCGATCCTCGTTTGTCTGGTTTTCCATATTGGAGTTTAGAGGTTAGGAAGCAGAGTTACATTTGAAAGAGGGAAACGATTTAGCGTCCCTGAAACCCTTTTCTGCAGCCAGTAATGTAAACCAGACGCCTCTAGATGGCCTTTGGAATTTTTACAAGGACTCCAGATTTGCTCTTGTTTGTTTTCTTCTCTTGTATTTGGAAGGAGGTTAGGTGGCCACATACCTGCCCAAGGTGTGTCCTCGCTGCACCAGGCGGCTCTGATGAAGGACGGCGGCGGCGCTGCCCCAAGGTCAAACTGTCGATTACAAACGAGTGTCGGCTGGTTTGTGTTGGCACGCTGGCGGAGGGCAGTGAAAGGAGAGCGCCAAAGTTGGGTTTTGACTGCTGAATTGCTATTTGGATGTAGAGTTTCACCGTGAACGCTTGATCACCATACAGAGCCAAAAATAAACAGAGGGGCTGCGGCTTTGAGGAGAAGGAAGCCGACGAGGTGTGTGGAATACCTTCATCTGGCTGAAAGTGGAAACTCCTAGTTGTACGGTTTCCTGCTTGTCTTACACACACACACACACACACACACACACACACACACACTCCCCCTCCCCTCTTTGGTAGCATATGGTCTTTTTCGACATGCTGCCTGTTTTATTCAGCGTTTGGAGATTTCTTCTTCAGTGAACGTTGGGAAGGGCGTCTCGGCTCTGGCCTATCACGGTTCACCCCCGCACTCGTTCCCAGGCCCGGTTGTGGTTGATCAGACGCTCTTACTCATGTCTGCTGGACTTCCCTCGTGTCCAGGGCAACCTTTTTGTACTACAGCAGCGAAGAGTCCACCAGTCCTTTTCGGTAAAAAGAAAAGTAGGAGGTAAAAATTGTTTCCATACGTAGGTTCCAACTCTGACTTATTCAGAATTAACTGGTTCCGTAGCGATGTGGAGACGCATCTTTGAACCCAGTTTTGTGCAGAGGAAGTACCACAGACCACAAAGCTGTTTGAAGAAGTGGAGCTGTGGGTCAGCTCAGCGCCGAGGAGCTCGGCTGCTTGAGCCGTTAGCCGTGCACCACAGAAGCCGCTCCAGCGGCCCGCTGATGGCTTCAGGACGGATCTTCTTCTTGACTTGGCGTTCTAGAGCTGCAGCATTTTCTGGGAAGGTGATCATTGGATGGATGGATGGATGGATGGATGGATGGATGGGCTCAGTGTCGGCGTGAACTCCACCTTTCTGAAAGCAGAACCTTCGGCTCATCCTGTACCCAGTGTGGTTCCTAGCTCGCCCCTCTTTGCAGCCCCACCAACCCTGTGTTTCTCTCCCTCCATCTTCAGCACTCACACACTTTTACTCACTCTCACACACACTCCAGCTGAATCAACAGCTGCTCGGTCACGGCGCTGCCACGGAAACACACCGCCTCTTTGTTGATTACTGCTGTTGTTGTAAGTTGTACACACAGACAGTCACGTGCGCGACACACGTGGCCGCTCAGGACTTCGCCCTAATGACATCCTGCTGGACGTCCCTCGCACGTCTGAGCCTCAGAGCGCCCATCGCCACGTTGAGGTGACACCGGAAAAGAGACCCCAGGTTTATGACGGGCCTCAGAAAAGAAGGGGTGGAGCCCCCACTGGAGGAAACCTCTTTTCTACAAATATTGCTGGATATTTTATAAAAACAAACGCGTCCAGCCTCAAATGGTGTGTGGTCTGTCAGGAATCAGTCCCATCTGCCGGAGTTTGCCAAGAGCAGCAGCGCTGGACAGGAAACATGCGGGGGGGTGGGGGTGGGGTGGGGGCACGGGAGGTGTTTGCGCTGATAATTGTAGGACATGAAATTAGATTTACTTATGCTGTGAGTCAGATTCTGTTCTAATCTGGTGTAATGTCATTTTCTCATCAATAATAGAATCAGACGCCGCTCCTTATCGCCTTTGCAGACGGTCTTAATGCGACAGCTGGAGGAAATTCCAGCTGTGGCCCCACAAACGTTGCCTCACTTTGTGTGCGCGAGCTAATCACAGTTAAGGTTCCTCTAAACATGCTGGAATCCTTCTGGCTGCAGAGCTGACCGCAAGGCGCTGACTGCTGCCTCCTGCTTCCCGCCTCATGGTTCCTGCTCAGGTTCTGCTCAGGTTCTGCTCAGCCGGAGGCTGCGTCGTTCCCGGGTCGAGGCGTCTGCAGTGGGAAAAGCCCTGTCTGAAGGTTGGATGCAGCCTGGTGCTTCTTCTAGTTGGGCTTTTAAATCGGAAAAACTCGCCATCTTCCAGACGTAGCTGACTTTGTTGCAGGACTTGTTTGAGGAAAAAAAGCCAGAAAAACGGGAAGCTTGGAGGCAAAAAGCCGAAGGAATTTCCACCGAAGGCTGAGCTCTGGAAGCAGATGTTGCCGTGCGTTCCCAGCTGTTGTTGTGAGCGGATGAAGAGGAGATCAGATCTTCCACATTCTCCATGTGTCACCTCCAGCCGAGGAGGCTGCAGCTGATCTGGGGCAGCTTGCCGGGCGCTGGGGGGGGCTCCAGTTTGATGATACAAGGAATGTGACGGTTTCCGGTAAAAGGCCTTGATGGGAGGTTCCGCACCTGGATGCCAGGAGCAGAGCTGCTTACCCAGCGTCTGAGAGGAACTTCTGCATATTTGACAGCAGAGCGAAAGTAAAACATGTTCTGGTTCCATGATTCATTGACTCGAACCTGGACGTCATCCTGAGGTTGGGAGCCAGCAGCTCGTTCTGGCCAGCGGGGGAGTTCTTCTCTGCCTTTACATGATTAGCTTTTCCTGCAACCTCCCAGAGTCTTGTCAGAGGGGAGAATAAAATGGAAAATATTATCTTTTGTTGGAAAAATGTGTTTTGTATGGGCCTCGTATCTGACCTGTGATGTGTTTAATCCAAATATTCCGACGTGAATGCCACAGTTCTGGTGAGAAGGTGACAAACTTTTTTGTCAGACTCTCTTTGTGGAAGGGAGAAGAGGAGTCATTTCCTCCATGGCCAGGAGCTCTGATGGTTCCTAACACACTCTGACAGAGGAACCAGTTCACGGCTCACTGGTGCTTCACAAACACAGAAGAAGAGTGCAGGACCTGTTCTGCTGCTCCCAGAAGCTTTCAAAGGCTTTTCTTTTCCCACATCAGCTGCTCTTAGAGACGGCTAGTTCAGGGATCAGTGGGCGGGTTTACAGCCAGGTAACGAGGTGTGTGTGCGCGTACGTTCGTGGGTTTGGTTCCGGTTTGAGGAGCTAAATGAAGCTGCTGAAGACACAAACCCCGTCTGTGACCTGACGTTGGTGCTGGATCCAGAATTGTGGCCTCACTCATCCTTCTCTGTCTTTCAGATCATGGATGAGACCCAGACGCAGATCGCCTGGCCCTCCAAACTCAAAATAGGAGCCAAGTCAAAGAAAGGTGACTGCATGCTTGTGTTGTCTTCTAGGAGGTTCTGGGTTCACTGGGTTTAGCTTTTGCCACTGTTGTCTGCGCCCACATTTATTTAAAATTAAAGACTCCAAAAAGAAGTGAAGGCACCAGAGACCGTGGACGCGGCCCTGGGCGGAAGAATGGGCTCGGCTCAGTTCTTCTTTTTGAAGGGTCCACATAGACCACCATGGTTGCTACTTCCTGGTTGGTGCTGGGAGCTCATTGGTTGACCGGAAAGGTGACGTCATGTTTCCACAGCAACAAGATGAAAGACTCAAGATATCAAGGATGGTAATATTGTAACACCAAGAAGACCAGCTCAGGTGGGGTTGGGGGGCCACCCTTCAGGAGGTGGAGGAAGAGGAGGCCAGTGGCCTACCTTCCCCTCCGGCCCTGTTGGAGGAGTCGATGGTGTTGAAACTCCTGCAGTTCTTGGCAAAGGTTCTCCATCACACTGGTACCAATAAAACATCAGGACTGTTACAGCTCTTCCAGGAAGAGCTGAGGGGGGGGTGGAGGTGTGGTAGATGACAGCGTCACCACCCGGACTCAGACATCTCACTGTCTGTACGGCGTCTTTGCTGTTGGGAAAGGTTCCCTCAACATAAACTCCTGTTATTTCTGATCCAGATGTGGAATCTTGATGAGCTTATGCAACTTCCTCACTGGCAGAGAAGAATGTGTTGGGTCTGCATCGGAAGCATCATCTGCCCGTCCAGCCCAGCACACCCGCACATTCCTGCAGCATGAGTTCATTCACAAAAATAGTTCCCAAAATAGCCAGGAACGATGCTCTGGGAGCATCTTCAAAATCGTTCTGTTCCCTGGTGTGTGAAGAGGAATGCAGAGGAGCCTCCACTGATGTATATCTTGTTGGCAAGATGGGAATTTTGGGAAACTGGTTTCCTGTCCTGAGCTCAGATGATTTCTTGCAGCCCCGTCCGGCCCGTTTTCACATTCCCACATTTGTTTTGTATGAGCAACAATTGAATTAATTCCCTCCATTTCTTTTGAAGTGGTGGACGTGGGAACTTCTCCCACCAGCACAGCTCCAGCTCAGGTCCCTTTCTGGAAAACTCGACCCAGAGTGTTGCAGCCAGACACGCCGGGACTCCTGCAGCTGCTGCTTTTCTCCGGTTAAAACTCTGCTTTTATTGGTCTTAGGTGGTGTTGAGATTCTTTTTTTTCTTTTTTTTAAGCTGCTCATTTCTTTTTTTGTTTTTTTTGTTTTTTTCTCCTTGAACAATCATCAAAAATGTGCACGCAGCAGAGTCCACGTCAAGAATGTGGGGGTGTTCTACATGACGACTGCGGTGCTCGTTTAGCTCTAATCTTTGCCAGATGTGCAGTCTGGCTCAGACCCTGCAAGAACAGGGCGCCCCCCAGCGGTACCACCAGGTATGACCCCGGGAAGGGCCCACGGGTCCTCGGCCTGATAATGATGCTGAAACTCAACTTCTGACCTGCTTTGTGCTCTTCGGGAGACGGAAGGTTACGCTGTCGGGTCTTCTGTGGGAGGGGTTTACGGCTTGGCCAACCTCCTGCCAGTTAGTACGGTTGGCACAAGCTGGGTAGCGCACGTGTGCGTGCGTACGTGCATTCTCCGGGCTCAGGCATGCGTTGATCCAGATGTGGGCTCACCTAGATGGGTGCGTTTGTGTTGAGCGGTTTCCTGAAGTATTCTGGAGCCCGTTCAGAACCACCACTGCTGGACTTGATGTTTGTAGAAGTGAACGTTTGCTTGGGGGTGACTGTTGCAGGTGTTAATCCTCTGAGCCCGCAGAGCTGCAGGCCTCCTGCAGATGTCCCGCAGCAGTTGTGACAGCCGTGTTTGCGACCGCTGGCGGGTGTCTAAGGGAACCGCTTTGGCTCGCTGACGTCTCTGCTCTTCGTGACTCCAGTAAACTGGCTGAATTCTCTGTCCTGCCTGTCGCTGCAGATCCCCACATCAAGGTGTGTGGAAGGAGGGAGAACGTGAGGGAAGCCAAAGACAGAATCATGTCTGTGCTCGACACCAAGGTGAGCTACGTTAGCGCCTTGTTGCTGCACTCATTTATTTAAATTTTCTTTTTTTTCGGTCTCACTCCTTCATGCCCTCAGCGTCACAGTAACTCCAGACCATAATATCGTCATAACTTTCTTTGCATCCTGACCTTCGCCTGTGGATGCAGTTGTTTTAGACTCCGTTGCTATGGCAACGTGTACCGGGGTGAATGCACCACCTGGAGGCCTGTGCATGTGCGGTCTGTGCATGCCAGGCTTGCAGCAGCAATTAGGATCTTAGCTAAGTTGCTCCTCATTTGTTTACTGAACACTGTTGTTGTCACGGCGACAGTAAGAGGCAGCATTAATCGACACGATGGTGTGTTATCCGGAGCGATGCTTTCATGCCTTCGTGCGAAGGCGTGTTTCTCGTGCGTGCCCTGGTGATGCTTCTCTGCTCCTGCTCAGAGTAACAGAGTGACGCTGAAGATGGATGTGTCCCACACGGAGCACTCCCACGTCATCGGCAAAGGTGGCAACAACATAAAGGGGGTGATGGAGGAGACGGGCTGCCACATCCACTTCCCAGACTCCAACCGGAATAACCAGGCAGAGAAAAGCAACCAGGTTTGACCAGATGACGTTTTTATAACCCCTTTTCTCCGCCGTCCCGTCAGAAATGAAAGGAGCAGTTGTTGCTCAGCGCTAAGTAAAATAAGGATTGTCTCTGGTTCAGCTTCTGCTGTGCTACCTGCGTCTCTGAAGACTGAATTGAGGCATAACTGGTCCCATGTCTGTGTTTGCTGTGCACAGGTGTCCATCGCTGGGCAGCCAGGAGGGGTGGAGGCCGCGCGAGTGAAAATAAGGGTAAGTTTGGCTGCTGCATCGGTCTTGAAGGGACTCCGCTGAAACGCTGACTCCCTCAAGGCTGCTAAATATGCAGCTTTATGGAGCACAACAGCCGCCGTTGCCTGGCAATGGTCTCTTTTCTCACAGTGGAAAAAGTTTTGAAGCATAATCTGTTAATTCCTTTGCCAGTTCTGGCTGCCTCGCTCAGTTTCAGCATGTTTGACCCAGTTACTTTTAAACCGCATACATTAGACGTCCAGGAAGCTGTGCTGTCCTTAAAAAATCAGGTATTTAGACACTGCAGAAGAAGAAACAATAATGGCCTTCTTATCAAGCTAGGCTGACCAGGAGAAGGTTCCTGTGCTGGGCAGGTTCAGACGGAGCTCTGAGCAGCTTCGGTGATTTTGTTTTGTTCTGATTCGCTCTTTTCGGCACCTCCACAGGCCATTTCTGGGCCACCTTTTTTCCCGACAATCCGGCTGGTGCTAACAATCCTGAGCTTGTATGAATAACAGTGAGGCGTGTCTGATGGAGGGAAAGAGGAAGGAGAAGGTCACGCTGGATTTGTGTAGTGTGTGTTGGCAACCGTGCGCCTCAGCATACCCTACGCTTGTTTTTATTATCTAGAGCCACAGAATTTTCTGTGGCTGAAAAATAGAATCACAGTTAAGAGCAGCACTGTTGTGGACGGAGAAGCTGAAGGGAACCTCAAAGATTGTTTTGGCCTCTGGTGGACGCAGTCAGCAGATGATGAGGGCGGATCAACTGAGTCACACCGCTTAATCGACTTTTGATTTCTGTCGTCTCCATCACTCTATCACTGTCTAACCGTCTGGACTTGTTTCGCTCCCACCTGGAGCCCACAAAGTGGTCGAAGCCCAGCGAAGCTAAGCCCAGCTAAGCTAAGCTAAGCTCTGGCTGCAGCTTCAGGTTGACCAGACAGACGGTTTGACTTCTGCTGAGCTGTCTTCTAGCAGAGACCAACCCAGGTTTTCCCCTCAAGGGCTGCTGTGTTGTGTTTGTACTAGATTCTGCTGCAGACGGAGGCTCGTTCCATGATTGAGCCCCTTTAGTTGAGGTTAACAGCAGAACAATAAAGTTGTGTGTGTGTGTGTGTGTGTGTGTGTGTGTGTGTGTGTGGTCCTGCCTGAAAACACAGCTTCCCTCATCTCTGCTGAAACACTGCTGGCTTTTCTGTCTGTATATCTGCACACACGGCCCAGCCGGCCTGGTGGGCGGAGCTCTGTGTGGTTGTCCAGGTGATGAGAGGTGGTTCTGCTCCTGGGCCCGGTTCTCCCAGGTCCCTCCATATGAGCCTGCCAGGTGTTTTTCTGAGGGAAAACCGCTGAGGTCAGCCCAGCAAATCAGCCCATCCTTCATTCAGTGTTTTCCCTCCCGTTGCTCTGCTCGGCTCCGGTTGTATTTCTTTCAGTCCTGACCTAAATTTCTCAAAGCCTTCGCAGGCGAACGCTGAAACGTGATATAAATGAAAGGCCAAGTGCATATGGGAGCAATCAAGGCTGCATTTCTTTGGTCAGAACCATTCACGCTGCTGCCCTTCACTGGCAGCAAAAAGCCACAGTGGCGCTCTGCCCAGGACCCACTGTTTGGATAAGTGTGTGTGTGTGTGTAGAGGAATGTGTGTTCTGGAACTGCTGACTTCATTTTGCTTTTGCTCTGTTTTGCCACCTTTAAGCGTCAACTGTTACATCAGTTTGCGTACATTGATCTCTGAGGAAATCACCATTCTCTGTGTTTGCCTCCTAATCTGTTTGGAGTGGAGGCGTTTTGGGGTTGATCTGCTCTGCTCCGCTGTGTTGCAGGAGCTGCTGCCTCTCGTTCTGTCCTTTGAGCTTCCAGCCATCCTGCAGACGGACACCGGCTCTCCGACTGTGCAGCACATCGCGCAGACCTACAAGCTGGCGGTGTCCTTCAAGCCCCCCACGCGCCTCTACAGGGGCAGCGGGGTGGTGCACGGCTCCCAGAACGACACCAGCGCCGTCAAGGTGAGTGAGGACTGGCGCCGTTCGTCTCCGTTCTCCCAGTGGTCCTGGGAGAGGAGATGAAGGTAAAAGGAGGCTCTGTCTCTCAGCACTCCTTTAGAATCCTGCTCCTGCTTCCTCATCAGGAGGAAATATTGGTGTTCTTCACGTTCCAACATTCTCCAGAGCTGCTCTCTGAGGAAAAAGTCCCTCACCAGCTCCAGTGCCACCGGGGCAGGAGAGTTCGGGGAGCTCTTCTGCCTGCTCTGAACGGGCCGCTGCTGCCTGAAACCGGTTCTTTAGAGAAACGAGCCTCAGCCGTGGGTGGTCAGCCGTTAACCCGTTTGTCCCGCTGGTTTGTGCAGAGAGGAACGGCGCTGCTGCTGGAGCACCTCACCGGCAGCCTAGCGAGCAGCATCTCGGTCAGCACCCACCTGGACATCGCACCCCGGCACCACCTCTTCATGAAGGGCCACAACAGCAGCAACATCAAGCACATCACCCAGAGGACTGGCGCCCAGATCCACTTCCCCGACCCCAACAGTCTACAGTCCGCAGTCTACATTCAAGGCTCCATCGAGTCGGTGTGCTTGGCCCGGCAGTACCTGATGGTGGGTGACCGTCCAGGCTCCTCCCAGCAGGGCCAGAGCGCCGGAGGCTGTAACGATATCACAGACGTCTTCGAGGCTTAAAGGAATGGTGTTGTGGTTTTTGAGGAGGAGAACGCTGGCTCGCTTCTATTTATGCTGCTGAAATGTTCTACAGTCATCTGGAGGCCAGACTGATGGGAGCTTCCAGAGCTGCGTTCCTGCCGGCGAGGGCGACTCCTGTAGCTGCACAGTCACATGATCTGGGCAGACTGGTCTCACTGGCCCGGTCTTTCTTCTCTGCTAGTGGGATTAACGTCACCGTTGAGACGTTGTTGGTGAAGAAATGCTCTGTGGTCGCCCTCGCAGCTGAATTAAAGAGGCTTCCAGATTGACGTGACTGGTCTGGTGTCGGCATCAGAAAAGCTGTCGATTTACGAGGAGGGGCTGGGGTTGGTGGAGGAGGCTACACGGAGGAGTGGCTCTGAAAGGAGGAGGAGAGGACGTGTGGACGGACGAGTCCTGGCTCCAGGAGCCAGACTCCAGATTACAGCTCCAACCTCTGGCCCTGTTCTCTGCTGCTAATTACACCCACGCACGATTGGAGCGCTGTCCCGAAGTTCACCCAAAATATAGACGTCTGTGGCTCCCGTGGTAGCGATCACACTGAGCAGATCCCAGATCTGTGCCGCTTCCCAAGGAGGCGCTGTGAGATGAAGTCTGTTAGGAGGCTAGCGTTAGCTTATGGCAGGAAAAACCTAATGTTGTCTTAAACATGGGGTCTGGAACTGATGGTAAAGTCTATTCTCCACAGGGCTGCTTGCCGCTGGTGTTAATGTTCGACATCAAAGAGGACGTTGACGTGGAGCCTCAGTACATCACAGCACTCATGGAGCAGCTTGACGTCTTCATCAGCATCAAACCAAAGCCCAAACAGCCCAGCAAGGTACCGCAGACGCGCACGTACACAATGCACGTTGGGCTTGCTAAGTGAGCCTGTAGGAACTGAACGTGTCGCTCTTCATCACTGCTTCATGACACGGTAAAAACAAAGCCTCCACCTCCATACAGGATGCCGCGTTGCCATGGCAGCTGTGAGCAGGGTTTCGATAAACACAATCGCTGCCAACACTTTTCCCCTGAGGAGCAGAAAGGCAGGAGGGAGCTCTGGGTCCTGGTCAGCTGCTGACTGACTCTAAGAGATCAAACCTCGTTACAGCTGCTTCACCTCCAGAATTTACTGTCATTTTCAACGGAAAACCTGCCGTGCTCCCAGGCTTTCCATTGGTTTCCCGCGCTCGGACGCGTCCTGGCTGTGTTTGTAGGCTGTTGGCGGTGCCAGAGTAAACTCCGGCCCAGCCAGGATCCTCTCAAGAACCTGAAGGCTTTTTAACGAGGCAGCGGCTGCGATCCAGGACGGCCGCCGGCGTCTCTGGCCGCTCGGTCCAAGTGTTGGTGAGCGTGTGACGGTGCCAGACGCGCAGGGTGGAACCGGGATCCTTCGTCTCTGAGGAGCCGGATGCGCTGCGCTCCGGTTAATTCCCAAATTAGTATTTACAGAGGAAAGTATGACTGTTGACATCAAAGACATCAAAGACACTGGATTACTGATTAGAGACCGTGCTACTTTAGTTGGTGGGTTTTTAATTGATTTTAAAAGTAGCTAAATTAGCATAAATGTGGAATCAACTTTACCAGTGTATTTCTTTATATTTTAAATTAAAAAAATAGACTAAATACTGTATTTATATTTTTTAAAAATCCCTGTCTTTTACCTAAAATAATTGTTTTCATAAAAACAGAATAAAGATGCTGTTTTTTTAACAGAGTAACTTAACTGCTATACTGGAGAAACACCAGTTTTAATCTACTCATAATTGTGCAACAACGGCAGAAAGCTCCAAACCGTGCTTCTATTTCCAGCCAGAATGTGAGTTCTCCTGTCTCTAGTTGCGTTTTGTCGGCTTATTGACGCCCGAGTTGTTCCTGGAGGAGAGCAGTCGGATTACGGTCGTGCTTTACTGAGTAACACGTTAGCGGCATCCCAGCTCGGGCTGAAAAAGCCCTCCAGGTGGTTCCTGGTTCCAGGTGGTTCCTGGTTCCAGGTCTCCTGAGTGGCTCTTGTTGCCTCACATCTTATCGGTGGGAGACGTCTTCTCTTGGGGTGATTAATAAACGCTCTTTCTCATGTCTCTCTTTCTCTCTCTGTCACAATATTTGTCTTTCTAATCTTTGCCTAATTCTTTCTTCCTTCCTCCCTCCATGTTTGTCCTCCTCCCTTTCACTCCCCACATTCCCTCCCCGTCTTTCGCTCTTCCTCCTCTCTTCCCCAACCTCTCAGTCGGTGATTGTGAAGAGCGTGGAGAGGAACGCCGTCAACATGTACGAAGCCCGGAAATTCCTTCTGGGTCTGGAGAGCAACGGGGTGTCCTTGTCCTCGGCCCCTGCGGTGCTGAGCCCCGCCCCCAACGGCCCGTCCCCGTCCCTCATCTGCCCTGTTGGCCTGGACATCCTGGCCTCAGCTGGTCTGGGGCTCAGCAGTCTTGGTGAGAGCTCCAGTCGTCCCAGTGTTCCCAGCACGTCCACCCGTTGTCCTTTCTGTCCGTGTGGGAGCGCTGCGTCCTCGCGGCAGCAGCTCGTCTGGGGGGGGGCTGGCTTGTGGGGCCAAGACGGTGCTATCACGGTGTGAACCAGGAGCTCGTGGTTCCCTCTGGGATGGCAGATGTTTAGATGTTCTGCAGCTGATGGCGTCCATCCTTTCCTTTATCTCCACGGGTGGGGGTGGGGCGGGGGGTTCTCCTGAAGGAGGAGCAAGCGTGAGCCTGCTGTCCTACCTGACGACAGGTATGTTCAACACCTGGGCTTGGTTGCCGTCGGCAACGGTCCTCGTCTGTACCTTCAAACCTGCCAGTCTTTGTGTTGAACGTGTATTTAAACTGAACTTGGTCTTCCGGACCGGAGCTCCTTCCAAACCAGATTCAAATAAATATTTGAAGCCTTTGGTATGAAAACAGCGGAGCGTGCCTCCAGGAGCCGGTCCAGTCCAGCGCTGCCCGTGTCGGGGCCCGGGGCCACGCTGTGGACGGCCACATCCCGCCCTTTGGTAATTGCTACATGCTTCTCCTGCTCAGATTACGGTGCGCTCTGCCAGGGAAGTGGTTGGCCGTTTTCCTGGAGCCAAACGAGCTCCCTGTTGAAGCCGCAGACCTGCTCCTGTCTGTTTTCTTACATGGTCTTTGGGTGAGGACACCAGCCACCAGCCTGCTGGGGCTCTGGCCAGCGTGGGTTTGCTGGGGAAAGGACACACAAGCTTCACGTCTCCGACCTTGTGGAAATTGCAGAAATGTCTTTGGTTTGCTGGCAGTTTAGTGGAACTGGAGGCGGAGCTCCTCCCTGGAGGACAGAAGGGTTCTCATCGTCTGCCTCTGCATCTTCAGGTTTCCTGGGTGCTGCTGCGTCTCCCGGCCTGAACTCGGCTCCGAACGCCGTCCTGAACAGCCTGAACTCTGCCATGAGTCCCCTGCACACCCCCAGCCCCAGTAACCCCACAGCCCCGGCCTCCCTGTGGCCCAGCTCCCTCGCCGGCGCCCAAGGTCGGACCAGAACCACATTCTTGCCTTCCTGCTGTAACCGGCTCCCAGAGTCCAAACGGCTTTGGACCTCTGCTGCTTTGAGGAGGAATTCAAGTGTTTGCGTCTCCGTTTTTCCAGGCTTCTCGTCCCAGCTGGTGCTGCATCCCGCCGCCCAGGCCACGCTGAGCAGCATCCTGCTGCCGGGCGTGCAGGGCTACACGCAGAGCACGCCGTCGCCCCCGCCGGGCCTGGCTCCCATAGACGAGCAGCCCAGCGGCGTCCCCGACTGCAGCAGCTCCTGCGCTCTGAACGGACACGTCAAGGTGACCGAAGCTCCTCCGAGGTCGCTCCCGTCGGCAGGTGTGACGCTGGGATCACTTCCTGATGTGTGTGAACGTCTGTCTCTGCATGGCAGCATGCCGCCTCAGTCTACGGGCGCAGACCAGCCGGGTCGCTGGCAGACAGCGTTCTGACTCCGGCCCCGTGTGATCCGGTCCAGGAGGCCAGCGGACACAGCCCGTCAGAGCCGCTGTCCAGCAAGTCGGACCCAGATGAAGGTACCGATCGTTCCCGCCGCTGCACCGCCAGGCCGGAGAACATGTGTGCAAATCCTGTGCAGGTGTGCACTTTGTCCCGTAAACACACACCCGTCAGAGCGTGTGTGTGGACTGGAACCGGGCCAGCCTGTGATGGCGGAACGCTTCGTTCTGTTTGACACTGGAAGGTAATTGCTTCCAGCTGGAGCCCAGCGCTCATGTTCCTTATGCTGAGGCCCGCCCAAAAGCCCTCTGATTCATGTGCTTTTGTATCCTTGCGGGACCAAAATGTTTGCACTCTTACCATTTTTAACACTGGCAGAACGGCCCCGCAGGTGGAACGTGGAGGGCCGTTTGTCCCCTGGAGTTACTGGAGCCCCAGAGTGGCGTTCTCCAAACCGCCGTCTCCATCTGACGGCGCTTATTTAGTGGAGATGGATGAACCGCTGGACCTTTAGCGCCTCAGAGAGGCTCTTATTCTCTTCGCTTTTCGCTCTGGCGGTTTTCCCCCGAAAGCTTTCACTCTCACGCGTCTCCGTTTTCTTCCGATGTTTTCCTCCCCCAACATGGTGCATCCGTACGGGTTCCTCTAGCTCTGCCCCAGAACCTGTTTGCACCGGCTCACAGTCTGACCCTGCTGGAGGTAGGACGCGCCCACTAGACATCAGACCCCTGTCGGTGACCCCTGTTGGTTAATCCCTGTCGGTGACCCCTGTTTGTGACCTCTGTCGGCGACCCCTGTTTGTGACCTCTATCACCCCTGTCGGCGACCCCTGTCGGTGACCTCTATGACCCCTGTCGCTGACCTCTGTCTTAGGCTCGGACACGTTTGTGGAAGTGGGCATGCCCAGGAGCCCCTCCCACTCGGCCAATGGCAGCGAGCTGAAGCAGATGCTGGCTTCATGCAAGACGTCGTCGGGGAAGAGGCAGGCGGTGGAGCTCCTGCAGGGCACCAAGAACTCCCACCTCCAGTACGTGGGAGCCGCCGGCTCCTTCTGCCGCCCCTGAAACCAGCTTCCTGCCTCCACCCGGGCGGATGGAGGCCTCCTGGGAAATTCCTCCACCTTCCTCTTTACTTGTGCTTCCCCCCCAGTTCTGACTGTCTCCTCTCGGACGCTGAGTCCAGCTCGTCAGACAGCCCCGTGGCTGATAAGAGAGCGCCGGGCAGCGAGCGGGCGGCGGAGAGGGCGGCGCAGCAGAGCGAGAGGGAGCGCATCCGACTGGCGCCGCAGACCACGTTCACCAACATCCAGGTGGGTTCGGGCCCACCCAGACCCAGGCTGGCGGAGGCGCAGCGCTCACGCTGTCCGCTGTCCTTTCAGGCCTTCGACTACGAGCAGAAGAAGCTGTTGGCAACCAAAGGTGAGGAGAGGCGGAGCAAGCGTGGGATGCAGCTGGTAGTTTGGAGTAGCAGCTCCATGCTAGCAGCGGAAGGAGGCTCTGGCTGTGCTAACGCTACCTCTGCTAACGCAGCCATGCTGAAGAAGCCCGTGGTGACGGAGGTGCGGACCCCCACCAACACATGGAGCGGCCTGGGCTTCTCCAAGTCCATGCCCGCTGAGACCATCAAGGAGCTGCGGAGGGCCAACCACGTGTCCTACAAGCCCAGCATGAGCACCACCTACGAGGTCCCGAACGAGGCGGCGCTGAGCGCGCGTGCGCCTGTGTGCGCGCGCAGCAGGGGCTCTGACTTGCTGCTCTCTCCCTCCTCCCAGGGGTCTCCCCTGTCCCTGTCCCGATCCAGCAGCCGCGAAGGCATCGGGAACGGCAGCGACTCGGTCAACTGGAGGGAGAGGAACGGAGCTGGGAACGCCCTGGAGTTCCCCTCCACCGTCAGCAGCCCCAAGAGGAAGCAGAACAAATCCGGTCAGTCTGAGTGCACGGCCCCGTCGGCGTGGGCGTCTGCGTCTGCGTGTGTGTGTGTTCACGCGTGTGCTTGCGTCTCCGTCCGTGCGCGGCAGCTGCGGAGCACTACCTCAGCAGCAGCAACTACATGGACTGCATCTCCTCGCTGAGCGGCAGCAACGGCTGCAGCCTGCAGGCGTCTCTGAAGGGCTCCGACCTGCCCGAGCTCTTCAGCAACCTGGGCCTGGGGAAGTACACCGACGTCTTCCAGCAGCAGGAGGTAGCGTAGCAGCCGCCCGCTAGCCTGAGCATGTCAGAGCTTGGAGAACATGCCGGAAGCGTTGTGCTGCTTCCAGATCGACCTCCAGACCTTCCTGACTCTGACGGACCAGGACCTGAAGGAGCTCGGCATCACCACTTTCGGAGCCCGCAGGAAAATGCTGCTGGCCATCTCAGGTAGGCCAGAGCTTCTGAGGGACGGCCAAGGTTGTCCCGCCTGGAGGCGGAGCTTCACACCCTTGTTCCGTCCTCTGCTGTGGATCCAACACATGTTCCAGCAGATTCCTGATAGACACCGTCTCTGCTCCCAAACTCTGGATCTGACGCTTTCTGCTCCTTCGCAGAGCTCAACAAGAACCGGAGGAAGCTGTTCGAGCCGCCCATCCGCTCCTCCTTCCTGGAAGGGGGGGCGAGCGGTCGCCTCTCTCGCCAGTTCCACGCAGACGTGGCGAGCATCAGCGGGCGATGGTAGGCGCCGCCCGCGTGCCTGCGCCCGCCGTCCCGCCATCCCTCCGCCCCTCCGCCCCCCCGTCCCCAGCTCCGTCCAGCATGGCTCCAGCCGTCAGGTTTGGGTCCTGTTTACCGCCCGGGCTGGTGCAGGGCTGCTCAAGCTGCGACGCGTCAAAGCCATAGGTTTCGCTGAAGTGCCAACTCGCTCTGGCTCCCGGAGCCGTTCCTGAGCTGACTGTCCGCGTTTGGGTCCACAGGCAGGATGAGTAGTACGACCGTTCTCACCAGGGTACCGCCGGCGCCCACGTGCGCTGCTGTATCGGTGACATGCACTTTAATTTACTAGAGTTTTGCCTGTGAGAACCCAGTTCCTTAGACAGCGACTATGCATTTTTATACTGAAGAAGAAGCACAAATGCATTTTGTACGAGACCAAATGGAAGCACTTAGCCGATAGCGTTAGCGCGAAGCCAAATGAAGTTAAAAAACCAGCCAAAGGGAAGCCTGCGTGTGACCTTTGACCTTCAGTTGTGCTGGGTGCACATTCCTCCGAGGGCAGTGTTTGTGTCGCCTGTGACTTTGTATCAAACAGATAAAAACCATGTTGTACTCCTTATGTATTATGATTTTGTTTTTAGTTTTTATTACCATTTTAGGGGACGGGTGGGGTGTTTCTTGTTAAGCAGTTTACATATTTTTGTATGCGGTAATAAATAGTTTTCTATGGGTGTTTTGTAATTAGGTTACCCAGTATCTCCTTGTTTTGGGCTCTCGGGCCTGTTCGACAGCAGAGATGTGAGGCGGTTCAGCTTTGTAGGCCTCTGTGTCCACACTCGTCTTTCTGTGGTTCTTCTCCTCCGTTTGTTTAGAGCTCTTTCTTCTGGTGTGTTTGTCAGCGCTGGCCTTGGAATGGCCTCCTAGGTCCACACGAGGCACTCCTCCACCCTGAGAAAAGGCTCGTTTCTGCTCCTTCTCCTTCTGTGGAGAACAGTGGAGAACAGGCTTCCAGCAGGAAATCTTTGGTCAGGAACACTAATATTTTGCTCCGGCTGGATGTTTGCGGTAGGAAAGTGCTGCATCTGCCAGGTCAGCCTCACGGGAGCGCCGGGTCAGAGATGCAGATGAGGGCCCACGTTTCTGTGGAGGGGCTGGAGATCCAGATGAAAGCAGAAGGAAGGTCAGCGAGGACCAGCCGGCTGCTCCTGGAGCTCATCCGCTGACTCACACGACAACGGTTTTTTATTTTCTTTTATTTAGTTCTTTTTTTTAATGCTCAGAAGGTCCTGAACTTTCACACAGTGCAATCGAATCCTCCTCTTTTTTTCTGTAAAGGTTTTTGGGAGCTCGTGAGGCGGGTTGAAGCGCGTCAGCCGGAGCTCTGCTGGTGGAGACGAAGCTCGGCTGCGTCTGCCGCCTTCCCTCTCCCGTTCATCCTTTCCTCTCTCCCTCCTGTCTGATTCAAGCCATACCTAACATGGTTGTCCAGGAAACGCTCATTCATGTTTTGACGAGGTTGCCGTGCCAACCAGGTGTTTTTGGGTTTTTTTAAGGTTTTTGTTTCAGCGGGTGGAGGGTGGGGTGGTTATTAATGAAGGCACTGGTTAGTCCTGAGAGGGAACCCGGGGCCCGCGGGCCCCCACTCATCATGGTTAGCCTTGGAACTGTTGAGCACCGATTCTGCCGCTGCCGAGACTCGTGTTCTTTGTTCTCCTCGTTGGGACGCGTTTGCTCGGGGGGGCGCTAGGTTCTGGCCTCAGTGGCTCGTTTGGGGGCAGATGTCTGCAGGCGAATCATGCATGACGAAGGCTTGGCGTTAGCACGCTGACCCAGCACGTTTGCTGCCGTCCAGACTTTCCCAGCTCTCCTACGTTCGGACTAACCTTTGTTATTCCAGAAGGGTTTCAGGACTCTGTGTACATCAGTTCAATGGTACATTTAGAATAAATGTAAACCACTACAGTCGGGGTTGGAATGCACACGTCTGTACAAACTGCACCATAATCAGCTTTTGTTTGTGGAATTCTGCACAAATCCTGATGGAATTTCTTTCTGAGAATGTTGCCAAAGCTCTGTTGACTGTAGCATCGGTCGATCGTGTTGTTTTTTCCGTCTCTGTTGCCGTACAGATTACAGTAGGAATTTTGGAAAAATTGTCAGGCAAAAAATGTTTGTTCCAACATTCAGAAGGTATAAAGAAGATAATAAATGTATGCAAACCAAGTCCTGCCCTGTGGTGTTTCATTCTTTTCAAGTCGGTGCTGATGTTTTTCTTCAACATCAGGATAGAGGGACGGATCAAAGCGTGGCGCTCCTAATAAGTGTATATTCAATATTTCTGTCAAAGACCGCCTGACTATATTGTTTGTATTTCCATTTGAAATCTGAACTTTAATCTGAAACAAATCTGCAGAATTCCAAGCGCTGGTCTCTGCCCAGCAGGAATCCTAATCTGGGAAAATGAGTCGGCTGTGACGGCGCGCAGATAATAACCAAACAAACCGGAGGGTTCGAGCTCGGACCTGTGTAGAGGGTTACACTGGGGCCCATCTGCCAGCTGCTGTTGGCTGCTGGACTCTAATCTGGGTTTAATCTCGCTCTGCATCCGGGTTTCCGGAGCCTCCGGACCCGGGTGCAGTAGCGCCGTCCCCCCTCGCGGGGGCGGTGTTTGCCCTGGCTCGTCCTCGAGCTGGTTTTTATTTCTAAATAAACACGGACATTTTTTGCTCTCAGGTGATGATGACGTGCTTCAAATGGTTGTCAGAAACCGTGTTTTGAACTCTCAGTATCCGTTTTGAGGGATTTGTGTTAATTGGCCGCTTCCACGCGCGACGGCGCCGTTGAATGAGGTAAGTGTCGCCATTTGGTTTGACTGAGATCGTGATTCAAGGACTCCGGGACGCTAGCGGGGCTGTTCGTGAGCACACTGGCTGCTCAGATGGCGGCGGACTGTCCTCCTTTACAGGAACAGGTGGTGCTGTACCCGGATGGGTGGTGCTGTGACTCACTTTCTCCTTCTGTTGTTTATTTTTTTATTTATGAATTTTTTGGATGGAAACCTAAAGGCTCCGTCCGTGTTGACGCCACAACCGTGATGGATGCGTGTAAATACTGGTTTGTGGGTACTCACCAGTGGGGACACGTGCACGCACTCACCTGTCTGCGGAGTCCTAGATGAGCTCGTGCGCCCCCTCCTTGGGCGCGCCGCTCTGGTCTCGGCCCCCAAAGCGGCGTCCCGCGGGCGGGGCACAGCCCGCCTCGGCCGGGGGGGCGGCCGCTCCGGCCCTGGCTGGAGCAGCTGCCAGGGCCTCCATCTGCTCCCTGAGCACGGCGGCGTGAGCAGCGCCTCTCTGCGGCCTTCTGGGCCTTTTCTACGCGCACGTGCATTTGTGCTCGTGCGCGAAAGTGTCGTTATTGTTCTGCTTTTTGAGGAAACTCACGACGGCCCCCACGTTGACCCAGGCTGGACTCCCGGCGGGTCTCTGCCTGCCGGCTGACCTTCAGCTCTGTGAGGTCCTTGAAGGTCAGGCTGCTGCGATCGGCCCCCCGGCAGGAGCCCTGGGGGGCCAGAGGTCAGGCGCTGTGGCTGCCACCACCCACCCTGGTGCTGAGACTCTGGAACCCAGAACAGCTTCTGGAGGAACACGGGGGAGAGGTTCTGGTCCAGGTTCCGGTCCAGCTGGCTCTGGTCAGGAGAGCGTCCTCCGCCCTGAACGTGCCCCCCCCCTCAGCTCTGACACTGACGCTGAGGCAGGATGATGCTCCCTGGAGCGGACACGGGTGGGGGGGGGTCTGAGGGCTGGCAACATGAGCAGGAAGGCTCGTGCGTGAGTCAGGGTGACGGCCTGGTGCCCTCGCACCTGCGCCCCTGTCGCTGCCGCCGCGCCAAAAAAGGTCAGGTGAGACGGGACAGAGTTCCGCCCCCTGAGCGCCTCCGCACTGCCCCCTCACCGCTGCCACACATGCGCACGCACACTTGTGGCTCAGATGCGCCGTTTGCGTGCGCGGAGGCGATAAGCGGGATTCTGCCCTCGGACGTCTCCGCAGCCTCCACCTCCAGCCGCTCGTGGTTCCGCGCGCGTGACGATTCCGCTGACGCGCCACTGGCGCCACCCAGGGGAGACAGAGCCGTGCGTGGCGGAGCCGTGCGTGGCGGAGCGGACCCCAGCCCGTCCTCCCGCGACGACGTTTGCGGCAGCGGCAGCGGCGGCAGCAGCATCCGGCCATGGAGGCTCCCGCTCCGGGCAGCATCAGCCCGCTGAGTCCGGACCTGAGCCTGGACGCGCTCCAGCTGTGCCAGCGGGACGGTGAGGCTGCTCCTCTCCTCCATCTTTCAGCCTCTCTGTGTGTTGGCACCGAGACCGAACCGGGCTCCTGGTGAGGCGGGTACGTGCGCGGAATGACCGGGCGTGTGCACGGAGGACGCGTTCCGGCGTCAGAGCCGCGCTTCTGCTCCGGACCCGCCGCTCTTTGTCTGCTGGTTTGCTTGAAGGAGGACCGGTTTCATCGCTCCCTCTGTCTGCACCTTCTTCTCTCCTGATGTGAAGTTTCCTGCATTTTCTGCAGGATGCAGCTGCAGCTGCAGCTGCAGCTGCAGGTGAGGAGCGGCTGCGGCTGCAGCTCCGGGGAATTTTAAATGACGGGGCAGAAAAAAGCAAGTCATCCTCAGCCGGAAAATGGCTGCAGCCACGTGTGACAGCGATGGTTGGGATGCATCTGAGGAGCCTCCACCTGGTCTTTGTCCTTCAGCCACACACACACACACACCAACCTGGTGTGTAGACGTGCTGACTGAGAAGGCGTCACACTGAGGGCTATTTGTCTGCTTGGCATGCGTCGCTGCCACACCCTGCACCGCTGCAGCCGCTGATGCTCCTGCAGCTGCTCTGAGCGATGGATCTGACGGACGCATGACCAAACATCTGATGTAGCCCCGAACGCGCCAACGCTAGCGGGGAGGCTAACGGGGCCCGCTGACTCAGCACACAGGAGCGCCGCGTCAGCGGGGCCACTGAGGCCGCCTGTCTGTGTGTGTGTGTCTGTCTGTCTGTGTGTGTGTGTGTGTGTGTGTGTGTGTGTGTGTGTGTGTGTGTGTCTGAAGGCTGTAATCAAAGGTCAGCTGACCTGTGCTCTGCTCTGATGAATGGAGCTGTAGTTTTATCGTCGACGTCCCTGAGTGTCCCCCCGTCCCTCTAACCCTGGGCTCCCCAAGACCTTCACCTTCGCCGTCACCAAACGCTCCTCCAGCTTGTCGTTCCCCACCTCGGGGCTCTCTGAGTTCTCTCCTGGTTTCTCTCTTCCTGCTTCTGGTTGAGCTGCAGGAGAGAGAAAACCAGTGTTTCCAAGTGAACTTGATTCCCAGCTGCCGTCTTCTGGGCTCCTGACGCCTGGAGGGGCCACGCTGGGGCCGTGGTGCTGCTTCAGGCTCAGGTTGGCCCCCACCCGAGCAGCCAGATGGGCTCTAAAGGCTCCAAAGGCTCCAAAGCAGGATGAGCTCCCAGCAGCGTCCAGCTAGCTCGAGGACGCAACCGTTGGCCCGGCGACCTCCCCCCGCCCACAAAACCCTGACCCTCATACTACTGTTCCAGTTTTCACCGTCCAGCAGGACATTTCTACCGCATGGGAGGGGCTCTGTGGTAACGGCGGGGCCTTTGTCCCCCAGGGCGACACTCCGGCTCACCGAGCGTGGACGCTGCTGTGGGAGGACAGGAGCGTCCACGCAGCCCAGTTCCGGGACGCCTTTCTGTCGCCTCCGTCTGAGCGATGAGCGGAGATGGACGTTCCACGCTCCGCTGCTCCCGCCTTTGTCTCATCTATACGCTCCGTCCTGTCGTCCGCTCGTCCCCAATTCTGCATTCTTGGCTTTCCCGCACGCTGCTGCTGACGGCCGAGCGTGCACAGAAACACATTGTTGCTCTGCCAAGTGGGCGTCTCCCTGGCGCCACGGCGACAAAGCTCTCATTCAGCGCTGCTTTGAGGCGCACGCTGGGCGCTGCGCCTCCTCCACGCGCTCCCACCCGCAGAGACGCTCGAAGCCCGGCGCTCATCTGGGAGACGTAGGATGACTCTGCCTCTTCCACGCAGACGGAGACTCTGGAATGCCTTTTTCTCCTTGACATAAAACTGGGCCAGCTGCTGTCGGCAGGCATGTTTCAGGTGTATCACATGTGGTTACAGGCGTATCACATGTGGTTACAGGCGTATCACATGTGGTTACAGGCGTATCACATGTGGTTACAGGTGTATCACACAGAAACCTGGTTTATTTCTTTAATCAGCAGCTTTTTGAATTTTTAATGTGACATATGTTCTGCACATAGGTACGTGTGTGTGTGTGTGTGTGAGAGTTAATGTATGCTGAAGAGCTGATGTGTTGCCATGGCAACACACACCACGTACTCGGTGACGGGGAGTTCTAGGCCGTGTGTTTGTGTGAAAATCCTCCCATCGTTTCCGTCAATAAGGGAACGCTGATGTCGGATGACCCTGACTGTGGTTCTGCTGCAGGCAGTAAATCCCAGGACGGCAGCGTCTCCGGGACGGAGGAGCTTCCCGTCCCTCAGAACATTAAGATCAGCAACATCACCTGCGACTCCTTCAAGATCTGCTGGGACACGGAGCCACGCAACAAGGAGCGCATCACGCACTACTTCATCGATCTGAACAAGAAGGAGAACAAGAACTCCAACAAGTTCAAACACAAGGTTGGTGCTGGGCGGAGGTGGGCGGAGCCTACACGCCGCTGAGGCCTTTGCTGCTGATTTTGAAAGCCGGCTGCTGGTCTCGTGTCCAGGACGTCCCCACCAAGCTGGTGGCCAAAGCGGTTCCGCTGCCCATGACCGTCCGGGGCCACTGGTTCCTCAGCCCCCGGACCGAGTACACGGTGGCTGTGCAGACGGCGTCCAAGCAGGCCGACGGGGACTACGCCATCTCCGAGTGGAGCGAGATCATCGAGTTCTGCACTGCCGGTGGGTGACGGGGGCCCAGCTCGGCCGCATTTGACCCACCGAACCAGCAGAATATCCCAGAGTGGAGGATGGAGGAGGAGGTGGAGGGCAAAGGGGAGGATTAAAGGAGGGCTGGAAGCTGCAGATCTACTGATGCAGAGGTCAGCTGGTGCAGCGCTGCTAGGGTGGGGGAGGGGAAGCAGCAGGGCGGGGGCTAGAAAAGGAGGGATGAGCCAGGAAAGGAAACCGTCCTCTTCAGAGCGGTCCGGAGCTCCCTGAGTCGGTAACACAGTTGGGACGACGCTAAAGATGTTCCTGTCAGTCACCCCGGTTTGGGTTTCCTCCAGAGGGGCTGCGGGTCCTGGTCTGGTTCCAGAGGACCTGGTCACGGAGGACGGCAGCACAGATGGGCCTCCTGGCTTTGTGGGGCGGAGCAGCGTCTCCTGCTGGTGCTGGTGGAAGGGTCAGGCGCCAGCACCTGCTGGGTCCGGCCTGATCTCCGGCCTCATCCCAGCGCCTGTCTTGCAGATTATTCCATGGTGCATCTGAACCAGCTGTTGGAGAAGGCGGAGGTCATCGCGGGCCGGATGCTGCCGTTCGCTCTCTTTTACAGGAACCACAACAAGGAGTACTTTGACCACGTCAGGTAGGCAGCCTCCACCTTGGGGTGGCTCTTCTGCATGGACCTCTCTGCTCCTTTGCTTCACCTCCTCCGTCGCTCCTTTCCTCTCACGCTGCTGCAGACAACCGTGCTAAGAACGCCCTTTCCTTCTCTCCTGCTGTTGACCGCTGCCCGGCTTTGGGAGCTCTTGTTCTGCCAGTCACCTCGTCTTCTTTCCCTCTTCCATCCCAGAGAGGTGCAGCAGAACCGGATGCTGCCGTCAGTGAAGGACAACAGCGGCAGCCACGGCTCCCCCATCAGCGGCAAGCTGGAGGGCATTTTCTTTAGCTGCAACACAGAGTTCAACACGGGAAAGCCTCCGCAAGACTCCCCCTACGGCCGCTACCGCCACGAGGTGGCTGCCGACGTGCTCTTCAACCCCAACACCAACCTCTACTTCGGAGACTTCTACTGCATGTACACGGCCTACCACTACGTCATCCTGGTGCTGGCGCCCAAAGGGTCCAGAGGGGACGATTTCTGCAAGGAAAGGCTTCCGGCACTCGACCTGGCCAACAACCGCTTCCTCACCTGCAAGCGGGCAGAGGAGGGCGGCGGCCGCCTGGCGTTCCACCACGCCCAGGACGTCATCCTGGAGGTGATCTACACCGATCCGGTGGACCTGGCCTCGGGCACCGTGGCCGAGATCAGCGGGCACCAGCTGATGAGCCTGTCCACCGTTAACGCCAAGAAGGACCCCAGCTGCAAGACCTGCAACATCAGCGTGGGCCGCTAACGCCGCAGGGAGCCGGCGGAGGGAAGGACAGGAGATGCAGACCCAAGCATGCATGACACCGTGACGGCCAGCGTTTAGTCCTCACCAGGGACCTTCATTTCCAAAGAGTGACGAGGAGCGAGGGAGGTGAGCACTCGTCCATCAGTGGCTCATCTGCAGAGATCCACCCTGAGCGGAAACGTGGAAGCATTCCTCCGTCCTGCAGAGAAACTGGCATTCCGATCATTCCCTTTAAGCCCGCTAACGAGCCTCTGCGGTTCAGACTTCTCCATAGTCTGTCCTTTGTTTCGTGACGCCGATTCTGTTCGTTTCTTCACCGTGAACGTGGACGACTGGTTTGGTTGTTTGCATTTATTCAGCTCTTTGTTGTCTTTGAACTCCTTTTTAACCCACCTAGCGGCGGGGGCGGGTACTGCAGCTTCTGCGGGCTTCAAGTCGACTTTTACCAAAGCTGTTAGCGAACATCGAGATTACTGCCCCTAAATGTCTCCCTGCCAGGTCCGATCAGTGACTTACTTTTAACTTTAACCTTTAAAAAAAAAGCATGATGCAGTTCTGAGCAGCCTGAGAATGGAAGCTGGCAGTACTGTTACCATAGCAACCGTTTCTCGTAGTCAGTGGAACAAAAAGAGAGTAGAACCTCAAACTGTGTTTAGCAGAATAAATG
The DNA here is from genome assembly GCA_000180735.1 of Tetraodon nigroviridis. NCBI lineage: Eukaryota > Metazoa > Chordata > Actinopteri > Tetraodontiformes > Tetraodontidae > Tetraodon > Tetraodon nigroviridis. The sequence goes on from CAAE01015013.1 coordinate 563,423, forward strand.
TGAAAAAAATATTTATTTTTATTGATACATTCATATATCTATATATCAATGTATAGATAGAATATTCTATAAAGCGAAGTGCACAATGACAGAAGCTCAGATCTGTCATCAGCCGCATCCGGGGCAACAAACTGGCTTCCAACAGGTAAAAGCTGATGTTACGACGTGCACTCCAGCGACGATGGTCGCCGACATTCACGTGGTTTCTGCCTGAAAACGGAGCAACTTCAGCCCAACGTGAGGATGCACATCACAGCACGAGGTGGGACCGTTAAGCCGACACGCGCAGGTCCGTCCCCTCGCTGCTTCCCGGCTCCGGCTCCGGCTGCCTCGCCCACATTTACCGTTGGAGACCTCGTCCCAAGGTTGACGCCATCAAAGCGCACCTAGCAGGAGCCCGCTGGACGCAGAAAACGGACATGCTACATCAGGTCTGCAGAAGCGTGGCGGTTTGGCAGCGTCCATCGCGGCTGTCGGCAAACTCCATCCGCTCTCCTCCTGGAAGGTGCTCTGGAGGAGCGACCGGAGCGTCGACGGACCCGCCGACTGGTGTTTTGTTGTTTTGGAGCGGCAGATTTCCTTGCAGCTCCTTCCAGCCCCCACTGTGAGAGCCCTCAGCTGCTCTTGGCCGAGTCCCTGTGTTTGCTGAGCAGCGCCTCCAGCAGACGCAGCTTGGCTCTGAGGCTTTTGTACTGGCAGTACTCCTCCGCCATCGGAGCGCGGTCCTCCTTCTGACACGGCCTGTTAAGCACGCAGGGAGAGGAATGCAATGAAAAGAGAACGGAACGTGCAGAGCTCTGGCTGGGGTCCCTCTGTTGCCTCGCTCTGCCCTGCACAGGGACGTAGGACAGGTCTACGGAGGAAACGCACCATCCAGTGTTTGGAGGACTGGCGCACGGGCCGGAGCAAACGGCCGTCTCTGTCTTTCCTGAGCTCTCTCTTCTCCAGTAACGTAATTAAAGTGAGTGTGCATTACACGCTGGCACCGTTCGCATCATTCCCTTGTCTGGATGTTCTTGTCCTTCCTCACAGGCCACCGTGGTGAGCCAGATGTTGCAAATGTGTTAAAAGCTGAAATAAAAGCATCTGCGTTACCTTCCGGTCCGCGTGCAGAACTGGTGCTCGAACTGGCGGAGGACGCGGTTGAGCCTGCGCTTCTCTGAGCGCGTCGTCCTGAGCTGGTCCAGCAGCTCGGACCTGCGGAGGGAAGGAAAAGAGTCCGGGAGCCTGCGCGAGCCAGGACGCGTCTGCAGCCGGCTCAGCAGCAGCAGCACACCTGGAGGCCTCGTGCAGCGTGGCCACGGTGCTGGTCTGAGGCTGGAGAGCCGGGTCCTCCTCCAGGGGCGACACCAGGGGGGGCCAGGGCTGCAGATCAGAGCCGCCGTCTGCAAACACACTCCTGGGAGGCTGCAGCCAGGCTGGCTGCTGTTTGCTGCACTCTTCATCAGAGCCCTCCTCCTCCTCCTGCGTAGGCGCGCACACACACACACACACACACACACACACACACACACACTTAGCAGCAGATACACGCAAATCTGCCACAAAAAACATTTGCCTCCTAAATCTACATTAAAAAGCATTTTTTTTAAAGTAGCCAATGTTTATACTTGAATAAGCAAAACGACAAATCCTGAAGAGCCACGTTGATACGTTCTCCACACACACACACACACACACACACACACACACACTCCACACGCGCTGGGGGTTCGCTACTGAAGCATGCTGCTTCCACAAGAAAAAGAGATGAATCTATAATGCGTGATGGTAACGAAAGGGTTAGAATTTTAAAACGAGAGGGTTTGCCGCGTTAGAATGACTTGGTAGTTACAGAGAAGGGAACGTTTGAAGACCATGTTGAAAAAACCTTTGATATTCAGTCAGAACGAGGCAGTTTCTCACCGTTTCAGGATAAACCAACTTCTTTGTTTTCATACGTTTATGAAAGCAAAGTGTGTGTAGTGAACTAGATGAGGGGTGGATTTGGCGCTTCCGACCAGCAGGTGGCGCTAAACCCGGGCGACCGCGCCCGGGTCCCCGCAGGTGAGGCTCCAAACACCCCCGCTGAGTAAACCACCGCATCCGTCCGAAAACACCCCCCTGCTGCTTTTTAGCTTCACGACGCGCCGATCGACCGCAATCACACACACCTGGCAGATCTGAAATCTACACAACCTCCAACTGAAACTTGGTGTAAGTGCTGATTTACAAGTTGTCCCTGCGAGGCAGCAGGAAAAGTGCACGAGTCAAAGGGAGGAGTGTGCTAAGGCCGCCATCACGACCATCCCAGAGACCTGAGGTCTGCTGGCGGTGCCCCCCCCATGATGGTCTCCCCCAGCAGAACTCACAATGGTGGTGATGACGCTCGCTGCTGACGACAGCAGCAGATGTTTGAGCAGCTGGTAGCGCTGGTAGAAAGGTTCCACCAAGGTCCACTCCTGCCTGGTACTCTGAGGACACACACACACACACACACACACACACACACACACACACACACACGATGACAACTGCTGACTGATCGACCGGACCCTGGGGGGGGGTTCTCACCGGTCGTCCATGCAGACTCTCGAAGTGGAGCAAGCACTTCTGCAGGCTGCTCTTCTCCATGTTCATCTGGAAGCGGGACATGTCCTGCACACAAGCAACCACCTCCTCCTCTGAGCTCCTTTCACCACCTCCTCCGGCCTCCTGGCTCGGTCTGCCGTGTTCCCGGTGTCCCCAGCACCAACCTTGAGCGCCTGGGGCAGGCCCAGCTCCCGCCGCCGCTGCTCCAGCCGGGTGTGGATCAGGTTGATGGTGTCCTCTGTGCTGGGGCTGTTGCTGTTCACGGGCTGCAGGTGTGTGTCCGTCAGCGGTGCTTCCCTCGGCTCCGTGGCGCTCCCGAGCGTCGCACCAGCTCTCCGTCCACCCTCGATGGACTGGGTCAACTTCAGCTCTGAAAAGAGACCGAAAATCCTTCAGACAGCTTCGTCCATCTCAGGGTAGAAATAAATACCTTCTGCTTAGGAGCAAAACACCAAAAGAATAATTTCTAAAAACATTAGTGTTTAAAAATGTTCTGTGTTTATGGTATTTTGCTTATTACTGCCAACATGGCGCTGACCTTTAAGCTTCTTCCGACTCTTGATGAGCTCCGTCATCAATCTGGACACTTCTGGATGAGCCGTCTTGTCGTTGTGAGCCGGCTGACAAAGAAAACAAGCGTCTCTCAGACAGAAGCGTGTCTCTGCAGATGTTTCACCCTCGGTTCTGCTCTGGACCATCTCAGTCCTGAAGCATCTTCGTGAACCAGCAGGCGTGTGTTGTATAACAGGTGCTGTTCTTAGACTCGGCCACCAGGGGGCGCCAGTAACGCGTTTAATCACGACTGCAACGTCTTAAAAAATTAAATTATTATTATTAATAATATTTTTTTTAAAAATCATATTTAATTGTTTAAGGTCTAAACCAGAGATGTATGCACGCAGTATAATAAATAAATGGATAAAGGCGGGGCTTCCGCCTCACCTTGTAGCGCTTCTCCTGCTCAAAGTGCTCCTCGAAGCGCCGGATGCTCCTCCTCAGGCCCTGCACGTGTCTGCTGAGCAGCGCGATGGCCGCCGAGCTGTCGCCCGGGTCCGCGCGGCCGCAGCGAGCCCTGAACACACAACAGCGCCTTAGCCCTCCTCCTCCTCCCGCCTCCATCACCGCCGCCGCTCACATGGGGACGTGCTGGGAGCCGGGGGGGGACGGGGCCGCGTCGGGGTCCAGGTCGAAGCGCAGGCTGAGGCCGGGGCAGCGCGGCGACGGAACGGGGGTGTCCGTCCCGGCAAAGCGGGCCAGGAGCGGGCTGCTCGGGGGGCTCGGCGGCGTGCCGGCGGCAGAAGGAGCGGCAGGCGCGCGCACGACACCGGGCGCTGGGGGGAGGAGCCAGAGGACACACTCGTCAGTCCCGGCCCAGTGGACGGGAGACGGGGGACACAAAAGGGGACTTCTGACTGAAATGACCCCGAGGGCAGCGGAGCCTCCAGGGGCTGCTGCCGTCCTACCGGGCTGGTCCGGGCGCTGGTCCGGGCGCAGGTCCGGGCGCTGGTCCGGGCGCTGTGTCCGCGGCGGCTGGTCCGGAGCCTGTGGGCGCGGCGGCCGCTGCAGCAGCTGCGGGCTCTTGGCCTCAGCAGCCAGGGGTGGCTGCAGCGCTGCCGGGTCCTCCTGAGGGTCCACTGACGCTTCCTGGGACTCCGAGTCCGCTTCCAGGGCTTGCAGCTTGAGGGACGGGCTCTGGAAACAGAAGCAGAACATGTCTGCTCCCCCAGAACCAGGCGGGCTGGCCTGGAGGCTGCTGCTCAGGTGGGACCTGGTCCCGGGAGATCTCTGGCGAGCGGAGGACTCAGGGGAGTGATGCGGCTCAGGAGCCTGAGAAAGTTCCCGAGGATCCCAGACTGGCCCCGGTCAGGCTCAGCAGCAGCGGCCTCTGAGGACCAGCGATGTGGGTCTGCTGAGCCAGGCCCAGATCTGGTCCGGTCCGGGCTCGATCCCCCGCCCAGCTCAGCGACCACCCAGAGACGACGCCAGCACGCAGGCGGATTCCCGGCACGCAGCAGCATCCAGCGTGGGGGCGCCGCTCAGTGATCCCGTCAGACGTGCTGCGGAGATTCCCAGATCCCTAAATCCACATGCTTTTCCTCCGCGCCGGCATTCCCACCTCTGCCGCCGAGCATCCTCCACATGGATTATTCGTCAGGCATCCGAGGAGGGGCGGAGGGATGCCGCTGCGTGCGGAGAGGACGCGAGTGAACGGAGAGGAGGCGGGAGAAGCGTGCCAGAAGGCAAGGCGTTTCCATGGCAACCTCAGAGCCAAGGAGCGAGGAGGCGGGAGGAAGTGTGGGTGTAGAAATGTTTCAATGGGGCTATAAAAGAGTGAAAATACCTGGGCTGCTGCAAAAAACTGGCCTATTCGTCTTTTCTGACATCATCTTCTTCATCGTCGTCATCGTCTTCATCAGCAGCTCCTCTCTCCTCCTCATCCGTTCATTCATGGAAACAGGCCTGTGCGTCACACAGGAGGAAGCAGGGAAGGGAGGGAGGTTCACACTGAAAAACACCCGCAGGCAAGAAGCACGCACTTCAGAACACACACACACACACACACACACACACACACACACACACACACACACACACACACACACACAGCTATAAGCAGGAGACAGAACGTGTCCATTTGTGACTCCTAGAGGACAGCAGGCCAGGAGGACATGCGTCACAGCCGTCGTTCCTCTGTAATCATCGTGTCTGAGGAACATCACCTCTCCTCCTGCTCCTCCTCCTCCTCCTCCTCCTCCTGCTCCTGCTCCTCCTCCTCGTCCTCGTGCTCGTCCTCCTCCTCCTCCTCCTGTGTGCCAGGAGGAAGGAACAGCACACACCAACAGCTCAGCCGCTTTAATGACACTAAGTGATGACGATGACAAATTTCTGTATAAAGACACTAAAACGCCAGGTTGTGTGTGTGTGTGTCTGTGCGTGCGTGTGTGTGTGTGTGTGTGTGTGTATGTGTGTGTGTGTGTGTGTGTGCGTGCGTGTGTGTGTGTGTGTGTGTGGTGTTCCTGACTGCAGGCACCAACGGCCAGCCCACCCTCCTGCTCCAGCCTCCAGCAGCTCCACCTGAGCAGGCCTGGGGCTGGTTCTCTCCCTCTGGGACCAGCAGACCTCGGCCGTGAGGCCTTTCTGTCCTCGGTCCAGGAACCACAGAAGAAGCCGCCCCCGCTGCACCTTTGAGTGTGATTTAAAGTAAAGAACAGCAGGAAAAGGAGCTTTGCTGCAGGTGTAAATCTGAATAAAGGTGAAGTTTCGCCTCAGTCCTTCAGAAGCTGGTTTTGTTGTAGCGGAAAATCAATCAGTAAATAACTAAATAATAACTAAATCAATCAACCAATCAACCAATCAATCAATCAACCGACCAATCAATCAATCAACCGACCAATCAATCAACCAATCAATCAATCCTCCTCCTGCTCCGGTCCGCTTGTTCTCTCCGCTCTTCTGTTTCCAAACTTTCTAACTGGGGTTTTTCCGCTGAAGACGTGCGTCCTCGGGCGTCACCTGACCCAGGTAACTCTCCTCCCGTTGGTCAGGATCTGTGACGCAGGGGTCAAAGGTCACTCAATCCAGCTTTATTTATAAAGCCGTTTAAACAAAGGCAGCTGGCTAACGTGGGCCATTTATACGAACCCAGAGCGATCCAGCGCGGTCACACGCGGGCCTCCGTTCCTCAGCTTCATCATTGCTGCTGACGAGTTTCTGTGGTGGAAACCAGTTTGGGTTTGGCCACCAGGCGATCAGATATGCTGGGACCAGTGTGTTATTACCGTTATATAACAGACGCGCTCCATGAACCACTTGGATCAGTGTCACAGATCAAAACCAGTTATATAAGGTCATAAAATACCAAATAGCTGGTGTGCTAACAAATTCTCCAGACTTTTATATTTCTTAGAATTACCTCAAGCATCTTTTTATTACTACTTTTTAAAAAAACAACACAGATACAGCGAAATGTCAGAGCATGACAGCACGATGGCGCTGCGAGGTTTCATTTGGCCACATTAGCACGAAACTAGCTAGAAGCGCCGCCGCCTTCAGCCAGACGGGCGGTGCTGGACGGGTCCAATCGGGACGGGTCTCCTCTAGTGCTACTGCAAAACGTATCAAACAACTACGCACACACACACACACACACACACACACACACACAAAGTCAGGATTTTCATGCACAAAAGTTTCAACAAACATTTTAAGATTGTGGTTATTTTTTAGGTTCTTGTGAAGAATCAGAAACATAAAAAACCCTAAAAAAGGAGTCAAAGCACGTCGAGAGGAGCTGAAGGCTTCTGTGCTGCTCCAGAACAACGCTGTCGGCGCTTCGGTCCGACCCAGACCCAGAAACAATTAAGGATACGACAAGAATAAAACAAACAAGAATATGAAACAGAGACCTCTAGAAAGGCCAGGACAGGAAGAAAGGACAGAAAAGGCCTCCAGTTCCAGCGACGGTCCGGGTTTTCCTGCTCCGCCTGCACCCTTCCAGAGGCTCCAGACGCAGCAGACGGTGAAGGAGGCTCTGCTTCATCAGCCCAGGGTCACAGGGGTCGGCATCCGACCGCCGAAGAACCCGAGGAACGTGGGCCAACCACCAGCATCCCCTTCGGCCTGGAAGGTTCCCGGAAGCTGGAGCCGAGGTTCCTCAGGGACTCCGTCCTCCGGCCCCATCAGGCCACGGAGGCCACCTTGTCACAGCTGCTGGTGTAGTGGATGTCTGGCCTCCCGCCGCCACCGGAGCCCCTGGTCCAGCAGGGGAGGGTGAGCCCGGAGAGCAGGAACGCTCCCAGGAGCACGCAGCCTCCGCTGAAGTAAAAGGCCAGGTCGTAGGACCGCGTCCAGTCAAAGAACCAGCCTGAGGAGGACAAAACAGGCCGAGCAGTCAGGCAAGTCTGTCCAACCAGCGCCTTGCCTGCTCCAGGGCAAGAAGGACGCTCTTACCGACCACGGGAGGGCCCAGCATGATCCCCAGCCCCCCGAAGAACATGAGGACGCCGTGGGCCTGGGTCAGCCTGTCCAAGCCCACGATCTTGGTGGTGATGTAGGACGTGAGGGACCAGTTTCCAGAGAAGAAGCCCAGGACGACCGACAGGATCTGCAGCCCCAGGTAGCTGTTGATGACGGGGATGAGGAGCAGCGCCGCCCCCCCTGCAAACATGGTGAAGGCGTACAGACGGATGCCGTTGATCCACCTGATGTCCACCAGGACGCCCAGCACCAGCTTGCCCACACAGGTGGCCATGGCTCCGATGGACACCAGCGGGATGAGGCTGACCTCTTCAATGAGCCCCTGGCTCTGGGCCACGTCTTCGATGAAGAGCACAGGGGGGAAGGCCCCCAGGCTGAAGAGGAAGACAGCCATGCAGAAGGCCGCCATGGCCTGGTCCTGCAGGATCTCGTAGGTGGACTGGGTGTACTGGGAGTAGGCCTGCTGCTTCCTCCTGATGGCGCTCAGGACCGGAGCCAGGACGCCGCCGCTCTCGGCCTCCACCTGGACCGAGTCCTTGGCCTCTGCTGCCATCAGCAGCTCCTTGGTCACGTGACCCTCCTCGGGCGTGCTGCTGGTGGTGCTGGAGCCTGTGGACACCTTCGGGTCTTCCAGCGCGCGCTTCTCCAGGAGCTGCTCCTCCGTGCTGCGTTCCAGGGCAGCCCTCCGCTTGAGGTAGTATCCCGGCATGTTCAGGGGCCTCATGAAGCCAGCGCAGGCCATCAGGTTGAGGGACACGGCCCCGATGATCAGCAGGCAGCCGTCCAGCCCGTAAACCACTATCAGCTCGTTCTGGGAGGTGGCGTAGATGAAGCTTCCCAGACTGGTACCTGGACGGGCAGAGGAAAGCTGGCGCGTACCTGGTATTCACCCATGACGGGAGGACCTGCCCCCAACCCTTTCTGGGGGGGTGGGGGGGCGGCCTACCTGTGGTGACAATGCCCAGGGCAAGGCCACGCCTCTTCTCAAAGTACTGACAGGTGATGGTCAAGGTGGCGGCGTAGACCAGACCACAGCCCAGGCCTGGAATGAGACAGAGCAGATGGAGGTCCTGAGATGGGGGGGGGGGGGGTCCAAGGACCTGCTCCAGGCTCCAGCCTCTTCCAGGAGGTGTGAAGTCCAAGGTCCGTGTCAGGAACAACAGTGTCACCTGGTGACTCTTATATAACCGAGATTATATCAAAGTCTCTTATCAGACTTGAATCCAAACGTTATCCATTTTATGGGGGGGGTTGGACCTGGGACCTGGGACCTGGGACCTGGGACCTGGGACCGGGGAAAATATTCTAAATAATTTAGCCAGGGCCTCAGAAGAGGCTCCTTGACATATGCAGAGCTGCTCCTCTTCCTCAGACCTGGAGGAGGCGGGTGTGCAGGCCCGTGAGGAGGAGCCTGAGCTCAGCAGGCCCCAACCCGGGCCTCCATCTGGGTGGGTGCAGCCGGAGCCGGAGCAGCTCCAGCTTTCACTTCCTTTAATTAAAGGTCCCTTTTAGCGGCTCACCGCAGCCATGTCGTCATCCGACACCAGCGAGGAGGAGGAGGAGAGCGGCTAGCATTAGCATCAGCTGCTGGTAACACGCTGTTTGCTGTTCTTCCTCCCAGAAACTGTTTTAGCCTCCAGACAGAAATCCTGTTTGACGGCGACGTCTGCAGGTGGAGAATCTAGGCTTCCCCCGCCGGGTCACCGGGGCAACGGCGGTTTTAAAACAAGGACAGCGTGTGTGTGGGGAGGTGTGTGAGCACACTCACCCACCACGATCCCGTAGGAGAAGATGAGGAACTGTACGTTAGGAGCGAAGGCGCTGAGCATCAGGCCTCCCGCCACCATCACGCCGCTGAAAACGGTGACCGGACGAGCGCCGAAGTTGTCCACACAGGCGCTGCAGACGGGACCTGTGGGGGGGACAGACGGGGACGCGTCAGCCACGGAGGGGTCCAGCTCATCTCTCCTAACCCTAACCCTAACCCTCCCCCACTCCTCTTTTTCCTTTGAACTCACCCCCCCCCAAACCGGCCCTCAGAGACCGGGTTTCTGCCTCAAACAGCCCACAGTTGTCAGGTGAGAGGACCCCAGGGTCAGGGTCAGGGTCAGGGTCAGGGTCAGGGTCAGGGTCAGGGTCAGGGTGTGTGGTACTCACTGGCGACCAGTCCCACTCCTGCGACCAGCGAGCCCACCCAGGCCGTCATGCCTTTGCCCTGCCGGAAGGCCTGCAGCCACTCGGGGTAGAGGACGCCCACCGACTGGGGCGACCCGTAGGCCAGCAGCTGCGCCATGAAGGAGGCGGCCACGATGGCCCAGGCCCAGCCCCCGTCCAGGACCTTCTGGGACGGCTGCATGCTTCCGGAGTCCCGGCTCCTCTCTGGGACCTGTCGCGCGGCTCAGAGGCTCCTGGAGACGAAGAGCGGAGAAGTTCTGGAAGCAAGAAGCCAGCAGAGCGTCGAGGGTGACGGTTGGACGCCTCGGCGCCGACTGATGGCAGCTGGCACCAAACGACCGTTTGTTAATGTCTAACCACTCCTTGGTGGAGGAGGAGGAGGAGCAGCAGGTGGAGGAGGAGCAGGTGGAGGAGGAGGAGCAGGTGGAGGAGGAGGAGGACCTGCCGCTCGCAGCTATCTCCTCCAGACTTCAGCTGGACCCTCCAAACCGCGGACGCAGGCTCCCACCAGGAGCTGCTCTCTGCTTCGGTCCCACCTGAAGCCCCGAGAAAACCCGACAAAACACGGAAAGGTCCCGGAAACCCGGCGCTCGTGCTGCCTTCAGGCGCCTGCCGAGCATCAGCTCCCCTCAGCAGCCACATCCACGGGAGCGCGCGGAGGACCCACGGAGGAGCGTCCCGAACCCGCAGGTCGGCGAGGAGCCGAGGAGGAGGAGGGACGAGGCGGCGCCTCCTCACCGGAGCGGAGAGGAAACCGGTTCTAGGCTGTTCCCGCTGGTCCCGCAGCGGTCCCGTCCCAGAGCCACAATAACGAAAACACGCACACACTCAACAACGACACAGGGGCGCGCGCGCACGGCCCGCGCGCACACACGAACGCGTTAAATAAAAAAAAAAGTTGCAGCGCCGACTCTCCGCCGGAACCAGTCTGATCGCTCCAGTATGAACCGGCTGACCAGCTCAGGACGCGCACGCGCCTGCGGGGCCCTCCGCTCCACGTGGACGCGCCGAGGACCAGGCCCGTCCGCGCGGCTCCGGGCGGGGAGGCTGGAGGGGCGACCTCCAGAAAGACCCCTTCAGGCAGACGCTCGACCACCGCGGGGATGCCGGCTCCGAACGGGATCACGTGGTTCAGCCCACGTGGCTCCAGCAGGTCCTCAGGACTGAGACCACCCGGATGTGCAGCAGGAGGCCTTTCACAACCTTCAGAGCAGCATGTGACCAGAGCAGATGAAAGGGTGGGCGGAGGCGTCGGCGGGCCAGGGATGACGAGCAGAGACAGGGGGCAACCTTCAGGTCCCAGGAACCATGTTCTCCCCAGAGGAGCTCTGCTGGTGGGAACCAGCTCCCAGGCCCCTTAATCCCTCCGGAGCTCCGGAACGCCGACGCCTGCTGAGGAGGGGAAGGTTCCGGCGCACGAGCACCAGCACGGGCACGAGCACGAGCACGAGCACCAGCACCACAGGTTCCTGCTTGGATTGGTTCAGGTTGCTGGTTCCCAGTGAGGGAGAACTTGGCACGATGGGAGGAAAACACAGGAGCTTCAGCAGCACCTCTGGAGGGAGACGTTCCCACGCCTGCGTGTTTTCACAGCCCAGCCTGTGTGTGTGTGCGTGTGAGTGTGTGTGTGTGAGAGTGTGTGTGTGTGTGTGTGAGTGTGTGTGTGAGTATGTGAGTGAGCTAAGGTTACCCGGAGGAGCTGAGGGCACCAGCGTTCTCCTCCCAGCTCAGGTTGTCAGGGAACCAGCCCCACTTCGGCTGGAACCAGTTTAAACTGGAGCCGAAGAGCAGCTGAGGATGGAGGGGTGGGGGGGGTGGAGGGGTGTATTATGGGGGGGGGAGGGGTGGAGCTTCTGAGCTCCTCCACCTCCCACCAGCAGCCTGAGCAGCTCCTTGTCCCTCCTCAGAGCCGACATCCTCCAACATTCCCCCCCCCACACCTTCGTTCTGGCCAGGAAGCAGGCGCACACACACACACACACACACACACACAGGCGCACACACGCGGGTGCTGCTGTCTGAAGAGCTTTAATCATACATGGGCGGGCCCGGCCGGCAGCCATCGAGGGCGGCTTCAGTGAGGAGCAGCTTCCTGGATGAGAAGATGAGAGAAGCTTGAGAAACACCAGAGAGCAGCAGAGACCAGGTGGAGCAGCTCCGCCCGCCTCCACCCCGACGGAGGAACATCCGCCTCTGCGGCCCGGCCCCGGGGCCGGGCGTCCCGGGGCCGGGCGTCCCGTCGGCTGATTGTGCTATCGTAGAAGCGCCACAACTATTTCAACCAGCTACAGTCCCAAGCAAAGAAAAACGGAACAAGGACAAGACAGGTGGAGCGGCGAGCGGGCCCGTCCCAGAGCGGCTTCTGACTCCGCCCCTTCCTCTCTAGAGCGTCAGGTCACATGGCTGTGGCGGTCCGCCGTCCTGCGCCGCCGTGACCCCGGCTGAAGCTGCTTCTCGTGGAGCTGGTGGAACGGAGGAAGCGTCTTCCAGAGCCGGTGGAGACGGAAGCTGCTGCAGCGCCAGAGCAGACCAACGGGGCGGGGCTAAGGCTGGGAGGGCGGCGGCGCGGCGGCGTGCTGCGACATGGCTGCCGGAGACGACGCAGACTGGACCATCGGCTGAGCTGGCGGGGGCAGAGGGGGCGGAGCCTGACTGGGCGCCCGCGTGTGTGTTGGGTGAAGGTGGGGGCGTCGGACGTTTGAACTTGTCAGGACTGGCGCTCCTCCGGGGAGACGGCCTCTGTGGGAGGGAAGACAGTCTTCAGGGACCGGGACAGGGACCGGGACAGGGACAGGGACGGACGGACACACACGCACACGCACACGCACACACACACACGGCCCCTCTCAGGGTTCAGGCTTCGGAGCCATCTTGGCTGGGCGGGACAGGAGTGACAGCCTTCCTGGGGGCGGGGCCTATCACACTTACGGCCACGGCGTGCGAGGCGCTCCCGTGCACGTGCAGGGCGGGCGAGTTGTAGTGGGAGATGGCGGCTCTGGACAGGGTGGCCGGGGGGGCGAAGCCAACCGTGTGGCCGCCGTACGAGAGACCTGCAGCACAAACACAGCAGGGGTGACGGGCGGAGGTCACATGGGACGTCTGGATGGTTAACCACAGCGGGTCACGTGACCGGCTCCTCCCTCCGCCCGCGCTGGTTTACTGTTGAACTCTGGAACGACTTTGAGGAGCTTTGGTGCTCTGGCTCAGTGTGGACCGAGCGGACCCGCGGGCGCCTACCGGGGGAGATGGGCCGGCTGGAGCTGGGCGAGGGCGTGTAGGGGATGGGGCTGGACACGGTCCGGGCCCTCAGACCCTGGGCCGACATCTCGTTGAAGTACCTGAGGGGACCAGAGGGCTCGGTTAGCGAGCGGCCGGGACCACCGGGCCGGTCCCGAGCGGAGGAGCGGCCGGACCCACCTCTCGTCGTCCATCTCCAGGCTGGACTCGCTCTCCGACAGCTGCCTGCACAGGGCCTCCCTGCGCTCCATCTCCCCGCTGCAGCTTCCGCTGCAGGCGGATGTTCTCCTCCCTCATGTGCCGCTCCTCCTCGATGTACTGGGCACGTTTCTCCGTGTCTGTCGGAGGAGACGCAGCGGTCAGTGGCGCCCCCTGGCGGCGGGGAGCCGCTGCTGCAGGCGGGAGCCTCCGCCCTGCCTCCGCCAGCACCAGCGGCTCTCCTCCAGCCTGGCCCCAAGGCCCAGCTGGTGAACAGACGGCGCTTCCAGCTGGGCGGAAACCAGCCGGAACAGCAGCCGGAAACCAGCCGGAACAGCAGCCGGAAACCAGCCGGAAACCAGCCGGAACAGCAGCAGGTCCAGGGGCCACTCACGCTGCAGCTCGGTGGTGCGCAGGCTCTTCTTCAGCCGCTCCACCTCGTTCTTCAGGAAGCGGATGTGTCGCATCATGTTCTCCGGGGAGTCGATCTCCATGGAGACGTCCCGGGGGGAGGGAGGGGCCGATACCGGCTGGTCCAGCTTCTCCTGGAGGATTCTGGTTCCAAGAGCACATCAGGACATCAGCGCAGCTCCAGCGGGGGGGCGGGGCCCCGAGGCTCCGGGGACTCACCTCTTCTCCGCCTCCAGCTTGTCCATCCGCTTCCACAGTCTGTTGACCAGAGCTTCCTGCTCCTGCTCCAGCGTGTTCTCCAGGTCGATCTTCTCCCGCCGTAGCTGGACGAGGAAACGGGGTCAGCGGGAGCCGGACTGGACCCGGGCCCGGCGTGGAGGAACCTCCTGAAGGTTCCTGCTGGGCGCCGGCCTACCTGTTCCAGGGTCAGCTGCTTGGCGATGGTTTCGTTCTCCATCTTCTTGATCTTCTTCATCAGCTTGTTCACCTGGAACTCCTGCTCCTGCTCCAGGTGCTGCTCCCAGTCCGCCTTCTCGTGCTGCAGCTGAGGTGGAGCAGGTGGAGGAGGTCAGACGGAGCAACGGACACAAGCCCCACCCTCTGGACCGGGCAGGTCTCCAGGACCAGGACCGGACCTGGACCAGGCCCAGGTCCTAAGGCAGGCTCCTCCCCCCACTCACCTGCATGCAGCTTGCGCGAGAGCTCGTTGGTGAGGAACTCCTCCTCCTTCTCGTAGTTGACGGCCAGGGTCTCCTTCTCCTTCTGCAGCGCCTGGATCTTCTTGAACAGGGTGTTGCTGATGAACTCCTCCTCCTGCTCGGCTCGAGCTTGCTGCGGAGACACACAGCCGCCTCCGTCACCTCCATCCGCCACCCTCCGCCCGCACACGCACGCGTTCGCCACGGTTTCGCAACCTCGGGGAGTCTCGGGGCGGCCACGGTGGCCCGACGGTCGGCCTCCCAGCGAGCCCACGGAGCCCTTCCCGGGTCTACAGCCCCGCATCTGGGCTGGGCGGGGCGGCACGCACCCCCCGCCGCCTCCCCGCACCTCGTCCTTAGCGGACTTCCATCAAGTAACCAGTCGGGCCAGTGGCGGACTGGGAAGAGCCCCTCGGCGGGTCAGGGTTCGGGTTAGCGGCGGTGCTAAAGCAGCAGATTGCAAAACAAAGCGAGCCGCTAAGCCGAGCCCTGGCAGCATTAGCTCGCTGGCTAAGTGAGCAGCGTAGCCCGAGAGCTAATGTTGTCAGAGCTAACGTTAGCAAAACACACGGATATTGCAGCCTGGCGAGGCTAACGCGTCCGTAGAACGTCTCCTGGAGGGTCAGGAGGCTGCAGAGCGCCAACCAAACTACACCAAACTACACCAAACTACACCAAATACAGCCGACTGGTTGACACGCGTGGAGGAGCAGAGGCGTGGACGCGGCGTCCGGCTGCTTAGGGAGCTAGCTCGCGTACTCACAATGGTGACGCTAGCTTTGCGGAGGTCCCGATTCTCCTCCTGCAGAGCTTTGCACTTGAGTTTGAACGTTTCCAGCTCAATTTTAAGAACTTTGTTCTCCTGTTGCAACGAGGCCAGTCGGTTCGTTAGCTCCTCCAGGCGAAACTGCGAAATAACTATGCTCGGTTTCCCCGCGTTGGAGGCGGACGACGACATCGGGGTGGCCGAGCTGCTCCCCGCTCCGTCGGTGTCACTCTCGCTTGCGCTGTCCGCCATGTCTGCGCGACGCTGTGGAGCGACTTACGGCGGCTGCGGCGTCGGAGGCGCGACGGGGAACGCAGAACCGTGTGACCTTCACACGCTCCGGCGCACGCCGCCACACGGCCCGCCGCGGTACTGCAGCGGGCGCTGGGGCGCGCAGGTTCGCCGCTCCGGTTCGGCAGGTTGGCCCCACTTCTAACGCTTTAGTCCCAGGAACCGACCCAGTCCTGCAAGGGCAGTCTGAGCTTCGGGAGTTCGACAAGTGTTTACCTTCCACAGGTGTGAAGGGCGGTGTGCAGCTGATGTTCTAATGTTCTACCAGAACACGTCCCTCCCTGGCCTTCAAAGCTGCCGCTGTGTTCTGACGGTCCAGTGGAGGAGTGTGTGCAGACTCATCAAAGAACAGAAACGGCCATGTTGCAAAATCAAAGCTTCTTTTTTTATTATTTTTGTGATCATTTTTAAGACGTCTGAAACATTTGTGGTGGCATCATTGCTGCTATGGTTTCTAAAAGACCTTGAATAACCAAAGTGCTAGAATAGTTACAGTCCAATGGCTTCACTCGTTAGTAAGAATTATACATCAGAAAATCTGCTGTGGTGAAAACACAGATCAAAGAAAACGGACACGGAGTGGTATCAAAGGATGCCTGACCTCCTGACGGGTACAGCAGTAATGGGGGCTGTGGCGGAGCCCCCTCCCTGACCTCCAGCCGACGCCGACCTGAAAAAAAAACGCCTTTTCTACCCTGATGCACAATGAAGCCAAAGAAAAACCTGCAGCTGCTGCGTTTGCGACCCTCAGCCTCCAAAGACCACACCCTCTCAGAGGTCAACGCCCTTATTCGCCGCTCTAATGGCGGTCTGCGGACCCAGCTCCTGCTATACGACTACAATCACATCAGGCCTTTATGTGTCCTAAGAGGATTTAAATGAACAAATAAACTTCCAAAAGTCAAACTAAAATGCCCCATTTTCCTTACATCGCAGAGCAGCTGTTAGCCACCCGACGGGGGCCACACTCGCCCAGGAGCCCGTACATTCAGGTGAGCTGGTTCTGGTCCGTCTCACACACACACCCACACGCACAGACGCCGGCCGCCGTCCTCGTCCAGTGTCAGAGGAGCGCTTGTGTTGCGGTGGAAGGTAGAAAAGCGGAGGTGTGGAGGATAAAGAGTCCTGATGCCGACAGAAAGCAAACCAACAGCATGCAGGAAAACGGCGTCCTGGAGGATCAGGGCTGTTCCCACTCTGGGAATCAGTGAAGTTGCATTGAACAAGAAAGTTTCCTCATTTAAAATCAAGCAAGTTTTGTTTTCATGTACAAACATTAAACCTGCTTGAGTCATTAATTACACAATAAACTGTGAAATTACACCCGAGTCTTAAAAAGTGGACTTGTTTCAAAAATCGTCAGAAATCATGTAAAAGTGACTTTCCTCAGCCGCTTTCCAACCTTTTCACACGACGGAACTCTACAGAAAGGTGTGTGTGTGTGTGTTAGTCTGGAAGGAAAAGGTCCCAGCGTTGAGTCCTGACGAGCGGAAACACAACTGAGGCGCGTCGGAGGGGCCGGGCCTCGGTTCTGGTCTGGACCGGCGCTGTTACACTTCTGGGCTGACCGGTGGTGTGTGTGATCCTTCTGACTGCTGGGCACCTCTTCACCATCAACCTCCTCTTGCTCCAACAGCCTGAGGGACAGAACAGACAGTCACCGTCTATACGTGGACATCACCGCTGGCGGCGGTGCACGGCCTCGGGCACGCTGCTGCTGCTGGTTCCGGCCCGACAGCCGCTGACAGGCCCAGCTCGTGTGTGCAAAGGCAGCAGGGATTAACGCTCTGGACGGCTGGACAACGGGCACAACAGCAGGACTGTGCGTCGGGAACGGAGCGGACAAAAGCAGGAATAACGCTGAGGTGGAACCAGCGCCGCTGGGCCCAGGCAGACTGGTGAGACTGGGGAGGCTGGCTGGGCTCAGCAGCCAGGACCGGGACCCGGCTCAGGCCTCCCCCCTCTTCAGGTCCCTGACGTCTGCACCGAAACACGGGTGCAGAGGCTGCGGCCGGGAACAGAACCCAGAACCCTCTGGCCACCAGGTGACATGAACCTGTTCAGGACCTTCTTTGGGTTGCTGTATTTTAGGGAGAAAGATGGAGACTCCAGCTGAGCGTTGACGTACCCGAGACCGGGCGCCTCTACGAGTGGACCTTTTTATCGCCCGATCTTCGCTCCTCCCTACGCCTGCTGTTCCTGGGTCCTTCTGCTCGCTGAAACACAAACAGACGCAGAAACGAACCCGTGAAAAGTGGAGTTCAACACGCGGCGCTGAAAGGAGCCAACTAAAACTAGAGGAAGATCCACACGCCCCACAGGAACGCCCGCTGCAACTGGGAGTGTTAGTAGTGCTAGCCAGAAACACAACCCTCCACCCTGGAGGAGGAGGAGAGGCGTCATCAGTGAGCAAGACAGGAACCAAAGAGAGTTCAGGCCGGCTGGTGGCGGACCCACCGAGCACTCTGAGGGACCAGAGTCAGCAGCTTTTACTTTGAAAGGACCACGGAAACCCAACCACGAACAAGCACAGCAAACATGCACCGACGTCCCAGCAGAGCCGGGAGAAGCAGGTCACGTAAAGCTGCTCTGGTCTGCACCGCTACCACATCCTGGACCCCAGACCTCCTCCAGGGGTCTAAGAGCTCCCGGTGGGGGGAGCAGGAGGAGGTGCGGCTCCTCAGACTGACTCCCAGTGATCCCAGAGCAGCTTTACGCCAGCAGCAGTCAGAAGGTGTGGCGGTGCCGACCTCGGACCCGTCTCCCAGCAGGGGGGGAGTGAGGCGCCCGTCACTCCCCTGGGCCTCAGGGGTGGGGGTGGATACCCGGCGGATCACCTTCCTGATCACCTGGCCGAGTTGGAAAAGGGAGGGAAGAACCATGTGACTGATCCACACACAGCTTCTCCTGGAGGGAGGAGGCTTTCTGAGGAGGCTGCAGGAGCATACGTTACTTTTCTACTGACGAGGTTACCGTCACGATCCAGATAGTGCTCCTCAGTCACCGACTCGCCTGGAAGGTTCCTGGCTTCTTCTCCCTGCAAGTGTCCGTCAGTACGTGAAGAAGAAAATCCCTCACTCACACACTCTCACACAAAGAGAATACAGGAAAAGCTGAGATCGGCCAGAGTTCACACACACACACACACACACACACACACACAAACACACACACACACAGAAACATCTGGAGCAGGAGATTCCGTGGAAGGTGACAGCAGCA
Source organism: Tetraodon nigroviridis (assembly GCA_000180735.1). Lineage (NCBI taxonomy): Eukaryota > Metazoa > Chordata > Actinopteri > Tetraodontiformes > Tetraodontidae > Tetraodon > Tetraodon nigroviridis. The sequence goes on from CAAE01015013.1 coordinate 581,969, forward strand.
CAGTGGGACAGAAGGCACCAGCACCAGCAGGAGCAGGACGGAGCACTGCACACCAGGAGGAGCGGCCAGGAGCTGGGGCAGGAGCAGAGCCAGCCCGGCTCCGGCTCCTGCTCCAGCTCCAGCTCCTGCTCCTTGTGGTACCTTCAGAATGAGGCGCCGTCGGAAGATTCTGGTGGTGACGGTCTGTTCCTCCTCTGAGCCGGAGTCTAGGCTAACCCGCTGCTGCCGGGGACAAAGGTTATGAAGACACGCACACTCGGATAAAGCCTGAGCTGCTGCTGGAAGTTCTCCGCCTGCGTCCAGACAGAAACTACAACTTTGGGCTGAGGCTGCTGTGGATTCTGGTCCCAGAGAAGAGGAGCGGAGCTGAGGACGAAGGGCGGCGTTAGAGTGTGTCAGGAAGCCACTATTACCTGAACTCTCCTCTCTGAGATGAGCGCGCCCTTCTCCTTCCTGTCGTTGGACGGGTCTGAGGAGCTGACCTGAGGCGAGGGCTTGGAGCCGTTGCCGTTGGGTGGAGGCCTCCCAGATTCTCCTCTGGATGAGGAGGTGATGGAATCGCTGGAGTTTTCTTGGCTGTTGGGGAGAGAGCAAAGCGGCTGAGGAGCACTGCAGGGCCGCGATCCTGCGGACGGCGCCGGGACGGTTACCTTTCCCGCCGGTCCAGCAGGTCTGAGCTGACGCTGCGGCCTGGTGTCGGCGGCTCCACGTTCACGCTGGAGGAGTCGCTGTGCCAACCTACAGGTGACAACATTTGCTTTTCTGTCTGTTCAAGCCTGACTCTGCTGGGCCCTCTGAGCTCCTTCTTCTCCTCTGTGCCTCCTCCTTTCTCCACCACCTCCAACAGGAATCCTCCTGGGAGTTCCTCGTCTCCCTCCTCCTCTCGCCTGGATCCCGTCTCGTGGCGATGATCCACCCAGGCCTGGGCCTCATCTCCTGATGTGAGCCAGACGTGGCTCCGAGGGCCAGCCGGCCCTTCTTTGTCCGTTTGTCCCCCCTGGTTGACCTCTTCCGGCCCGTCTCCCTTAAATCCGTCGCCCTCGGCTGTTCCTTCAGCCTGAGGTTCCACCCTGCTGTTTCTGAAATCCCCGCCCCGTTCTGACCTGTCCTGGGCGTCTCTTGGCTCCACATCACGACCCGCCTCTTTCACCTCCACCAGCAGCTCTCTCTCCACAGACTCCTCAGCCCCCCCCTCACACCTACCTTTCATTATCATCTCACACTTTCTGTCCACATGTTTAATCAAGTCCGGCTTTAACCACTTTTCCACATTCCCCTCCATCTCCGTAGCAACCATCCCAGCCCCCTTACTTTCCACTGAACCTCCGACCTCCTGCCTCCCAACCAGGACACACGGTGGTCCTCGTGGTCTCTCGGGGGATGAAGGGGTGATGGATGAGAGTGATGTGAGCGAAGGGGACGATGTGGACGCTGCCATGTCGGCGTCCAACTCGCACGCTGCCAGGAGGGGCCGCCTGGACCTGGACCCGCAGCTCAGCTCCAGCTCTTGATAAAACCTGTCCTCCTCCTCACCGGAGAGCAGCTGGTCGTTCAGAGCAATGTGGGGCTTCCGGACCTTGGAAGGGGCAGGATCAGGGAGTCTAAGGGACAGGAGGAGCTCACGGGGTCTGGGGGGGCTCCTAGAGGGGCTGGGTCTAGGGCTCCAGGGTAGGGGCGGGGGGCCGCTGGGCAGAGGGCCGTCTGTCGTCACAGAAGGGCTGGGAGTGACTGGGAGCTCTGGGTCCAGGAACGGGGGGGCAGAGCGCAGAGCTGCAGGGGAGCGCAGCTCCGCTAGAATGTTCTGATAATCTGTTGGTGACACGATGACAAAGGTAGAGGCAGACACGCACCGAAGCATGCCACAAAAGAACCCGACACGGAGCATGTAGTCAGACCGCCACGGAGGTGGTCAAATACATGTCAGATAAAGTCCAGGCAGGAGAAAGGAGGAAAGGAAGCAGCAGCGGTATGAAGTCCACGCGGAGCAGAGCCACGAACACAAGAACCGTCCAGACAGCAAACATCCACCTTCACACCGACGCTGCCAACAGCCAGCTGCGTCTGCACAGCTAAGAATATTTCAGCTAGATCAGTGAGGCCGAGCCTCTGGAAGAGCAACTGCTAGCTTCCGTGTTATCGGAGGTCTGGTTACATGCTCACGGGTAGACGCTGGAAGATGTGAGAGAAGACGGGGAAGAGCAGAGCAGCTAAATGAGTATTTCCATGGTGGAGGGGTCGGTGTGTTTGTGAGCCGGCGCAGGCGTGGAAGGAGCACAGGTACACTGGCAAACCGGACAGGAAGACAAGGAGGGAGGAGGCGGGGAGGAGGGGCTGGGGCTGGGACAACCAGAGCCGGAGGGAGAGGTGGGAGGTTGGACAGAGGCAGGGCGGGAGCCGAACGCCTCCAGAGCCGGAGCCGAGACGGCTACGCCGGGAGGCTCGAGAGTGAGGGGTGGAGGGGTGTCTTCACCTCTAAAAGCGCTGTCAGCTGCTGACAGCGCCAGACAACAGTTTGCTTCCGTCTGTGAAGAGTCTGGGGTCACCCGGCTCAAAGCGGGAGAGGCTGGAGGAGACTCCAGCCCAGATGTGACAGATGGGAGAGAGGGGGAGATGAGCGGAGAAGAGCTTCCAGCAGGCGTGGAAGGTAAAGGTGAGGTGATGAGAGGAATCGGGGAGGGTGGATGTGGGGAGAAAGAGAGGGCGGGAACGGGCCGTGGGTCGGCGGGGAAGCTCGGCTGCCGTGCTTCAAAGGGCGCTGGCGGCGCCAAGTCTTTCAGCAAAATGGACGATTCATAACTGGGAGAGCGTCGTGAGGAAATGGGGGGGCAGTGAAGCGGAGAGGCCGAGAGCGGAGTTGGAGGGGGGGTGGGCGTCCGTGACAGGAGGGCGGGGCTGTGGGTCTGCAGGAAGTAGGCCCCTGTACGGCTTCCAGGAGTTAGAGGAACAATTATACAAACTAGGGGAAAGAATGAGGGAGGGTCGTGGAGAAAAGAAAGAAACCGTGAAACGAAAAAAGGGATTTTGCATCAGGGTGACGATGAATAAATGACAGGATGGTTGGGATGGATGTTTGATACGGGCACAGGGAAACATCAACACACGGCTCCTGGTGTTCTCAGAGCTGGCGGCAGCATCGGCAGAAAATGCCGCAGCTCTGGTGTGAACAGGAGCACCGGGAGGAGGGAGAGGAGGCGCCTGACGGAGGAGTCGCTCATCTATCCGAGGAAGGCTCAGAGCAGCAGAAGGAGAACTAGAGGGACTAGATGCATACTCTACAGATCAGAGTTCTACTCAAACATAGCCGTCAAGGCAGCTGAATCAGTATGTTTGAAGCAACATGCGGTAAAACATGCCGGATCCATGACTGCAGATTTAAAGGTCAAAGGTCAGTGTTCCAACCAATGGAAACAACTCTTTAGGCGAGTTAAAGTTCATCACTGCTTCTACGTGGAAGCAAACAGATAAAATGAAGGATTGAAATCCTCCCTACTTTAGACTGATGTTCGGATTCTAATCTATGCAGTCAAAGCTAGCGCACAGCAAGCGAAAGAGGGAACTTTACCTTCCGCCTGATCCCGGAAAACGGAACCGTCATCAGCAAAACACCTTGTGCCTGAAACGTTACCATAGTCAAATATTGGGCCCTCCAGTAGGGTTACGATGTCCATCCGATTGACTTTGGTCAACACTGTGGTCAGGGCGTCCGCTGCGAAACCGCCAAGAAAAATGAGCAACAATGAGGAACGAACAAGTTCTGCTTGACCAGGAGGCAGCTGAGAAAGACAACAGGCGTTTTTGGGAATGAAAAGTCTCACTTGTGGCGCTTTTCCCTTCCCGGCTGACCCATTTCTTTAGCAGCATGAAGCTCTGAGCTGTCAGAGAGTTGGGGTTCTCTAGTCTGATCTGGTTGATCTCGTCCACTGTGAAGTTCATCTCCCGAGCCAGTTCTGTGGTGACACGTGGTTAGCAGGTCAGTCCAGCAACTTCAACCCAACCTACCACCCGCTCATTTCTCTGCGTTCAGCTATTTCCTGTGAACGCTGGCTGAAAACAAACCTCCAGGTGTATTTTCACTGCATTTGATTGGTTTTGCATTCGACGATCCTTACTTTATCCTATTAGCCTGAAGATGACAGTACAAGAGAGGATTTCAGGAATTACCTGTCCAACTGAGTCCCAGATGATCTGCAACAATAGCCAGCCGTAAATCTGTCCGCTCACAAGGGCTTTGAGGACCTGGTGACGTACAGAAATGTATTAGTAAGGACCTTCTCTGCCTCTGCAAAAATGAAAGTGAGAGAAAACAGAGACATTTGACCTTTTCTGGCCACCTTTCATCAGAAATGTTAGCATTACTGAAAGGAAAGCGAATCTCTTTCTAGGAGGAAGGTCAGAACTTTGCTTGGTTGGAGGTCCAGGTATTTCCCAGTAAGGTGACAAGAAAAGGTCCTTCACCACAGAGACATTATGGGGCCCTTACAGACCAACTGGCGCCATAACTACAGTATTTATCCTCCAGATCCACTAACTGCCTGCAGAATCACACAAGACATGACTCTTCGTGACAGACTCAGTTCTGCCAGGCAGAGGCGGTAAAAGGCGCCTTCGAAAATGTCAACATCTGCAGAAAGCTTTTGTGTGTTCTTACAAACATTGGTTAGTCCACAGGTGACAAGTGAAAATTCTACCAGTAGAAATCAGACAATTACTAGCTGGCCCACACACGTAGACAACGAGCATGGAGTCACGGAGGGGCTGGTGAGCCCGCGGACCAGTCCCTGCTACTGGCATGCTGCACTGGACCACACAGGTTCGGTTGCGTTCACACCTGGGTGGTTTGGACAACGTGTTCCAAATCACTGGCTGTTTTCCTGTTCCGACACACGTGACACACACACTTCTTCCAGTGTGTGTTCAGTTAAGAAACGTGTCCTACTGGCTGCTCTGGGTCACTGCACCACTGGCTGTGCACAGATCGACTTGGAGTGTTGCAAAATGCACAAAAATCTGAAGGAATTTTTGGAAGAAACCAAGTTTCCAGGTGTGAATGCAGCTCAGTGTGTTGGCAGAGGGGACAGAATCTTGCAACAAAAACGGTACAGAATACATCAATGACCAAAGAAACTTAGATGGCAGCTACTGTTGTGAAGAGAATATAAACACGCCACAGCATTCCAGTCCATCCATTAAACAATCACAACAATGTCATGCAACTACATGTGAAGTTTATAAATCTACAGATGTATTTTGAACATAGTGTGAAAGTTTTACAAACTAGGCTTGATCTCCGCGATGGGAGGCGTTCGAGACCCTGCGAGTCCCTGACTGCCCTCCTTCCCACCAGTCCTCCTACTCCTTCTGCTCCTCTCACTGCCGGAGGCCCTGTCCGTCGTCGCCACCTTTGCCCTTACGGACGCGGTCCCGGCCTCAGCCCTCGTACCTCTACCAGACCTGGATGAGCGGGAGGGCTGGGAGGGCTGGGAGGGCTGGGAAGGCTGGGAGGCGTCCGACAGAGAGGTGCTCCGGGAGGTGCTGTCTTCCTCCGACTGCTCTGTCTGTACTTTTTTCTCCTCGTCTGACAGGCGGTCCACCAACTTTTGCGTTTCCCCGTTAATGCCTTTAAAGTACTCGATGGTGCGCTTACAAACGTCACTAGGGCTCTCTTGTTTGTCCTGTCTAGCCGCTCCCTGAAGGGTGACATTGCTAAGCTGAGTTCTGTCCTTCGCTGGTGGCCTCGAGGGCAGCTGTATGTCCAGCACGCTTGCTGGCAGTGAGCTACCCTGACCTGAAACCAGCGAGCTGGCCGCTCCCCCACATCCACTCTTTTTGATATCCTTGATCGGTATTCTGGACCGGGGCTCTACTTTGGCTACAGCGGGCTCTCTCCTTCTCCTGACCTCAGCTGTTACCGCTTGCTTGGGTTTCTGCTTGCCTATCGCTGTTCCCTGCGTGTGAAACGACCGCCCCGATGCTTTTACCGGAAGCCTGGACTTGGGCTGCTTGGCTTCACCTTCTTTGACGGTTTCGCTTTTCGTATCCGGTATCACAGCTCCGTGCTTCACTTCTGACTTCTCCTCTAAACGACCACAGCACAGCGTTTCGACCCTGCTAGCTTTCTGAAGAGTGGGCTCGGAGGATGACTGCAAATTAAACACCACGCTGCCACACTGAACGTAGTTGGCCTGAATGCTGGACGACTCGAGGTTATTGTTGTTGTTGCAGTTTTCGGCGGGGTAATCTCTTCCTCCTAGCTTGAGCTCAGTGTGTCTGCTCGGCTGGCTCTCTGGACAATGACTCTCTATACTGATGTACTCGGGCACTAAGTGACCTTCTGACATGTCAGCTTTACAGCAGGACACCTCCCCTGTGTCTTTTTTCACTGTTATCGAGGCAGCTATGCCCATCTTAATGGGAGTGCGTAGTTTGGGATCAACTTTAGAGGCTGTGATTGTGCACGAGGACGCAGTCTCAACTACTGCTCCACCAGTGGGGGCGTCACTACCAGCCTGACCAGCGTCAGTGCCCGACTCTGCAGGGCTGCATTTGGCTGCTAGTGTTGATGGTGTGGTGCTGCCGTCTGTGGTCGTGTCTATTAATTTCAGCATCCCATCTACAGCGAAACCTTCCCCTGTTTTTAACTGAGAGGACGGGACTCCCAGGCTCCTGCCCCCTTTCCCCTTTTCCCCTGTTTTCGGGTCAGAGGAATGCTCACCAATCTGAAAAAATTGAAGCCTCTCTTCAACAAAGTCTCTCTTGCTCATGTCAATTGCACCACTGCGGGTCATCTCAAACATCTTTCCTTCGTGGAAGGGGAAGGGGTTAGGCTCGCTAGTTGGTGTGCTCTCGTCAGTCGGGGTTCGAGCGGGAGTTGTGTCAGGTGTTGTAGCCTGTGATTTGTCCTCCACTGATAAACCAAAGGGCTTAGGGTCTTCCTCTTTAGTTTTGGACTCAAAAACTCCCTCGTTATCACCCCCTTTGGCAGACCAGGGGTCAAAGTCCAGGCCTTTGGTGGCAACAGTTTGAAACGTTGAATTCAACTCCTTTTCGAGCTGGTAGCCAAAACAGTTTTCTCCAAAGCCCTGCCTGTCTGGATGCCTCCCTTCCAGAGTGTAATCTTTTTCGTCTCTGCTGCTCTTCACTGAGGATGCGGTGTTTTTTGTTTTCCCGGTATTTCTCCCTTCCTCACACGTCTCTTCCTCAATCACTGTAAGCTTTGACTGGCTAAACGTTTTTCCATCGTTGGAGAGGCTAGATGTCTTATGGTCTTCACTCAGGCCATCGTCCTCATCCTGAAGGTCATAGCCATCTAAAGAGTCTATTTCCGTTGCATCTGTGTCATGGGAGAACTCAGCCGTGGTTGCAATAGAGCAGTCGGTGATGGACTGGTCATTGCCGTTTGGATCAGAGTCAGCATCGTCCCCCTTCACAACACCTTCCATCCCAGCGTCCTTGTTCCCATTTCTCTCTGATTTTTTGTGTTTTGTGCGCTTTCCACCCTCCTCTTTCATTTTAAAAGTGTACTTTTTTAGTGGAATAGGATGAAAGACAGACTCGTCGTCAGAAGAGTCACTGTTGTCGGCTCCAGGAGGGAGAGGGGAAGGAGGTTGGACTCTGATGATGGGCTCAGCTAAGAGGTGCCTATCATGTTCCTCCTGAAGATTCACTTCCATCATCTCAGTCTCTGCCTCAGAAGAAGTGTGTGAACCCCTTTTCTCAGGATGTGATTGTTCGGACTCTAACGGAGGCGGTGGTGGGAACTCAATGTAGGCCACTCTCTTCTCCTTTGTATCCACAGTTTTAATTGCACTCTCGGAGAGAGCTGGCTTGTTTTTTTCCTTCAAGGCATCCTTACAGATGCCGCTTCTCCCAACCTCCTCCTCAGTCTCCTCCGGAATAGTGCACGGCATGCCAGGCATGGGGCCTATCACAGAGTCTGGTGTTCTTGAGGTCAGGCTCAGTTCTTCTGAGCTCGGGGTCTCGGGGGTAACAGGACTTTTCCCGGAGCTGTCCACAAAAGTCACTTGCTCTAAAGTGTCATCTTCTGGGCTTCCCTGAGGAGACGAAGACTGTTTTTGCTTCACGGTATAAAATGTTCCCCTTGACTCCTGCACCGTTCTACTCTCGTGGCTCACGATCTTCTTGTATGTTCCCAGCTGGCCTGAGCCAGTCTCCTTTTCATACTGCTTTCCTACCTGGATGCTAACGTACACAGGTAAGGGTTTAATGTCTTTAAATCCCTCTGTGGCAACTGCGGGACCTCCTTGTTCCAGATACTCTACTCGGTCGTCATCGACACCGTTGCACACTATATGTGATCGGCTGTTATCTGTCGAGTCTGTGGATTTCGGTGTATCGCGGATGCTGGAGTTGTTGGAGTCAGAAACACTGTGTAATCGGGTTCTGGTTAATGTAGGTATGTGAGACCCTGCGCTCTGAACTGGATCAACACACGCATCCAATTTCAAGGACGGAGACTTTTGAGTTTCCGAGAAATCAGATGGCTTTCTTACAGGAATTTGTGATTCCGAGTTTTTTTTTAGGCTGTCGCTGCCATTCGGACTTTCTCTGACCACATATTCCGTGTAGATAATTTTCTTGGTGGTTTCTTGTCTTGGGGAGCTACTACTTGTGCTATTTTTCATAGAGTTGTGAATTTCAGAAGGAGACATTTTGGCAGAATGAGGCTTATAGGACCCATAATGTGGGTTTTCAGGGGTTTTGAAGAAACCTTTCTCCTCCTGATCTTTTGCGCTGGTTTGAAACTTGGAGGGGACGTTAAACGACTGGGTTTCAGAACATTTCCTCTGACCGATCGGACTGTCAGGTGCTTTCAGAATGTCTGAACCAGCAAACACCTGATAGACAGGCAGCTTGCTTTCCTGGAGTTTCCTGACTGGGGAGTTTAAAGTTGGGCCACCCTGACTCGCTTTGCGTTCTTGTCTTTGAGCTTCTTGCTCAAACTTTAGCCTTACAGCACTCACTTTGGAAGTGGACATTTGTAACGGTTTAAAACTGTCTCCGGTGCATTCTTGGGATTTGCCGTCACCGTGTTTTTTGGCAATGCTGTCCGTGTACTGCAGTATTACGCGTCTTTCTGGACTGCTGGGTAAACTGGCACATTTCCTGTCAGTGGCGCTAAATCTGTCTCTGAGCCTTTCCCTGCTCCAATCCTCTCCACCACCCCCATTCCAATATGCTGACCTCTCTGGGCTGCTGTGTGTAGAGCTAGGCCTCGATCTGGACTCTCTGAAGCCTGATCTGCGAGACTTCTTTTCTGGAGAAGACAGCTCATCGTTTAGCTGCTCTGTTTTATCACGAAAAAACTGAGACACTTCACTCAGCTTTTCCTCTGCTTCTTTGACAGTCCTGTCCACTCGGTCCTCGTATGCCAGCTGCTCTCTGACCTTCTGCCCCTCATCTGACGCGTGCATCCAGGCCGACTGTTTTGGGCTACTCGGCTCTGAAGAATACTGCAGATGTGTAAGTTTGTCAAAGTTGTTATCGACGTTGGCCATTCGTCCAGATTTATCGAACACGTTCCTCGACGACCTGAATACGTACTCGGTCCTGGGTGCGACCGTCCTGCTCTCGCCATGACTGCTTCTGTCTGGGGACTGAAAGCGAGACCTGTCCCTCAGGTAGTCCTCTGTGTCAGAATGGGACTGGTCAAGCTTCTCAGACAACAGCATCTTTTCTGCAAAGTTATAAGATTCTCCGCGCAGTTCCGACGCTTCGTCCTCGTTGTACTCAACAGACTGCTGACTAAGCATCTTCAGTTTTTTGTAAGAGTCGTCCATCACGAGTTGAGCTGAACTCGGCCGGCTGTCGTCCTCTTGTGACATCGGTGTGTTCACTCGAGGGGAGTCGAGGTACCCTGGGAGCGGTTCCTCAATGTCGTCCTCCTCCAGTTGACTACTTGGGTAGTAATACATTTCTTTCTCTGCGTGGTTCTTTGTCTCTCTGATGATGACCTCAGTTGGTTCTGTTTTGTTACCTTTTTCAATGTGAACCTCAATTATCCTTTCAACCTTGGGCCTGGAATGAATGTCCTCAAAGACTCTTTGGGACGTTTCCTCATTGGCGGATTTGTGTTCAAAGAGACCGACCAGTTCTCTGGAGGGGTCCTTGCCCGACTGAAACGCCTTCATTATGTCGTGTACGGACATGGTTTCTTCACACCGCTCTGATGCCATGTCTTTGCCAGGCGGGTTGTGATAGACCATTCTGGTGGTGGTGGTTATGTGAGTCTCCTCCTTTACCCTCATCCCGCTTCCCACTGAGTCTTCCTCGGGGTTGGCCTTTACCGAGTAGCATTTACTCTGATCAGGAGTCGGTGCACCTTGACTCTGACAGCCTTTAGAACCTGAATCGATATATTTTGCAGGCTGTAGATTCTCTGTTGCGAGTTTTTTGTTGTCTTCTGTGGGCTCGTAGCTCCTGATGACATGGACAACCTCAGTCCTTGTTTCAGTTATCACTGGGGGCACAGGGATATCCTGGAAAAGGGCTTTGGGGCCCATACCTTCAGCACTCTGTGGGGCGGAGGGTGTTCGTTCACTTCGGGTCTCAAAGCCACTGTCAGAAAGGGGGCTCTTATCCTGCTCGTGTGAGATGTCGTCTGGGGATTCGAGCACAGTGTCTGCTCCAAACAGCACATCTGTCCCCTTCCCCAGCTCTCTGTCTGAAACCGATGACCTCATGTTTGATGGTGGCATTTTAAGCTTCTGCTCCTGAACTGCAATGGTGGGTTTTAGGACGCGTTTCTGCTTCTCCTTGCCTTCTCCTTCTTTCTTGGCCTCATCTACTTTATGCTTGGCTTCATGGATTTTTGAGAAGGAGCTGCTACCAACATCGTTGACCAGGTAGTCGACCACTTTGGACAGGTTGAAGTCTCGGTCCGGTATGCTTTTGGATTTGGCCTGATGGACCACCGTCTCATATCGTGGGGGGTAGCTCCAGTTACTTGGAGGTTGTTCAACATGCATTTTAGAGAAGTGAATGTCATCCAGAGAATCTCTTGCCACAGAAGCCACTTCCATCCTTTCCCATCTTCTTTAGTCAGGATTTCACTCACTTTTACCAAATCTTGTTTTACCTTTTCAACAATCCTATATGGCTCCTCATCTTCTATCTTAGCCTCTTTGGGAGAGTCAGACTGAAATCCTTTATTAGCTGTGGAGTTTGGGTCTGTCTGTAATATGGCTGACATCCGTATGAGGTCCTCTTTCATTTCTGCAACATCTTTCAGAATCTCCTGGCTAGAAGACAAAGGTGACGTGGTGCTCGATTTCAGACCAGCTGAAAAGAGCGGGGCTTTAATAGGAGAAAGGGTTCGGGCAAAGGAGGACTGTAGTTGGGCATTGACTTCTGGGCCCACAGTCTTCCTGGGGGACAGAAGTGCAGCAGCCGACTTGGACACCTCGGGTAACTTTTTAAACTGTGGCTCTGGCATCACGTTGATGACGGAGTAGACGGGAACGGTCACTGTGCTGGATGTAACAGCAGCGGGGGCACTGGCAGGGGATCGGAGAGAGGCATAGAGGGAATTAGAAGCTGACGACCTAATGGACTGATAGGAAGATGATGCTGAGGAGGACATGGACTTCAAGGTACCATAGCCAGCAGAACAAGAATTAAATGTCTTCTCAACCTCATCAAATGCTGCATTGACATTTGTCGTTGCTGCATTGGTGGTTGCTTGAATTCTCTCCTGCAGGCTGCTGGCGAGAAGAGATGTAGGGGACTGAGAACGGCACTGTGTGGGTGACACGCTTCCATTTATCAACGCTGCGGCGCTTGGCGAGGGGTTGCTTTTCAGTGGTGAGGACAGTGAGGAGAAAAGGTTTCGTGCAGGGCTAACGGCATCTGAGGCGAACGACCGCACGGAGGAGAGACCAGGGACCGTTTTAATGGTTGAAGACGTGCCAGCGGAGCCTGCCAGAGCAGCCTTGTATGGCAGAGGTGAACTGAACATGTTCAAAGACTTGGGAGAGGCTGGTGGCGTCACGCCTCTGTCCAGAAGAGGGCTTCCTCCTCCAGATGTAGTAATGGGTGAGGTCCTGGCAGACAGCGTGGCCAGTCCTTTGGTGGATGCCAAATCAGGGACATTTTTACCTGGTGAGGCCAGAGGACTGGGAGCAAGCTGGACAGGGTACTGGGCTTGCTGAACTACAGTTTTTATAGGCGAGGAGATGGTTCTGTAAGATCGGATGGGAGAGGCCATGTCACTAACTGACTTAACAGAAGAGGCAGGAGATCCTGGAATATTGGTCTTAATGGGGGAAGCAGAGTTGATGGACCACACAGACTTTAATGGAGAGGCAGAGGGCGTGTTGGATGATGAACTTGAGAGGGAGCCAAACCCAGACTTGGCTTGACCAGGGATGGCGACAGGAACAGGCGTCCACGCCTGATAAGATCTCGTTGAAAAGACAGGTTTGTGAGGGTAGCAAGAAGGCTGCGTTCTCGGCGAGCTTCGATCGCTTGTTTCTTCAACAATAATTTAAACCAAAAGCAAGAAGGAAGCAAACGTAAAATTAAAAATAAAATAATTACAAACAAAACAGAAAAACCAGAGAGAGAAAATTTGAGTCAGTCAGAAACAGCATTACTCACAGCAGCAGGACTAGATTTGACATAATAAATGTATAGATCCTTTTTCCAAAACCCAAGATGGAGTGAAATGATGGTCTGAAATCAACGACTCATGACAAAATAAAACTAGACAAAAACAATGCATGTATAGAGAAACAGCTTCACAGATGAGTGGGAATAAAAAAAAACAAAAACATGTCCACTGAACAATTATCCTCCGAGCAAAAGTGTCTTTTATTATACAGTTTTCTACCATTGGTCGCATTTGGTTCATTTCTAATGCTGAAGATAACAGCACACGCCTAAGGCATTATTAATAACAACAGCAGAGAACAAAAGCAGAAGGTACTGAGCCACAGCAGAAAACAAAAGACACCGTATGGCTGCACTTTACTGCCTGAATTTATGGGGTCTGGGGCCTTTTTGTCTTAATTTAATCAGCGTCAGGAGGAGTTTTACAGTGAAGAACTAAAAATGTGTCATATTGAAAAATATTCCCATTGTGTGACTGTAGAATAGAATGTAAAGTGCAACCTTTCACCACACTGACCTCTAAAGCCACACCAACCACAGAGCCAGAGACGGTCAGATGGGCAAGGGGAACAGTCAAAACCGCTGATTCTACACAAACCCGTTAGGTTAAATGACACCCTAACTCGGAGAGTTTGGACCTTTGGCAGATGTAAATGAACAGGGATGATCTTAACAACAGGAAGCAAGGAAGCAAAAATAGGAGAAAAAACTCATGCAGACGTTTGCTGGTTGGCAGACGAGTGTGAGGAATGAAGGAGAAGTCTCCAACACTGTTTGATGGACTGAACTTTCTATGTTTTTGGTACACCGGAAGGAAATGTATGATGTTTAATGGTTGACTAAACTGCTTAAAATGAGAAAATCATGTAAGTAGAAAGGATAAACTCACTCGCTGCTGGGTCAGTCAAATAGCTGTAGCGCTTACGCAAAGCTAAGGAGGCAAAGGTATGACGTCGCTCTGGCTTTTCAGTCTGAAACAACAACAAAAAAAGAACAAAAGAGGCTTCAACATAAAAATATAGCAAATGTGCCTATTCATGTCAGGAGGAGTTGTAAATGCTAACATTAGCCTGTTTGCTCAGACACTGAGATGCATAAATCTGTTACGGCTGGAGCATGGAGGCCTGCTCTGGGCAGGAACAAGCTGCTCCTCCGTTACCCAGACCTCTTTCACTCAGCACTACAGCCGTTCTGGGGATTAAACAACTGCTCCGTCTCTGTCTTCTCCTTTATTGCATTAGAGGATAAGCCTCAGATCACTCTGGATGTGACCGGATGGCAAAAAAGGTGTTTATTAACTTTAATCCACACCATAGTTATACTTCTGCATGTTGGTGCTCAGGGTTTTTAATCGATTATGTTGGAAGTGAAATGAAAAAAGATGAAAACCGAGCGGATATTTGTCTGTATCAATGTTATGTGTGGCGGGAGGGTTGACGTGCACGTGACGTTCTTACAGGCTGCTGCTACCTTAAAGGCAGGCTGGTGTTCTGGTGGAAACTGTTAGAATTTAGTAAAAATGTATTGGCATGCACAAACACATGAAACAACTCAACAACAATAAAAAAAATAGAACAATAAACAGGCAGACAAATGTTAAAATTTGGGGTTTAATGCGAGGAAAACACCAGTCTGGTTTAGTCATGGAAGGTGTGGATGGAAGAGAGGTGGAAACAGGTTTCTGCTGACCAGGACTCGGGGTAAAGAGGACAGCAGAGCCCTGCCGTCATTAAAAACTGGCCTTTCTGTTCATGCGCTTCATGAGGACAGTAAAAACATGCAGGCAGAAGCATCCCAACATGCAAACTACTGCAACGGGCATAAGAAAGAGAAGGAGCTATTCTATGAGATGATGAAGACTCTGTTTTACCTCATCATCAGGATCAGACTCCAAATCCTGTGATATTCCAAGATGCATTGCAGCAGAGGGGAGAGATGGTACAACGGACAGGGCAGCGACGTTACAGTGAGCAGCGGGTGGAGACAGGTTCAGGTGATGTGAACGAAGCAGCAAAAACAGCAGCAAAAAATCAACCGTAAAATGAGGAGAGCAAAAGGAAAACCATTACAGTGTCAAAAAACCCTCCAGGATTGATTCTCTTTGGCTGGACACACAACACACACACACACACACACACACACACACACACACACACACACACACACACACACACACACACAGAGCCAGGCACGTGGAAAAAGCATGTGAGTGTCATGACTGGCACACTTTCTAATAAAAGACACAAGCAGCAGGCAGTCGTCTCTAACACACCGAGTCCGGCGCTCCGCTGACGTCAGGACAAAACTCTGCTTCGATCCCATGCCGATGCCATGACAGGACTGAGAAAGAGGAGCATTCAAACATGGTGAACTTACCCTCTTGTGTGTCGGCAGTGTGATATTCAGGTTGCAGACGGCGGTCTGCGGAACGCCCTTGGTGCTTTTTGGTTCTTTCAGAAAGGAGAGGCGTCCGCAGGGCTCCTGGCCCACATCTCTGATCTGAAAGCCACAGAGGAGGAGTAATGAGAACATTCGGCAAGGTCAGATCCACACGCAGGACAAATGTCCAAAGACCAGGTTGGTTTGGAAGCTGCTGGAGAAGCAGGGTGCACGCTGCTCCTCCTAGGCTTTCTGCCCAGGTGGAGAACTCTGAGGCCTGGCTTTTCTTCACCATCCCCTTCTTCTTCATTTGTTACCTCCTACACACCTTCTCAGAGCCTCCTCTGCTGTCTGCAGCAACCGGCAAACCCACCTTCACTGGGCCGGAAAATAACCAGATCAGAAAAGAAGCCCAGATCGTACCTTCACGTTAAAGGGGAGTCTGTTTTCTTTGAAGGAGTAGAAGTTGAAAACCAACTGCTGCCCACTTTTGGTGAGAGGCGACAGGTTGCCGTAACAGTCCACGTGGATGGGTTTGCCCTCAAGCACCTACAGAGTTCCAGAGCAGCAGGAAGTCAGAAATAAATGATGAATTGTTGGTTAATGTCAGCTGCTGCAGGCTGAAGCCGAGACCAGACGCTCCCACCTCGATATCTTTGCTCCGAGCCACCTCCTCAAAGTTCTCCTGCTGTTCCAGGGTTTTGTCCACCTTGTCGTCCGTCATGCAGAAGCAGCGAAGCCGCGCCTCCACGGCGTCGTTCATCTTGGCGAACACCACAAACTTGGCCAGGTACGGCACGCAGATCAGCTCCCGGTATAACTGAGACGCCAGACTCACCGTCTCAGGAATCTGGTGACAGTCTGCAAGCCAGAACCTGTGGAGGGAGAGCAGAGGAAAGGAGGGAGGAGGAACAGACGAGTGAGCCAGCAGACCCCTGCAGAGTCCAGGAAACTGAGAGGTGGAGGAGGTGAAGCCCTCACATCCACCAGCGTCATCGGCACATGGCCTCACATTTCCACCCGTCAGTGTTCAGGACATCAACGTGAAGAAGGAGTTTTACACCGTCTGTGTGTGGATGTGCAGCTTGGGTGTGTGTGTGTGAGACTCGCCTGGCCGACACATTTGTGGTGAAGGAGACACACTCGGTCACGAAGGACAGCGGCGTGGTCCCTGTAATGTCCTCCCACTGTGCAGGAGATGTCCCTCCTGCATGAGACGAAGAAAAAGGTCAACTCTGGCTCCTTGACCTTGAGCCCGTTTACCTGTTTGCTGTGATTAGCTTCTGTGATTATATGTTTGACACGTCTCTATCCTCCTCCGGTGAGCACACAAGCTTGCTACAGGATAAACGTGGCGGTAGCCGCGAGGAGGCGGAGTTCCGCTCTCACCTGTGATGCTGCAGAGCAGACGCAGGCACGGCGCACAGTCGCCTCGCTGGCCGCTGGGATGCCCCTCTGCCGATCGAGGGGGCACGGGGATGGTCATGGTGATGGGCTTGTGGAACTTCCTCCTCCTGGGCTCCACGGTGACGATGGGGCTGAAGGTGGCTCTGTTCCCGAGGATGGCCCTCACCAGGTCGTCTGGAACAGGCTGGGCCTGGACAGAGGAGCACACTCGCGTTCACCTGCTTCCCCCCGAACCTTTAATGAAGCTATCCAAACGGGAGGAAGAACCAACACTACAAACAGGTCAGACTGAGGCCAACTGAGTCTGCTCTACCTGCAGGCCAACACGGATCCTCTTGGTGAGCGCCCCCTGTGGGAAGGAAGCCTGGACCATGGGCACGGTGCTGCTGGACAGCATGCCTCCATCAGGGCCCACGTGGCTGGAATCCTGCTTGATCCGCGACACCACGGCAAAGTACTGAGGAAAATCTGTGGTCACGATGCGGCAGATGCGCTTCTTCTCCAGCTCCGCAGGACTGTCCAGCTCTAGGAGGGAGAATATTGAGCGGAAGTTTGGTCGAGACTTTTCTGCCACTGCCGCTGATTCGATTCAGGGATGGTGGGACCGACCTTCGTCCATCCCCGCCAGCAGCTCGGGGAGGTCTTCTGCTCCCATGTCAAACTGGTGCTCCTTCCACGTGTCACCGTTGTCGCTCCTCAACAC
Organism: Tetraodon nigroviridis; assembly: GCA_000180735.1. Classification (NCBI taxonomy): domain Eukaryota; kingdom Metazoa; phylum Chordata; class Actinopteri; order Tetraodontiformes; family Tetraodontidae; genus Tetraodon; species Tetraodon nigroviridis. The sequence goes on from CAAE01015013.1 coordinate 599,085, forward strand.
GATGAGCTCCCTCTCTTTCCCACGCATGGATCCAAAATGAGGGATCTCCACGATGACGGGACTAGAAGACCCAAGGTGTCACCGTCAAGCACGTGTGGGGACATGCTGGAACCAGGCTGTTCAAGAACAGAAGAAGCATCCTCCTACCCGAGGAACTGAGCCCCAGCAGGTCCCACCTCCACCAGGCGGCTGACCAGCCCCTCCCCCTCCACCATGGGTGGGGGGTAAGCCAGCTTGTGTCTCTTGGCCAAGCGACAGGTGATGCGAGTGGGCGCCGTGCACTTCCTGGGAGGTATGATGATACGCATGCCAGTGTGACGGCTGCCTCTCATGGAACCGCCACGGGCGTCCACCATGAAGCTGACCAGGAACCTGCAAGGTTTGGAGAACGACGTAAGAAAAGGGGGAAAAAGGCCCGACAGAGAGAAAGACAGACAGAAACCACGTCACAGACACAGAGGAGGACGAGTCCCATGCTGTGATCACCAAACACCCAAACAAAAGGAGGAAGGCGAGAGTAAGAAACCAAAAACAAGAAGAGGACAGACAGATGGGTCCTGAAACGCATCAGCCCTCACCTTCACTTTGGCTCGTTTAACAACAACCACGAGCTGAAAGTGAGCAGGAGGCTAATGATGGAGGTTTGGCAGCTAGAGGCGAGACTGTTGCTACGGTTTCAGGGCCCACAGAAGCAGCAACCAAACCTAAACTCAGGTTTTTAATCACAATAAGGTTAATGTGTGTAATCTGTTCTGGGGGATGTTCCATTGATAATCCTAATAATGTCAGAGGCATTAGCACTTTTCACTCTGCAGGTTAGCTTAGCTGCAAAGTTCCTACGCTCTGCAGAGTCCACATCTACGCTACCTTTGGAACCAGGTTTCTATGTGCCTGGTAACTGGACACCGCTACGCTCTAGACAGTCCAAATGAGACACCAGCACACAGATAAAAGGAACACAAAGAGACTGGTTATCTGAGGAAAACAGGGATGGGATGAGAGGATGAGGAAATGAGAGCAGTGGAGCTGGGAGCAACATCACTGAGGCATGATGGGTGAAAGGAGGCAGACTGGGTCATCACCTGGAGTCATACTGGGGGAGTGGGGAGGTGAAGCTGCAAAACACACACACACACACACACACACACACACACACACGGAGGCAAAGGTAGGAGGCAAACCCCCAGCACCTAGTTTTAGTATGTTTGTCAGTCATAGCTGGTTTCTAACACAAGAGTCTGAGCTACAGGAGGAAGCCACAAAAAGACACACGAAAGACAGTCTAGACAACGTGGTGGTGGACAAAATGATGGTGCCTAATCACTACTGTCACATGTGCAATAATATTAGAAAGGAGCTTTAATGACATCAAATGCAGCCTTGAACACAAGCTTACCATTAGCGTCTAAGAGTCGAATATTCAAAGTAGGAGCAGGACAAAGCTTATTGACCTAACCAAATGAAAGGCAGCGGCCACATGGACATGCAGAGGCAGTCGCGTCTGTGTTTCTGACATGCACTGCGGAGAAGCGTGCATGTGCAGCAGCAGTGCTGGTTTCCCAGCAGCCCTGCTGCAGCCTCAGCTGAACATAAGCTCTGCTGGTGCAGACCCCTATCAGGGCTGGGAGCTGGTCTTCCTCTGGTGGGGGACATGGGAGCAGACAGCAGAGCGGCTCTTACCCAGAGTGGATGGGGCTGGACGCAGTGTTGTGGCTGTGGTCCACAGTGTCCGGAGTCCAGCTGTAGCGCCGCATACACTCGGAGCTGTAGTCTCTGGTCACAGCCAGGTGCTGAAGAAGAAGACCCCAAACAGAAAAGACACATGAGACCAGGCTGGAGAAGAGAGTAAGAGGACGGAGAAGGATGAACGAGGGCATAAATAAAGAAGGGAGCAAACTGATGAGGATGGATGGAGCAGAGGAGTCAGGTGGGAGCCTCCCTCCCTGCAGCAGCAGTGTCGGCACAGCCGCAGCTTCAGTGTGTTTAGTTTAAAAATGACTGACGGAGGACACAAACGGATGGATGCGTGCGCTTCTGCATCTTTGCTGCAGCTTCAGGTGTCAGTGAGCAACAGTCAGCTGGGATGAACAAGGTGAGCAGACGCAGAAACAGGCGTGTCGACAACCAAAACAGAAAGACAATGAAGAATCGGCTGGTCAAATCGCAGAAAGGAGAAAGAACCTTAGTGGGTTCTACCTTATTGAGAGGGTCAACCAAGTAGGAAATATCTTTACAGACACTCTGAAGCTTAAGAGAGAAAAAACAAATGTCAGACCAGATCGTGTATGTGTATGCGTGTGTGCGTGTGTGTGTGTGTGTGTGTGGGGGGGGGGGGGGGGGTTTACAGGGAAGCCGGAAGATGCCACAAATTCAAAATATGAATATCACTCAGAGAGTGAGCAGGAAAATGTAACCCTAACCTCGGATGGAGGTTTTTCCCACAGGAAAGCTCAAGAGCTCTTTCCCTCTGGGCTAAAACTGAAAACACTCTTCATCCGGGGTCTCTGAGCTCTCGGGGCCGAGCGGGAAGGGCATCAGCACCTCTTTCAGCTACCTGCTTTATTCCACTTAGACTGTGTTTCTAACACACTTCTTACAGACTACAACCAAACACAGAAGAAGACGGACAAAGAAACACACAAAGCTGAGGAAGAGGAGCGAGTGATCTTACCGTGTCTTTAGTCGGGGCCAGAATCTCTTCGATCATCATACTGTCTCGAGCATAGGAGCTCCGGTTGAGGGTGTTGGACCTATCCGAACTGAAGGAGCGGAGGCTACATGTTACCAGGCAACCCAGCGTCGCAGGCAACAACAAGTGACGGGCAGAGGAAGGCACAACACAAAACACAAAGCAGTCCGTTACTACATGCAACCTCCAGGGAACTGTGTTTGCACTGGACACTGAGGCCCAAAGAAGGATCTGGACAGTCGGAAGAGTCTGACGCTGAGAAGCAGCAGAAGGTCCTCAGAGATGGAAGGAGAGGTGAGAGGAGCAGCTGGGACGGACCCACTTCTGAGTGGACCCAGAGTAAAGAGACGTTCCATCTGGCACGCTGCAGCGCTAAGGGGACGAGCCCAGAGCGCCTAGAAGGTGAGCCCGAAGCCAGCAGGCCCGCCGGGCTGTGTCAGTACCGACGGGACCGAAACTGCAGAGCTCAGCGTGGAGCGGCCGCGGCGTTCAGGAGCGAGGAGGCCTCCATTCAGTCCAGCTCACACCCCCCAGTCAGAGGTACCTGAGCCAGCCTCGGGCAGCCGGGACCCCTCGTCCTTCACACCCATCTGCTGGGAGGTGTCCCTGCAGCTGACCAGAGGTCCTCTCTGGATCAGGACATGGCTGCGTTTTAGCACTCGTCAATCAGCCAGACTCCTCCCATCCTGACGGGGTCGTGTGTTCCTGCTACGTGAGGGTGCAGTCAGCTTATTTCCATCTCTGTCATCAATATGGGGTGAATGTGAGATGTCACGATGAACAGAGGGGCAAGTCTGATCCCTGGAAGTTACACCCACTGGCACTAGTCTCACACACACACACACACACACACACACACACAAAGGGTACAGATCAACATTTTCACATCACTAAAACCAAACCCAGTCAAACAGAAACACGAGTGCTGCTCTTATTTTCTCATTTCCGGCAGAGCTTCCTCCCCCCACACACGCACTCACACACACTCACACCTGCATCAAGGCCACAAATATCGCTGCATTTGTGCTGACGTCTTACTTTTAGATGAGAAAATAAGGTGACGAATGTATCTCACAAGAAACCAACAACAGCAAAACACACACGAGAGCAGCCAATCTGCAACCAACAGTACCAGGACGGCACCACAGACTAGGGAGGACCGGGGTTCGTTGGAGGGTTAGGGGGGCGGGGGACGGGTTAAACACGGGGTCACAGCCGAAGGGACAACCACAACTGAAGGTGGACTCTGCTACTCTTCTTACCTGATTCTAGGGCTACAGGGTGCAGAAGAAGCAGGAAAGAAACAGTGAAAAGCAAAGAGTTTAGAAGACTGTCCAGCATGATGTGGCTGGTTCCAGCCTGTCCAAACCGAACGCCCGGACCTGGCGAGAGTGGAGGCAGCTACAGCACCTGCCCTTCCAAGGTTCGCCCGAGTCATTTTACCAGCTGAAATCGGAATGCTGAGTCGTTTGACCAGCTGAAATCATTGCGCGGCAGCGTTCCATCGGCGATCTCTGCTGAGACCATTGCCCGGTTACAGTAGCGACTGTGCTGTAACCCAGGCGGTAACTACCTCCACTCACAATTAGGAATAATTAAGCATTGCACCAAAATCCAGTCGGTGCTTTTGCAGCTTCTTACCTGGCAGAGCGAGCACCAATACTGAATCCCATGTAGCCCTCCTGGGGCAGAGAGTCATCGCCCAGCTCTTTGAGGTCCTGAGGGCGCAGGTACTTGTCGGTGTCCCCCGTCATGGCATCGTCCCCTGGAGACACGCCGAGTCAAAGAAAAGGGTTATTTTTATTAACCCCAAAAAACCCCGCATATAATGCAGCACCCATATCTTGTTATCATGGCAGAAGAGGCCCTGGGGTGACCTATTTATACGCCTCAGGGCCAATTCCAGCTCCCTGCAACTTTGGATCTGGTTCCGCAGAAAAACAGCACGAAGCCAAAACGTCCAAGAGACAGAGAGGACAAACTAACGGTGTTGAGAAGAAACCAGATGCAGCGTAAGCAAGCGCAGCTACTTTCACAGCCTCGATAGCGCAGTCAGGGATGCAGCAGCCTCACAGGCGAGCAGGGAAGCAGCCGTCGGGCTGAGAGCGCAGGAACCTCGATCCGCGGACCGGTGGACGATGACATGCCGGTCAAAGTGTCCCGCAGAGCGGCGGCTGCGCTTGCCCTGCTCCCGCATGGCAGCCTCGCTCCTGTGCTCCTCACCGCAGCCCCCCCACCACCGCCTTCAACACTGCCGCACTCCCGTCACACCGACGCGTCAAGTCACATGGTTTCAGACCTGCGGCGCTTCCGACGGTGGATTTCAAAATAAAACGAGAGGCAATTATGCGCAGTAAACCACATCCGGTTAGGTTTATAATTCAAATTATCCGGTCGGGGCGACTGCATTCTTTTACATGCCGTTATCTAGGGAGGAAAACACCCAGGTGAAGAACTACAGACGTGCGTAGGGATCCGGGTTCTGCTAAGTTAACGACGACGTCATAGAAGCTTTCCGTGTGCAGCACCGACTCTCAGTACGGCGGCATCTCAGACGAGAACTCCCCTGCGTCTCCCGTTAGCGGTTAACTTCACACACGGTTTAACGCTCCTTTTCAGCGGAAAGCCAAAAAACGCCGCAATCTTTACACGCACACCTGGTTTAAAGAAAATCACCACAATCGATCGTTTTAAAGCTGCTTTTGAGACAACAAACCGAAATCAGAGAACGCTGTGAAAGCTCACTCGGGTCCTTGTAACTTACCCGTTTCCAAAGCGGCCATGTCAACCAGAGCGACACCTGTTTGACCGAAAGTTCCAAAGAAAAACGAATCTACATGTGGAAGGCGAGGAGAGCCGTGGCGCCGTCTCTCCGCCCCACACACGCCGTCAATGAGGTGCGCGTGCTGGGCCCCGGTGCGCGCCTGCCCGCTAAAACATGGCTTCAACGTGCTCTGCGTCACCCGGAGACTAGATGTGGCCTTCTGCAAGCACGGAGCCGTTCCCGCGCACCTCCGGGTCCTCTGGTGCGTGCGGTCACATCGGGGTTAATGCTCCTGCAAGCGGCTCAAAGGAGCTCATCTGATCGGCTTTAAGGAGGAGAAGTCTCCGGGTTAGGGTTAGGGTTAGGGTTAGGGTTAGGGTTAGGGTTAGGGTTAGGGTTAGGGCGCGCAGCAGCAGGACCAGCGCGGAGAGCGGATGAGACTGGTCTGACTGGTCTGACTGGTGGGAAACACAGAAGAGCTGCTTTTCGGCTGCTCCTTTCCCTGCTGAAGACTCTCTTCAGTAGATTAACGAGGAAACGAACACGGGCCTGGTTTTCCTGAAGCTCTTTCCAGGCCCCAACCCGCCAGCCAGCCCAGGAGGTCGGACCCTGTCCACGGAAACGTGGCTCGGGATGACGGAGGTGGTGTGACGGCGGAGCCAGGACACACACATGCACTCAGGGGCAGCTGGCCATGCAGCCTGCTGCTAAACTAACGTGGAAACGTCAGTCCTCCAACTCTCTTCCATACTGTGTGTGTGTGTGTGTGTGTGTGTGTGTGTGTGTGTGTGTGTGTGTGTGTGGCTCGCTGTATCGTTTGACACAGCAACACCACCTGACTGTCCTTAGCAACAAGGCATGAACAAGCTCATCAATTTTGCAGGCCCGCTGCCTCTGTGGTTCCCAAACAAAGCCCACAGGCTGGCGTGGACGGCCCACACAAAAGGACTCTTGCTGGAAGCTTGGCAGGGCTTCCCACCGCCCACAAACGTGTGTGTCAAAGTTAGTGTACAGCTAGCCGGTTTAGGAGAGTAGAAGTTAGGTGCCTAAAGATGGCGGCTCCAGCGTTAGAACATGGAGGAGACCTCTGTGCACGGGGATGTTTGAAGGTAAAGGAAATAAAAGAGGGACGCTCCGCTGGTGAGGAGAGTTCACCTCAGAGCTTCACTGCAGATGTGTGTGTGTGTGTGTGTGTGTGTGTGAGCAGAACGCTGACAAACACCTTCATCAGCATCTGACAGGGACTCCGCATGGAGGCTTTCTGGAACATGGGTGTGTGCTTGTGTGATTCAGACACACATTCAGTCAAACACGCAGGGTAATGAACCCGGCAGCGCATCTCGCTCCCCAAGCAAGAGCAGTAAAAGCTCTGCACAGATGAAGACTGGCCTACCTTCATCGTCTGACACGTCCAGGAACTCGTTCATGGTCTCTGGGACGTTGATTTTGTGTTTTTCCGATGTGCTCTGTTAATTAAAAAGAACTTCATGTTAGATGGACTGCGGCAGAGGCGGAGGCGGCCATGATGGAGAGTTTCAGGCTGGACACGGGAGGCCTCTCGGCGGTGAAGAGAAGCGCCCTTGATCTTTACCTTCCTCAGTCCTGACTAAGGTGCTGAGCTGCTGAGTCTGCAGGATTCCGACTGACCTTCATGTCCATCTCCCCCTCACAGCGTCCCGCCCACTCTTGTCCCCACTTTCAGCCTTCTCACCCCCCCAGCAGCAGGCACGTGTGCGGCCCACATCTCCCTGTGTGAGCGGGGCTATTTAAGGAGGAACCTTAAGCTCCAGTCCAAGCCTTCTCTCCTTTTCCTCCTCCTAATCAGGTTAACTTTACACAGGTGACACCCTGAGACTCCCGGACGCTGCTGCTGCCTCCGGCCTGTGAATGAAGACCCTGGCGGCTGCTGAGGAGGAGTTCTAGGATCAGAGCTTCGACACTGCCCTCCTGCTTGACTGGTGTGTTGGCCTGTGAATCCTGGGACAGATTTGATGCATTAGCAGCGCCGGGTCTCACCATGGCAGCCAGGTTTTCATCCGTCACCGGTCTCAGAGTGTCCACCACGGAGATGTAACCGAGGCGACAGGCGATGGACAGCGCAGTGTTCCCATTCTGAGCAGCAACACAAGCGGGAGAGCGTCATCAGGAGACGTCACGCCATCCTAGGTGAGTTTCTGAGGGTGCACTGACCACAGTCAGCTCGCTGGCTGAGGCAGCGTGCTGGAGCAGGAGGTTGACCATGTGGGTGTGGCCCTGCTGGGCTGCCTGGTGCAGAGGAGTGTAGCCGTTCTGCAGACACACAGCCCCATCAGCAACACGCAGCAAGGCTCGTGGGACAGCCTCTCAGTGTCCGCCTTTCTACCTTGGTCTTGCCGTTGATCCGAGCCTGGTTTTGAATCAGGAAGTTTGCCATTTTTGCGTTGCCATAGTGACAGGCCACATGTAGGGGTGTGTAACCCATCTGAAAGGAGGGAGGTAGACAGGCATGAGTAAGGACCAGGGCCTCCACCGTGCTGACTGCAGGGTTTATCCAGATAGACTCAGGTGAGTGTGTGTGTCTGGGGAGCTCACCTTGGTCTGCGGGTTGACATCAGCACCATGGTTGAGAAGGACTTCTGCCACACTGATCTTGTCCTCCTGCGCTGCCAAATGGAGCGGTGTGAGTCCGCTCTACGTACGACAGAAACGACACAACCTTTGTCACGGGGGCGCGCACAGCAACAAGTCATGTGATCCAGGAAAGGGGACGTAACGTGGGCATCAACCACGAGAGCGGGCACCTTATTGCAGACATTGACGTTGGCGTGCTTGGCCAGCAGCAGCGACAGCAGGTCCGCGCTTCCCTCTTGTGCTGCCAGATGTATGGGGCTGATGCCCTGGCGCGTTACTGCGTTGGTGTCAGCGCCGTACTCCAGCAGCGTGGTCCCAATATCCATTTGGTTCTTTTTGGCAGCGATGTGCAGTGGTGTGTAACCATTCTGAGCAAAGAGTAAAGGACTTTAGAACAAAGAGGCACCTCTTACAGAAGTTTTAAATCAACTAGGCTCAACAGAGTATAAAATGTATAAAGTGTTTAGTTGGAAGGTTGGATCTATCCGATTAGTTCTATATTTCTGCCTCTGAAAAGGAGCCCAGTACCGCCCCTCAAGCGGCTAGAGCAACTTCCAAAACCAGTACATAAAAACACAGTTGTAGATTTAAAAACACTTAAGGACGGAGAGTCTGAGGGATGAACGAGTGTGCAGGGACTAAAGGAAGAACAGAGCCAGCACACGTCACCCGAATGAGCGTCCAGCCTGAAACTACATTCATGACCACACTGGCTGCCTGTTTCCACCTGGGCCAGACCTTCTCCACCTAAGGGCGATTTTTTAATCCCACTATCAGGCATGTGGCTGGTCACACACAGACCGGTCTTCCGGTTTTAGGGTGTTTGGCGGCTACCTTGGCAGCAGAATGTGGAGAAGCTCCCTGGTCCAGCAGCAGCAGCGCCACTCTCTGATTGTCGTAGTGAGCAGCCACATGCAGGGGGGTTAATCCGCTCTGCAGCAGCCGTACACACAAAACACACACACACACACACACACACACACAAAGCATGCAACACAACGCCAGGTTAGAAGACAGCACAGGTACAAGATATCAATGCTAAAACAGCACCGAACGCAGCAAAAACAGACCAGAAGTCTGCATTAATGAATCCTCCCCAGACTAAACTGGTCTCTTTTCACCCCTTTCTACCCCCACAACATCAGACCTGTGTTAAAGACCTGTAAACTCAGGGTCACGCCTAAATCAGAGCAGTTGCAGGTGAGACGCAGCCAGGCCCTTAGCTCACTTCAGAGGGGATCCAGGTTTTAAGAAGCTCTCACCTTTCCAGCAGCATCAGGTGCAGCTCCCTTCTGCAGGAGGAGGCTGGCCACCTCCATCTTGCCATACTTTGCTGCCACGTGCAGAGGACTGAACCCCTTCTGTTGGAGGACAAATGAAGACGCACCCTCAGCAAACAGGGAACGTGACTGAGGAGAAGAAGACACTTATTCCAGAATAGAGAACAGTTCCTGCTGGCTGCAGACCAAAGCTCCAGATATTCCTGTAACCAACCAACCTGAATGAGTCTGCAGCATCTGGCATCAAAACACTCCAAAAACGAGGAGTTTTTTTTTTGTTTTTTTTTACTGGAGCTGGAGGGTTTTTAGATTTCCTGCACATCTAAGAGGATGCACAGGCACAGAAAGCTGTTAAGGATGCTGTTTGTACCCTGTTAGGTTTGGCCTCTCCACTGTGTCAACCAGAGGATAATTTTAGACGTTAGGTCATGTTTTCACAGAAATCCCTGTACATGAGCTATTTTGAGGCAGTTATCATTTCATACAGCTGAAGGGTGGTTTTATAGCGACAGCTGAAGGGTTAATCTGTTCCACTGCTGAGGTCACCTTCAGAAACAGCCTCCAGCAACGTCTCACAGATGGATACGCTGGTCCCACACCAGCAGTCCTGCCACGCGCCACCTTGGTTTCTGTCCCTAACCCACTTTCTGACAACCATTCATGATTATAACACACAAACAAAACACTGCAAGGTCCGTTAAAGGAGGATTATATTCATGACGGGACTACGACGCTTTACATTATATCACGCAAACAGGCTGCTGGTGACTACTAGTGGACAGGTGTGGTACTGACTAAATTAGGACCATCTTTAGATCCAAACCTGCCCTAGGTGTCAGTTAAAGGGTGTTAAACAGCACAGCTCACCTTAGTAGAGGAGCAGAGTGAAGCTCCATTCTCCAGCAGCATGACAGCCACGTCGTGGTGTCCTTCGCGGGCAGCCAGGTGAAGTGGGGTGTATCCTGAGGTGGTTGCAGCGTTGGCAGAGGCGCCGCACTGCAGAAGCTGCTGGACGATGTCCACTTTCCCCAGTCGGCTGGAAATGTGCAGGGCCGTCTGGTCGTCCTGCGGATGCAGACAGCCTTTTAACGCTCTCTGCTCCTCCTCCCCTCACACAAGCGCAGGCAGACTGGTTCGAACCTTGGACTTGGTTTCCACCTTGGCCCCGTTCTTGAGCAGGTAGCGGACGACCTCGGCCTGGCCAGCTCTGGCTGCCATGTGGAGCGCCGTCTCCCCTCGCTGGGAAGAAACCAGGTCAGTGGAAGAGCGCCGGTTGCAGGGACGTAGCGGGCTGGGTACTCACCACGTTGGTGGTGTTGGGTGATGCTCCATGGTGTGTCAGTGCGTGAACTATGTTCTCATGGCCCATGAACGCTGCCACGTGGATGGGAGTCAGGCCAGACTGCACAGAAAAGAATCCTGGTCAGTTGAAACGTAGACGAGACAGAAGGGGGGTCCAGTGCGGCTCAGACACCGTCGGCACTGGTCTGGCTCAGCTTGGTACCTCAGTGACAGCCTGGATGGAAGCGCCATGTTTCAGCAGGAGCTCCATCACTTTCACTCTGTTCTTCTTACAGGCAATGTGGAGAGGGGTGAAACCGTTCTGCACAGAGAGACTGCACTCAGTGGATGCCTGCTGGAGTTCAGAGGCTCCACACACACTCAGGAGTCCCCACGGAGGGACTGGCTGGACCCAAAAAAAGGGGAAGTAAATGAGCTGTCAGGAAATAAAGGGGCGGTGCAGGAAAGGGTCAGTGGAAAGCGTGACAGCTCTTCTAACGGTTGCTGAATGACAAGGATCCTTTTCACGTTTTAACCAGACCCAGGCCGATAAATGGCCATTTTCTTTTCCAAAATCTTTTCCAAACCAGTTTAAGCTGGTCCTGACCTTCCCTTTTTACTAGGGTGTTGATCCTCCCGCCCCGTCCTTACCAGGGCCTTTGCATTTGGATTGGCCTTCTTGTCCAGAAGAAGCTTGGCCACCTTGTAGTGACCACAGTGGGCGGCCACGTGCAGCGCTGTCAGGTAGTCGTTGGTCACGTCATCCACGGGCACGTCGTACCGCAGCAGGAGCTGGACACAGTTGAGGTGGTCCCCCTGAGTGGCCATGTGGAGCGGAGACAGACCGTTCTACAGGTGGGACACGGGCGAGAGAGGGGGAGAGAGAGAGGGAGAGAGAGAGAGAGAGAGAGAGGGAGAGAGAGAGAGAGAGAGAGAGAGAGAGAGAGAGAGAGAGAGAGAGAGAGAGAGAGAGACGCGGACAGACACGCAGACAGATGGACAGACAGATGCCGTCAGTTAGGATGCAGCCAGTGCACAGACAGAGAGACTGGGAGGAAGGTTACAGAAGCATTGTTATAACGTGGCCATTACAACAATGTCGGCTTTGTTACGCGGCTCCTCCTGCGTGGTCATACTGTAGCGCTACGCGGCGAGGACGGGCTGTTCTGCAGACGTCGCACAGGTCATAGGAAGACAACGCGACAAAACTACACCGGCAGCAACAACAGACCTGCTATCTAATTGGATAATTGGATAAAAGCCTTCAAAGAGCTCTGGGGGGGTGGTGGAAGGTGATAAAATGTGACGGGTTTACGCAGTCTCCCGGGGTGAACGGTCCCAGTAGCTACCTTGGTCTTGGACAGGATCGGAGCCCCTCGGTCCAGCAGGATCTCCACCACCTGCTCGTGCCCGCTTCTTGCCCCACAGTGAAGAGGCGTCAGGCCATCCTGGGGCAGCACCAGCATTAATAAACCACAAATGCTCTTATCTCAAATGCCAAAATGGTATGAAAAGTTGCTTCTCACCTTTGTTTTGGCATCAATTTTGGCCCCTCTGTCCAGTAACAACTTGACCATGTTGCTATTGCCCCTTTTTGATGCCACATGTAGTGGTGTGATGTCATTCTAAAAGGAAAAAAGGCCCAGGAGGAACGTAAATGTCACACTTTGATGACGCCAAGATTTCAGCCAAACATTTATCTTTGCAAAGCTACAATTATGCATTTGCCCAGGTGTTTATGTAAGTAAATAAATGTAATTAGTGTCAAAAGCGACACACACACACAAAATATGTCCTTTGTCAGTCCAATTTTAATGCGATACAGCCAGTGGATCACGTGTTAAAATGGCTAACATTAGCACGGCTTCCACGCTGTAGCACCACTCCCACCCAGCAGAGGGAGGTCTACACTCACCCGTGCCATGAAGTCCACGGCAGCTCCTCTGTTCAGCAGAAGTGTGGCCACGTTGATGTTGCCATAGTGAGCGGCGATGTGGAGGGGGGTGAAACCACTCTGATAGAGGGGGGAAAGACGAAAAATATTCAAAAAAGAGAGAGAGAAGCACACCTTCATTATAAACCTGACACACAAGTCAGACATTTCTACATCCCATCATACACACGCTACCATCACAGAGCACAGCAGGACTTTCCTCAAAACAGCATCAAAGCTTTTTCCTGAAGCATCAAACATGGGGCCACTGGTTCCTGGAGGGGCCCTTTCAGAGGACCCGAACCATCACCACGGCAGGGTCAAATAGAGCCGCGTAACATCGATTAATACCGAGTTCGACATCTTTAAAGTATCGCCTGTCTTTTTCTGTATGTTTGTTTACTGTCTAAAAATAAAAATCTATTTATTTGTATGAACGCTAAAAATCATACCTCAGCACTATCTTGAATCTTCTCATCCGAATATCGCTCAAATGCCTTTCCCATATACAAAATCCCAAATTAAAAGCCCGCTTTGGACTAAATTTAGCAGGTAAAGAAACCAGGTCAACCAGGACAGGAGGTGACTACCAGGTTGAGTCTAGCGTAGATCTGAGCTAGCAGAGAAGCTCCACCATTAGCTTGGTTAGCTCAGTCGGTCCCATGCTAAATGCTTTGGCTAAAAGGGTCGAGCAGGTAAAGAAGCCAACCTAGCAGCTCAACCCATCAACGAATCCGACAGCCTCGAGGTCCAGTACAGCTGACTGGGGGTTGGGTTGCCATGCAGGTTGCAGACAAATGCTGTTTTGATGGGGGATGACAACCGTTTGACATGCTAGCTCAGGTTATCATGTTAATCAGTTTCATGGAGGGGCTGTCTGACCACACCTTCGTCCAAGATTCAAGTGGTTCTCCAAAGTCAGCGCTTCAGTTCAGGTGCCATGAAACCATTAAAATCAAGGAAAACCTTGATACCTGAGAGTCCGGTCTCGACAATTCCTGGTGAATCATGCGATACTACGTTAACTTAGTCTACCCATGGACAGGTCTACCACATGAACGATGAAGAGGAGGAGGAGTTCCGGTTAAAATGGGAGCGGTGAGGTGACAAAGGGCTGCAGAGACACGACTGCTTCCAGTCAGAGCTGGAATCTAGGCTGCTTGCTCTTCACACGTTAATTAGCTGGTGTGTAAACGCACAGAATAGAGGGGTACCTCTGTTGCTCTATTCACCATCATCTACAGCCAGCCGGGAGAGGAGAGAACCAGGAGTTAGTGGAGCAACCAAACAGGGAGCCCTACAAGCCTCCGCAGACGTTCAGTGGAGCATCAGCAGAGGGAACCAGCTGCTGACCCTGCCTGTCAGTGGCAGCCATAAATAGTGGGGGGGGGGGACTGAAAGGCCCAGCAGAGGCTCCCTGTCCTCGTCCCCGCTCACCTTGGACTCAACATCTGCGTTGTGGTCGTTCTGCAGCAGCAGCGCTGCAGCCTTGGTGTCGTCCTTGCGGGCGGCGATGTGCAGAGCAGGCAGCCGGACCTTCCCCTTGGTGTCGTTCTCCAGCAGCAGGGAGACCACCTGGTCGTGGCCCTGCTGGAGCGCCACCGCCAGGGGGGTGAAGCCGTCCTGGACGGGACAGGACAGAAAGCTGAAGCCGGTTCCATGACGGTGGCGCTCGCTCACGCCCGTCTGCTCCACGCGCACATATCGGAGCACCTGATGGACACTGGGTGCTGGATCTGGACGAGGGGATCCTACCAGAACCATCAAAATCAGTCTGTGCACGCTGTTCTGTGCACGTGTGTTGCCTTTAAAGTTTTTCTGCATGTGAACGGCACCATGTAAGTCAGGCTAATGTCAGCCGTGGAGGTGAGGCACCACCTCATTTATGGTCACCCCTGCACAGACGATCAATGGAGCGCCGAGGGGGGGAGGGGCCTGGTGGGGAGACGATTAAAGACGGGCTAAAAACAGCAGCGCTAAGGATCCGCTGCTGAAAGAGCGGAGGTACCTCGGTGGCGATGCTCTGGCTGGCCCCGTTCTCCAGGAGGAAGCGCACCACCTCCAGGTGGTTCTCCTGGGCTGCCATGTACAACGGGGTGAAGCCGTTCTGAAACCAGAGAAAACACACTTGCACACGGCTGGAGTCCAGGTGAAACAGCTGGAAGCTGTCTGAACCAGTATTCTCCCCGGGGCCGGGATGCTGCGGCGCTCCAAGGCCCGGAGTCTCCTGCCGGGCTGCTCGGGTTGCACAGGGGTGCTGAAGGTGGCAGGTCTCACCTGGGACTGAGCGTTGACGTTGGCGCCATTATTAACCAGCTCTTTGACAACTTCCGACTGGCCGGCCAGGGAGGCTATGTGCAGCGCCGTGTTCCCTTTCTGAGCAGAGGCAGAAATGTGTGTTAATCCCTCACACACCTGTCCAACTGCACAGCTGCGTGTGTCTGTGTGTGTGTGTGTGTGTGTGTGTGTGTGTGTGCGTGTGTGTGCGTGTGTGCGTGCCTGTCACACTGAATGCCCTCGTGCACACGTTTGTCTCACAGTAATGGCAGCTCCCTGCCTGCTGGACCAACTATGTGTCAGTTCCGCTGCGGAGATGATCCTCCGCAGAGACGCCTCTATAAATAAAGCACCAGGAGCCTGCGTGTGTTTGCCTGAGGGCAGATTTGAACCCTCAACTCCTACTTCAGCTACCCGCAGGACGATGTCACAACAACAGACAGACGCTTGAACCTTTTTCAGACAGCCTTCCTTTTTTTTGGTGGGAAAACCAGTTTCCACAAACACAAACAGACCCTCGGAAGAGCCTGGCTGGCACCCGCCGCCGCCTCCACGGGCACCACTAGGCAGAAACTTACAGGCACCACTTTGGATTCACGGTTCTTAACATAATCTCCAGCCTGAGGTCACAGCGGAGAGGCTTTCCTTGGCAGATTTTCTCCTTCATGGTGACCATGTCATTGTGTCCTGCGTTTAAGGCAGCGTTAGGCATGTGGCCTGTGGCTCAGAGGCTGAGCCCGACGAGTAAAGAGGAGGAGATCAGATCGAGATAATGGCTTCACTCCTCTAAGAGCTGCCTCAAAGGCAAACATCCACCCTGGTGTGTGAAACCGTGACAGAAACCCACCCTGCTGCTCCCCGTGTGGACCCCAGCAGCCCCATCCACCTGTGCCCCTACGCCCGGATCAATGGGCTCCAATCAAACATTTTCAGGCTAATATCATTTGTTAAGGCAGCAGTTCTTCTGGGCACCTTTAAACACTAGGCTGTGTTTCCAGCTGCGTGTGGCCTCAGCATGCTCTGCGACGTGACTGCTCCTACCTTGGTGGCTGCATCTACAGTGGCTTCCAGTTTGAGCAGCTCAGCAACGACTTCGACGTGACCCTCTTTGGAGGCCAGATGGAGAGCGTTCAGGCCGTTCTGAGGAGAGAGGCAGAGTTCTCGGAGCCTGGCTGTCGCAGACGCACAGACACTGTCAGAAAAATCACCTGATTGCAGATGTTGATCTCAACCCCAGACTTGAGGTAGTCCAGGACCTTTTCAAGGTTTCCAGCCCGGGCGGCTCGCAGGTAGCTGGCATTGCTGTCGGACTAGAGAGGAGAAGAGCAGACAGGCAGCAAGAAGCCAGGAAGAAAGAGACGGGGAGACAAAGAGAAGAAGAAGAGAGGAGTTGTGTGAAGTCACACTCTTAGCACAGCCGGGGGACGTTTGGCAAATTTACCAGATAAAAGTCTGTCATCGTCTCTCAGGCACCCAAAATCGTCTAAAACCAAGTCAACATTGGGACAGAGACTGAGGGGGCGGAGTCTGCAGGTGTCCCAGGTGAGGTAAATCCAGGAGAACGCCAACAAGCCGGGGACTAACGTGGCAGCAAACGGCCCCGTCCCCCATCAGCCTCCAGCTCCCATCAGGCTGTGGTTGCAGCTCCTTTCCAAGCATCTCTGCTTCCCCCAGACAGGAAGTTCCATGACCCGGTGGTCCAAACCGCTACCACTCCTCCGATCTCTTCTGGTTCCACGAGCTGTGTGCACGTTTGCCTCTGCAGCACCAGAAGTGACACTTTCTGTAGCCTCCTCTAGGAAACGCAGCTTTCCGTACTAAAATAAACTGCTGAGACAAGCGCGTTGGCTCCCTGTAGGACGTGAGGGAGGGCTCACGAGACGACGAGAGGCGACAAACAAGTCAAACCAGAGCGAACTCTCTCTCCTTCTGGCTGCTCGGAGGAATCGCCTAAACACAGCTTGACACACCTGGAACTCTGCAGCGGCATTTTGGAAAGCCAGCACAGCAGAGGAGCGGAGACCCGTCAGGGCCTCAGAAAGCAGATTCCTGTGAATTACCAACAGCCCAGACTCGCTAAATTTAGCCCCATATTCGCTGGGGATAAACTGTGCGGACCGAGCAGCGGTTGTTTAACGTGACTCTCTCTGCCTCCCCCTCTTTCCCAAAATAACTCCTGTAAGAGCAGCACAGCCGGATCTGACCCAGAACAAACGCCAAGACATCAGCATCAGATTGTCCCCGTGACAGGATGCAGGGATGTGAGGAGAACGAGTTTTATCTCTGTGAGCCCACGTCCACACAAACAGAAGAGGCTCCGTCAGGGTGGCCCAGGGCCCGAAAGAGCCTGCAGCTTCCTGCAGCCAAACCTCCGCCTCTGTCCTCTCTACGCCCCGAGAACAGCATTACAGCAGGGTTCTTCTCAGCCGTTTCAACCAGTTCTGGTTCCAGGCTGCAGCCAGTGGGGCCCGGCTCCAGGGGCCAGACTGGTCCGGCTGCAGGGCCACCATCAGCTTTTAACTGAGGCCCAAATAAGGCACAATTTAAAACTTCTCAAATGTGTTTAATTAAAGCTGATGCAGTTTGAACCAGTTTGAACCAGAAAAACACGCCAGACCAGCAGGAGATGCTGGGCTGGAAAATGATTAGGGAGGTCAACCTTTGACCCTTTGGACCAAACCCCCCAACCCTGTCATGCAGGTGAGCAGCTAGAACGTTAGCGTGGCTGAAACCGTGATGGTAATAACAGGACAGCACCACTAGCACTTCAGGGTTTAACTGACTCAAACACACGAAACAAACAAAACTAAGACATTTTTACAAAAAGACTCAATCTGGGAATACTCACTTAACACGGCACTATGGCAAACACAGCAGCTTTTATCCATCAACCTTCGTCCTCAGTGTAGAAAAGTCACGCCGCAGTGTGGAACTTTGTTTAATTAGCATGCCGAGCTAGCCAAAGCGCGTCCTGGCGATCAGCGCCCCCGCCGGCCGGGAGGGTAAACAACGCCCCGGCCGCTGAAGAACGACTGGTTTTAAGCTGTTTCAAATATATAAATATTTTTCTATACGCTGCTCAAATTCTTCAAAATTGTCGTTGTAAAGGGCATTGTTGTAAGTTTTGGCCCACTTTGTCCCTGAATTGGTTCATTCTGCTTTAAAACTGCACCCTGCTGTGTTTGTTTCACTGTCCCAGTTAATAGACGATCTTGTTCCGGAACTAACCACCAGTAATAATAATGGGAGGTTTTATTCATATAATATCAGTAATAATAATCAAGGTTTCTTGCTGTTGCAGTAATCTGTGCACGTCTGCATGCTGGGCCACATTTCTGCAGCTTTCCTGTTTACAGACCTGACGGTGACCTTTAGCTCTCAGGCTTTGTTGATCTCTGACTTCTGCAACAGGACTGTTAAATATTTGTTAATCCTGAGGATTATCCAGAACCAATGACATAACACACACGCGTGTGTGTGATTTCTAACCGTATTCCATCACGTCTGCTTGAGCTGAGTTTTCATCAGCGAGTCCAAATTCTGTGCTCATAGTTAGTTTGTCCTTTAACGTGGTTGTAAAAAGCAGCCACGAGCCCTCACGCCCTCAGAATCCTCTGAGTAAATCCACAACTTGAAGTCTTCGTGAATGAAGCATTACATTGGACAGGGCGAGAGATTAGTAAAAGGAATATTATTAAGCCTCCACAGATCAGAGGTTCAAAGAAAATGGGGCCACTAAAGACGAGGTTAAGCCTGAAGAAAGACATTAATCTAACGTCAGACTGAGCGAGTGGAAGACGGAGACAAAGTGAGACAGACAGAAGCAGAAGAGATAACCGGGAAATCGGAGTTATATTCTTTCTAATTACAGTCGGGCTGAAGAGGCAGAAAACCCAGCTGATTTCTCCAAAACTCCTGTGAAAATGACAGGAGACCAGTGGACACGGCCAGACGCTGCGCTAAGCTAAGGCGAGGTAAATAACAATAAACAACGTGAATAAAGACGTGCAGCGTTGGTTTAGGAGATTCATCAGTTTCCACTGAACCAACACGGGCGGACCAGTAACAGCTGAGCTCCGGTCTGGAGTCGTCCTGCACGTGCACGCGTTTGTTTTCCATCCTGCTGAGTCTGCTGGCACGTCTCCTCGTGACATCAGCGCTGGGGTGGGGGGGCTGGCAGGCTGCACCAGCACGTCCACAAACACACCGTGGGACACCGCCAGGCACATAACCAGACAAACGCTCGGGCAGAAGCGGCCCTGCAAACACAGCAGTGGCGGCACGTGTTGATGCTGCTGCAGCCGCAGAACAGAGAGAGCTTAGAGGTGGAGAGCCAGACCAGCAGCCCTGCATTGTTTCACTTTATCCCCCTCTCTCCTGACAGCACAAAACACACACACACACACACACACACACACACCAAACCAGGTTACAAATCCCTCCTCTCCTGATTGGATGAACCCAACTCTTCACCTACTACATTTGCATGCAGCTGTTTCCAGTAAACATCCGCAGATATGAAAAATCAGTCGCCTGTGTCATGTGACACACTTTCCACCCAGCGTGAGCTGGTGACTGATTTCCTCCCGAAGGGACCAACAACCACTGCTGCTGCTGTGGCTGGAAGGTGAAAAGAACAGTAACCTTCACACAGGCGTGCACGGACGCCTCCACCTTCCACGTGCGCGTGAACGCGAGAGCAGAAATGTGCAGCCGTAAAGTTCAGAAACAACTGAAACAGCGTCTCCAGAGTCAGAGGGGCTTACGTGGGCGACGGGGAGAGCTCCTTCCTCCACAGCCATGGCTCCTCACGCGCCCACGTTCTTACCGTCCTGACCGAGGAAGAGTGAAACCTGAGCTGAGAGTCATCCAGTCATCCAGCCAGTCATTCCTCTCCGGCCCCCTCGGAGCAGAGGGCCAGGGGCCTCTGGCTCAGGTGGGAGAACCACCTTCTGCTGCTGTCCGCTCGTCACATGGAGGAGGAGAGGAAGACGAGTGGGGGGTCTGTGTGGCTCTCCAGGGGTGAGGAAACAAAGTGCTGAGCATCCTGCAGGATGGACAAACCTCTCCGCCGCTCCTCTCCCTCCCGCCTCTCCGTCCCTCCCTCCATCGCTCTGCCTACGGTGTAAATGTGGGCTAAATCCCTGCTGCCTCAGACAGCAGCCCTGCCCCAGAAACAGGCTGCCAGCGGGGAGGGATGGCGGGAGAGAGCGCGATACTCACCGCAGTCAACCAGGCTTCTCCTTCCCTCTCCACCTCCCTCCTTTTCTTCCTCAACTTCATTTCCCCTCAGGAGGGGGCTATCGGCGTTGTCTCGCTATCGAAGGTCAGAGAGCAAAAAATAGCAGCTGAAATAAAAACTCCGGCTAAGATGACACAACTGGGATGGGTCACACACCCCCTCACACACTTCCCCCCATGTTCCCACCCACTCTCCCTCTTTCCCTCCCACTCGGAGGTCCGTTGTGTCTGCACCCCCCAAGTCTCTGCTCACGCTGCTCTTTGCTCCATCTGCTCATCAGCTGTTTTCTGCAGACCCCCCCAACCAAAACCTCCACCTGGCTGGGATCACCTGAGCGGTTCTGTCTTTAGTTCAATAAAAGCAGCCAGAAGACAAAATAACACACCAGACGCCGTCGGGGGCGGGGGTGGGGAGGGGCTCCCACTGTCAAAGGGGACACTTTCAGAGGATTAGGGGCTTTCCTCTTGGTATTAGGGACACCCTGGCCCTCCCACCTCTCACCCCACAGCAGCCACCCCCAACACACACACACACACACACACACACACAGCAGGTTCCTAACCTCAATGTGTGAGCAGCAGCAGAGACGAAGAACAGAGAGAAGATTTGAAAAGAGGAAAGGATTTCTGTGTTTTAGGGCAGAAGAGGCTGCAGCTGCTCTCTCCATCGGCCAGAGACGCCTACACAGAACCGCCTGGAGGGGGCGCTGTGCTGCTGAACAACGCAGCTGCACACACTCACCACTGAGATGGGTGAGATACAGAACACACACACACACACACACACACACACACACACACACACACACACACACACACACACACACACA